>OY783196.1:2044780-2460088 GCA_963678675.1 Xiphydria camelus
ATACGGCGTGTACCTGTATTGTCATAGTTTGTACTTGATAAAAAAATATATATATATATATATATATATTTTTTTTGTCTTTCCCCGTAATTACAGATACCTTACTACAAGAACTTCAAAGGCGTCGTCGAGAGTTGCGGAGATTACCAATACGTCTTCAGCGGCGAGATATCCGTCATCGGGGCGGATAAAGTGGAAATCACGGAACTTCCGATCGGGAAGTGGACCCAAGCTTACAAGGACACTGTTTTAGAGCCAATGATGAATGGTACGGAGAAGCAGCCTGCCGTAATCACGTAAGTTACATAGAGCAACGGTGCTCGAAAAAAAAAAGTGTTACATCGCGAGAATGCAAAATCTAGACTCGCGCGCTCACGATATCTCCCCCCCTCTTTCTCTCTCTTTCTCTTTTTGCAGCGATTACAAAGAGTACAATACCGACACTGAGGTACGCTTCTTAGTCTTTCTAAATCGTGACAAGTTGGTCGAACTGGAGAGAGACGGTCTCCACGAAGCATTCAAATTGCAAAGGGCGATAACATCGAATTCAAAGGTACGTTGCATCAACAATTCGTATACATAACATGGGTGAAGATGATGTTCGAGATGGATCCATATGCGTGCAAAATATTCTACACACGTATATCCTGTTACAACTTTAGTGCGCCTTCGACGAAAACCTCTGCCTGAGAAAGTTCGACAACGTGCTAGAAATACTCAGGGGCTTCTACAAAGTACGACTGGAGTTTTACCTCAAGCGAAAGAATTACATGGAAGGATTTCTGGATGCAGAAATGAAAAAACTTTTGAACCAAGCCAGATTCATATCGGAAATTTGTGAGGGCTCTCTGGTGGTGCACGATAAGAAGAAGAAGGGTCTGATAGCGGAACTCGTGAAACGGAAATACGATTCCGACCCGCTAATAGCTTGGAAGTTGCGTCAGAATCGAGAAGAAGTTTTGGTAAGTGTTTTTTTTTTTTTCCCCTCGTATATACCTACTTGATTGCTAGCGGTGGTGGTCATTACATATATCGTTACGTCGACTGTTTTGCTGTACGAGGAATTTTTCAAGTAAGTTCCAATAACGGGGGACGAGGATTTCAAGTATTTCTCGAAGCGCGACTCAATGTTTGACACCTTTTATTGAAACGAATCGATGTAATTTAACAGCAGGAAGTTGCGGAGAATTTGAACGAAGAAGCGGAAACTACGCCCGGTGAAAATTTTGAATATTTGTACGGAATGAACATCTTGACCCTAACGGAGGACCGAAGAGACGAGTTACTGCGCCAACGTGACGATAAGATTGCGGAATTGAAGAGGCTGCAGAGTCGTACGCCGATTTCCCTTTGGAAGGAGGATCTGGACACTCTGTTGGCCGAACTGAACAAGGTGCTTGATATTTTTATACGCGTGATGGAAAGAGAAATTCCTTTGAAATGCTTTGTAACTAAAGTGTACATCGACCGCTCGCGCGTGCTTTAGGTAGAAGAGAAGGAGAGAAAGGAAGAACAAAAATCCAAACACGCGTCTAAGAAACCTCCGCAGAAGTTGTACAAAACGGACGATAAGCGACGCATTGTGCCTATAATAGATACGGAAATGAAGAAAAAGGCTGAGAAATACGATAAAGAGAAGAAGGAAGGGACCAAGAAACAAGCCAAAGTGAGCATACTTTTCTTTACAGTCCCGCTTTTCTATTTTCCGTGCAAATGTACATGCAAACATCTCGTAACTACTACGCACCTCGTTTAATTATAATAGCAAGTGAAGAAAGAGCCCAAAGAAGAGAAAGACGAATTTGACGCACTGGTCGAGTCCAACGTTAAACCTCTGGATGACAGAATCGGAAATTCTCCCGATAAAATAGAGAAGAAAGCCGCGACTAAGAAAGGTGAGTTGTCAGAGGCTTGTACTTTTGACGCGCGTGTTAAACCCGTCACACAATGGAAAGAATGAGGAATAAGGTACAAGGCACTCGATACGCGACATTCGGTGTCTAGCCAACGTCCTTATTTCCTACTCCCGGTTCTTTCTATTTCGAAAAAGGCTAAATATACAACGAACGTTTGCAATTATCTTTACAAACTTGTTTCACGAGGTATGAAGCAAACCACGTTGCCGTTTAAAACCTCCAAAAAGGAAAAGAAGAAGCATAAAGATTCCGAGGACTCTGAAGACGAAATCGACTTTGATAGTATCTCTCCAGTAACTACACCGCGGACACCTCGAAGAGCCGCTGCTGCCGGTAAAAATGCCCCGTAGATACGCGAACGCGATACATTTAGGAATATCGAATTTCACGCCGAATCGATCTTAATTTTTCAGCAAAGAAGAATTATAATCTCAGCAGTGACGAATCCGAATCCGACACTGGTCACATAGATCTCGATTCGGACGTCGAAGTATCAAAGTACGTTACCAATAATTACGCGAGTGTCGACTAAGCAAAAGCGATTGCAAATCATAACATTGTTTCAGACCAAAGACGACGAAACGGATGGCCGCCATCGATTCCGATTCCGACGACGCTTTTAAGATAGATAAGAAGGCGCCGCCACCGAAAGGTACGAAGAATATTCGGTGCAAATGTTCCCTGTCCCACACGAAGCGGACGACTCTGACTAAATATTTTGTATTTATCCACAGTGAGCTCCGAGGAACTGTTCGACTCTCTCATAGGGTCCTCCACCACCCCGAAAGAAACAAACAAATCTCTTGAAATTCCATCAAGCGACGATTCCCCCATAAGACCTCCACCCAAGAAAGGTAAAGCCAAATGTATACTCCCCCCGCGCGTCCTTTGATCGTTCCGCGTGATTTTAACCGGTGTGAGCTCGAGGAAAAATGATCCCTAATTCCCGCGCGTTTAGTCACTGCCAGGAAGAAGCCCGAAAACGGCGGGGCGAAGGGCCCCAAGAAGGGAGCGAGGAAGCCGAAGAAGAAGAGGTCGAAGACGTCTGACTCCGACTCGGATGAGATGTTCTCCGCGAAAGAAAGCAATGTACGTAAGGGAGTGACAAAATCGTCGCAACGCTTCCTCGTCCTGTATTCGTCGCGAAGCGTCTAATCGAAATGCTTTCCCGTTCACAGGCGAAGAGACACAAGAAGGACTCGGACACGTCGAATGATGTCGATAGCGATGACGTGGTGGACGCAACACCGCCGCCACGTGCGACCGCGGGCAGAGCGCGGAAACCCGTGTCGTACGCGATCAAATCCGACGACGAGTCCGACTGAGGAGTGCGCACGGATTACGGGCGCTATAAGTCTATGCAAATTAGTAATCGCGTTAGTTAATGTTACTACGGTCCGGTTTTCTTGCGTTTGCGTTAATCGGACCGCCAATCGGAGCACCGATAACTTTATATAATTCTCTGTACATATATAATGGTATTCGTAATATCGCAAGAAACCAGATCTTTAAGAAGAGTGGTTACATTGTATCGGTACTTTATGAAATTTTTTTCTTTAATATTTTTTTATATTAGTATTTTATAATATTAGTATTTTATATAAACTTGGCAAGACTGTCATCGTTTGGAATCTTGGAATCGCAGCACGGTGTACCCGGTAGTGTTAAGTGGTAGTATTAATTGATGACATAAAAAGTGGTCATAAGAAGTCATGTCACATTTTGAAACTTTTGAGTTATTTCCTGACACGCGTTTTGAACTAGAACCTTTTAAATTATTATTTAATTTCGTTTAGCAATATCGCGCAAATTAGTCAAAAACAAACTAATTTCTTAGATGAATCCTAATAAACACAAGAATGTAAGATGTCTTTACTAAATTGAGATTTATGTGTACATAACACCTTTAATCCACCAACACATTAAACAAAACATAATTATAAGGTTCATTCTGAATAAAGGAGTTGTGTTGGTGTAGATTATTTTCTTATTATCCAGAATGTGGAAACTCTTACACAACAATGAGGTTTAAAATCTAGTTAACCGGTCGACAAACATTGGAAAACAAATATAACAGTAAACTGATAGGTTTCCCTATTTTTTTCTTCGGATCTTAAATATTTTTACCGGCAGCAGTGGCTCTCCGAGGTATTCGTCGCGATGCGTCTAATCAAAATGCTTTCCCGTTCACAGGCGAAGAGACGCGAGAAGGTCTCGGATACGTCGGATAATATCGATAGCGACGACGTGGTGGACTCAAATCAGACGACGAGTCCGACGCACGGATTGCGGACACTATGTAGGTACATACACATACATATGTGAATAATGTGTCAATGCCGGGTTTCTTGCGGTTACGTTACTTCAACAAGAGAGTTGGCTTGGTACTTTTCATTATTTTTGAAAATAAAGAGATTACAATAACATCGCGCGATATATGTCTCGGTCTCAACTGAAAAAAATACCTGTCGCATTCCGGGAATGTGGGAGGAAGAGAGAGAGGAAAAATCATCCCTGAGTGGGTGGAATGAGATAGTAAAAGGGAAGCAGGGGAGGTCCGGAAGAGAAGACCGAGCAACTCGTCACCGCAGTTGCGAAGTGGCAGCGCGTAGTGATAATCACGACTCATGTACGGGTGTGATGGGAGAGTGAGTCCACTCCTCGATCTTCCTCGCGCGTGGTCTGGTCGACGTCTGATCCGCAGGACGGTCGTCGACGGTGGCGGCGACGAGGGTCAAGTCGACGCGAAGTAATTTGACGGAGCAGTGGGGGAGAGAATGAGGGGGAGGGAGCGGTCCCTTCCACCGCCCTCTTCCCTCTCTCTTTCTCTTTTCTCGTCTTCGCGCAGCGTCGTGGGGTCGCGCGATGCGGATCGCTGTACGTCGTCGGTACGACAATGAAAATGTCCGCAGTTTCGAGAGACTCGCGTCCCCCCCGTCGTCCGGAGATTCGCGGGAAAGTCTGAGGGAAGATCGAGAATTGCGGAAGTGCGCGGGTTCGCGGCCGGCTCGCTCGGGACGCGACGTCGGTCAGTCGTGAGAAAGAGGAGGACTGACGCGTGGGAATCGCGTCCGCGCGGAGAGTCTGCTTCCGGAGGTGTACACCGCGATACGACCGACGACGCTCCGCGGCCCATTGCTCCTCGCGAAAATCGAGATGGCTCGGCCTTGAAGACAAGCAGTGTTCCGCGGCGCGCGCGCGCTCGCGCTCCGTCTCCATCGTCGCGGCCGTTCCATCGCACGGACGTCAACGACATCGCGAGCGTCGCTCGCGCTCGCGCGTATCGACCCGCGACAAGTGCGCTCGCTTCCGATCGGCTGGAATCGGCCAGTTTTTCCGAAACGACGGTTGCGGATCTTTCAAGAGCATCGGGATGCCTGTCCGCGTCGGACGACCGTGACGCCAGGCGCCGGAAGAAAACCCTCGGAGCGAAGGATTCAGCGGGAGAGAGGGCAAAATCCTATCGCGCGCGCGGGCGGGCGTGTAATCGCACCGTGAACCGTCGCCGTCCAATAAACGCTCGAACGTCCCGTGTCCCGCGCGCGCGTGTGTGTGTGTGTGCGATTACCGACCGAGTGTGTGTTCACGCGCCTAAAGAAACGCGTACGTACAACCGGGATAGACACGCTCTCCGCTCGCGCGTACGACCTCGTTCGCGAGGTGTCATTTCCATCGACGCGAGTCGCTTGGTACCTTTTCCTTTCCGCGAGCGAGCGCGCACGCGCCTGCGTGAGTGCGTGTTCGTCAAGGATCACTCCCTCGCGGAAGTCGCTTTTCCGGAAAATTCGCCCAGCCTTCCGTATTCTCCGAGCGAGCGTGCGCGCGCGCGGAGCGGCCCCCGGAGTGTGTCGAAGTGTGTGGTGTGTCGCGCGCCTCGCGAAATAAATAGCGACGAGAGATATGTTGTACGTGGCATCCGACGAGGCTGCTCCCGTTAAAACGACGAACCGGTGGAGGTGGTGTCCCCGCGTTACCGCGGTGTAGTGCCAGTGTCCCGCGACGCGAGAAATCGGTGAACTATGCTGAAGTATCTGACGCACAAGCTGAGAACTTACTCTCTGAACGAGGATCCAAATCACGAGAAGGTTGGTACCCGGCTTTCTCGGGCTTTCCCTCCGTTCGTCTCGATCTCGCGCGAAGACGAGGGTACCTACCCGGAAGACGACGCATCCGTCGTGGCGTGATATCCCGCTCGTTCGAACGGTCAACCGGTCGGCAACCATCGCCGATTCCCCATTCGCGCGCGTCGCCGGGTGGGCCAACGGGTTGCGACGCGGGATGTGGGTACTCCCGACCGCGAGGATGATCGATCCGTTGATCGTCTTCCGCTCGTCGGAGTCCGTAACCTCAACCTTGCGAAGGTCGGCGCCTCCGCTTCAAAATGGTCGTCGCGCTCGTTCTACGAGAGCGAGCGGTCAAGCGCTAGAGCTTCCCCCTTTCATCTCTCGCCGTGCCAACATCTCCGGAATGGGGAATGATATCGCGCGACGAGAGCAACGCGTCGTTATACGCCGTTGCGCTCCAAGGTAGACGCGAACTTCGCGATCAATCGCGTCGTTGCATCGCCCTCGCGTGACGCGTTGTATAGGTATACCGTCAAATTTCAGCTCTGTCGTGCCGCGTCATTTTTCTAACCAGCCTCGCGCGTCCCTCGAACCCGACGACCGATGTTTTTAGGCGCGGTTAGCCACCCGAGTCGCAGGTGTCCACTCGTCCGACGCGTTGCGGGCCACGCTCCACGACACGGGCTACCTTCTCGCGCGAGATTCGAGGCGAACTCGTTGCTCGACCTGCGACGAACGCGCGCCGTCGCACTCGCTACGTAGAACGCGTCCGACTGACTGAGATATTTTCCTGCTTTCAGACGGACGACGATCACGACTCGGGAACGGAGTCGGACGACGAATTTCAGGATGGCACGAGCGCGTCGAACGAGCCGTGGAGCCGTAAGTCTACGCGCTCTACCGTCGCGGCAGCAATGACCGACGCAACGCAGTCCCGGAGATGTGCGATCGACTATGATTCGCGCCACGTCGGATCGCGAACGCCCGCTTCGCGCGAACGAAGTCGCGTGGCCCTCTCGGCGTACGGACGCGACCGACTGATGTGAAAAGGCGTATCGAATCTGTCCGTGGTCTCTTTCACAGAGTCTCGTTATCGCTTCGACTCCGTCATGGCGATACGGACTGTTTGACAGCGCACCGCGATCGCTCGAGATTCTCTCATGCCATCGTGCAAGCGATACAGAGTGATCCGAACGTCAGAGGCGCGGCTTCGCCGGTTCCAGTCGCGCCTGGCGCGGGGAAACCGCGAAACCCGTTTACGCCGAAGTACAGCGTATTGCCTCGCGCGTACGTCCCGTGCAATTGCATGTATGTACTTCCTCCCTCCTCTCCCACTATACGTTCCGCCCGGCTAGTGCCGTACGCTGTACCGACCAACCGTTCCGTGGTCGAGTTCAGATGACGCCTAGCCCCTTCGCGTTGCGGTACAGCGTCCGTAGTAAACTCTGTACGTACGCACGTAGTAGAGGCACGGCCGCCGCCGTCCACCCAACCTAATCCGAGCCTAATCTACGAGCCAAGCGGCGGCGCCGTCTATGCGCGCGCTTCCGCCTCGTGCCGCTGTATATCTATGTATGCACGTTCGAAACGATTCCGTACACTCTGCCGTATACTCCACCATTGTATCCCCGCGCAGGAGCGTCCGTTCGACGCGCGCACGCGACCGTGGAATTGCGTGGCCACGCTCTCGGGAACGCCTCGACCCGCGACAGCGTCGACGTCGAACGAAACTTCCGAGTCAACGAGTTCGCGCAATCCGAAAGCGAGGAGCTGGCAATCACCGTCGGCCGAATCGCCTCGCGTACATGGGAGCGGGTTCGCCGCCGCGACTGGTCTCTCGCGCTCCCGGAATAGACGGCACGGGGGGTGCTTCGCGCGTAACTGCTACGTATAGCTGTAGTGTGCACGCGCGGTACATTCGTCGCTGTAGGTACCACACACGCGGCGGGTGCATTCCTCGTCGCGGTGCAACCCGAACTCGTTGCGCGAGACGTCTACGGTAATAATGGCAGCCGGTTTATTGGCCGTACAAGGAGCTATCTCGCTCGCTCGCTCGCCACGGGCTCCACGTATGTACTGGCTGGGGATAACTCGTACGCGGCGCTCAGAGAGTCGTTTGTTCGATAGCCGTGAAGCGTCGAGGAAGAACGAGAGACCGCGAAAGAAAAATCGGCCGTTTTTGAGAGAGTGAGGTGGGCGAGATCGGGTCGGGGCGGCTTGCCCGGGGAGAGATGGCGATTGAGCCATTATCGCGAGCGAGGGATTCGCGAAACGACGCACACAGCTGGGAGTCTTGGCGCGCTCAGCGGCTACGGCTCCGGCAAACGAATCGCCTGGACGTATCGAACGCGAATCGATTGTCGAACGCCGAGCGCTACGCTTCCTCATCACTCGAAAGCTCGCGTGTTTGGGAAAATGGAAGTTTACGACCTCTCTCTCTCTCTCTCTCTTTCGCTATTTTGGTCCCGCCTCGCGGTCCGGCGTTACCTCTACAGCGGCGGCGGCGGCGGGATGACCGACGGCGATAAATATAAACAGGCTTTTATGCCGTACGACGCGCGACGCGTCTCGCGCGTAGTTTCGTCGCTTCCGTACGAGCGCGCCGGGGACCCCCCGGAAGCGCGGAAACGCCTCGCCTTTTTAGAGAAACCGGATCGATACGACGATCGCGCGGACCGTGCGCGTGTACGCGCGACGGTACTACGGCGATCGTTCGCGACCCCTCCCCCTCCCGGGGAAGGCGTCCCAGAAGAAATCCACGAGCCTCGGCGTCTCGCGCTCTCGCCGCCGCGTTTTTAACGCGCGCGCCGGTTGTAAAGCAGTCGCGCGCGGCGCGTCGGCCAGACGGATCGGGACGCGATGTTTTCAGCCGGGCTGCTACGCCGCGCCGCGCCGCACGGAGGGGTGACGTGTATCGATCAGCTGATGGCTGGGTCACGAAGCAGCGCGCCTCCGGGAATCGCGCGCGGAGGGGCTCGTCTCGCTTCGCTTTCGAAAGGTGCTGTTCTCGCGAGGCGATCGCCCGGTCGACGCGTACGCGCGCGTAATCTGGACGCGCGATCCGATGATTATATGAATCGAAACATTTTCTTCCTCGCGCCGGCGACTCTGGCGTGCGAAAGGTTGACGTCGAATGTGCCCGGGCTACGAGACTCGCGGAAGATCAGCTAAGTATTTCGGACTGGAACACCTGCGGAGATACCTGCGACTCGAAGGATAGAGCAGACCGCGGGCGCGAATACGATCGAGACGCGGAAATGGAAGCCGTCTCCGTTCATGAAATCCGGGCTTCATTCATATTTCACGTCGTTCCAGGCACGCGCAGATACAGTCGCAGGCGCGCGCAACCGAAATATCTTTGTACCCAGGCGGAGACGTACTCCCAGTTCCTTCTCGCTTCTCCTGCCTCGTGCGTTTACTTCGATTAGGTGTATTTTCGGATAATATGAGGAAGAGGAGAGAGATTGAGATTATTCGAGTCTTGCCAATTTTTCTTGGTGTGTCGACGCCTATCGCGGTACGACGAATGAATCCCGCGCGATATACTCGACGAGAAGCATCGCGAGAATGTGTGTGTGGTAGATAAAAGGCACCGTGTTGAACATTTCTCATTTTCCCTTTTGCCGCGTATAGAATATGTATAAATACGTTTCAAGGCGTCGCAGAGATTATAAACTGGGAGAGCGAAGTAGATGAGTGAAACGCAACACTCTTCGCGCTTCGTCACGCCGCACCATAACGAACACCTCTCGTCTTCTTGATGGCGTGACGCGATACCTCGACGACGCGTTATACGAATAGCGGTGGACATTGCCATCAGGGGGGGGGGGATACACGTACGCGTAGGTACGTCCTTCTCGAGATCGAAGAGGACCGCGTCGAGCGGATAACGCGGTAGGGGTGAAGGCGGGCGCACTCGATAGATGCCCGGAAGGTAACGAGACGGCCATTATCCCCGCGACTTACTCGCGCATCTACGTGTGTATTATATATATACGGTGCGGATATCCACGTAGCTCACCGTAAAATGAAAGTTCGCGTCGCTCCTTCCCGCTCGAGGGAGGGGAAACTGCCGCGGAAGAGTACATTTGTCGTTCATTTATTCACGAGTCGCCGTGGATGCACCTGCTACCGCCGCCCTCCGTCTCGAAGGCTTTCGTTATCGCAACGCTACGCTCGGAGCGACGGTGGGGGGAGCTTTCGCGAAGAGTGAGGATAATCGCGCGCCTGACGCATGGCTACCGCCTCGCGCTGCCGGCAGCGAGGCACGGCGGGTTGCAGGAGCAAGGCGCTCGACGAGTAGTAATCGAAGGGACTCTACAGGCGAAATATTGCACAGACACGACTCGACAGACAGAGTCGGGCGTGTCAATTGTAATGTAGGATCATCGATGTATTGTGTATTTAGCGAAAATTTTTGAAAAAGTCGAAATCTGTATTCGTGCTTTCGATCCTATCACATCTTAAGTACGTATCATTTCGCGTTGACTACGAAAAATACCGCATTTATGGAGGGAAAGTCAAAGCCCGAGTTATCGATGATTTATCGTGAGACAAAAATGTCTCGTACATAAAATCACCGATATCTTGTGTCTCCTTCGAGATATGAACCTGATAACCGTGTTTTTCTGAATCGGCACGATGAGATGCACGAGCTAGGACGGCTGAACGATCGATTCCGCAGATTTCTATTTTTACGCAAAACGCCAAGGAGTATAACGGCTTCTTCCCAACTATTTGGCTATTTCATTGAATTCAACATTTCGTCGGCTTCGCGTGAAAAGTGCATAAGTCCAAAATGACTGTTTTCACAGTAGATTGAAGAAACTGTTTAAAATGAGTGTCTCTTATTCTAAGAAGTTCAGAAGCTATACATGGGATTATCAGACAAAAATTCAAACTTTTTTAGGTAAAAACCAGTTTAATTTGCAAGATGGCTTGTTCCTTACATAATCGACAGTCATTTTGGACTTATGCACTTTTCATGCGAAGCCGACGATTTCTCCTAACCCGTGCAATAAACGATACGAGCATACGCGGTAACGTTCGCCCCGCTCGCTCTCTTTCGTCTCATTTTTTAACGTTGCGCGACCTTTCCCCGCAGTCTGCGGCCGAAGAAAACCGGCAATCTCCGTGTGCGTTCACCTAACGAACGCGCCTAACGTGCCTATGCGCGCGAACGCCACGATCGTGCTCCTTTCCAACTGCAGCGAGCGCCGATTCCAATCAACTCGCTCGCCGTACGACTTTTCTTTTGCCGGCAATTTCGAGCCGTCCCTCAACCACCGAGTTATATATCGGTTGGCATCTCGATGCGTATTACTGTATAACAGCGGCGACGGGCTCACCTATACGCGTCCACGGTGAATGGATTCATTGATCGTTACTTTTACGCGACACACTTCCCCGTACAGCGACCGGGCGTTAGAGAGTATAGGGAGGGTGGGAGGGAGGGAGCGAGAGAAAAGGCTCAACGCGATCACGACTCGCGCGCGCGTTCGGCTTCCAAATGACGAGAGGTGGACGGCCAGTACACGGTAAATGGCAGCTCCGCCGTCGGTGCCGTCGTAAAAATAGAGAGCAGGGGAAGGCGGGTACAGCGAGGCGAAACTGCAAAACGACATTCAGTTGCCTAGTGATTTTCACAATACGATTATTGCTCCATATTGTGCCAATTTTTATTAAATAGTACCTTTTTAAGGAAGACGCACGCAGAGTCCCACACTTGTGTATCATTTGTTAACAAAATTACGCGGAGGCTTGAAAAACTGTGTCTCACACCGTCACTCGCTTTCCCCTACATCGCGAGGACCCGTGCGAAGGACGGTCGATCGATTTATCTCGGGGGGGGGTTCCTCCGCTTCGCCAGGCTCCTCGCGCGCGTCGCGGGTATATCCGCTCGAGTAGGCGAGCGCACACGCGCGAGCGCCGGCCGAGCCGAACGAACGCGGGTCGGGCTGTCGCGCGGGATGATTCGCCCGAAAGAGAAAGTGAGGCGCGATCGATCGACGCGTATCCCGTACCGCCCGTGTACGCGATATTCGTCCACCGACCGAGTAGGAAGCGCGTCGTACCTGCAACGCGTATGCGAATCGTGCGCGGTTCCGTCAAGTTTTCATTCTCATCGTTACACCACTGTCGCGATTTCCTTGCAGCCATGGAGAGTCTGGAGAGTCCTGGACCGCCGGACAGCGCGGTGCCCTCCGACACGGACTTCGGCGCCCCGCCTCCTCCGATCTTCAGTGTCCCGGTTAGCGTGGGAGGCGAGGAGATCGAGAAGGAGACCGAATCGAGTCGCAGACTCCAGCGAGCTTTTCAACCGCCCTGTTCCTCCCGCGGGAGCGATCTGCTGCTCCCGCTCAACTGCAACGATCAGCACAGCTCCGAGGAGGAGCTGGAAGTGATAAACAGTCCCAAGGTCATCGCGTCTCAGACGTGCAGACCGCCGACCGCGGCCGAGAAACGCAAGTGGTCCCAGGTCAGCAGTGGTAACTCCCACGTGCATACGCAGACGCAAGCGACGAGTCAGATTCAGCTGGAGCAACGTCATCATCATCATCAGCAGCAGCAGCAGCAGCAACAGCAGCAGCAGCACTCGTTGCGCCGCCTGGACAGCGACACCGTCGCGTCGAGTTCGTCGGTACCGGCCAGCAGAGCCGGCAGGGAACCAACCGGATCGGGTTCCAGCGACGAGGAGGTGATGACGTTATCATTGTTAACGCCGACTCGCGTTTCTCTCCTCGCTTCTTCTCGCTATTCCGCGGACTTTGGCCGTTCTCGCGCGGCGAGCTCTCCTCCTCTCCTCGCCCCCTCTCTCGTCTAAGCCCCTAATCGTTAGACAGGTCTCCGCTCGCAGATGCAGGGACTACTCGGCGGCAGGGGCGAGAGCGGTAGCGCGATGTCGCAGCCCGTGCAGTTCCGCACGTCGCCGCCGATCGACGCGCACAAGCCGGGACGCTCCTTGTCGCCGCCACCCAAGCTCTTCCACGCTTCCACGAGAGATCCGCGACCGCCGCCCCGGCCGAGGTCCAGGCCCAGGCCCCACCCCCATCCCCATTCGCATCTTCACACTCACCTGGATCATCATCACCACCATCATCACTACCATCATCACGTCGACGCGGATGCGGACACCGTCGGCGCGTGCAGCCCTCGCAAACGTCATCGACCGCCTCATCGTCTGCCACGGCCGTGTCTGGACTTCGAAAAGATGCAGCAGGTACGTGTCCCGCCTTCGGCTGCGCCGCGATCCGCCCTCGCGGTCGGCCCGACCTGAAATCGCGTGGACACACACGAGCGCGAGCGCGTTCCGTTGTCGCTCGGCACGACGCCGGGAGGGCATCGATCGTATCGTGGAATCGAGTCGCGCCGGTGAAGCGTCGTCCCTCGACGCTATCACCGTGCGGAGGTAAGCGAAAGCGAAGAAGGGCGGCGCGACGCGCTACCGGTGCGAGAGAAGGAGAGAATGCGAGATTAACGCCAAAATCTATTCGCGGAGGCGACCCCCAGCCCCGCCGTCAAGGTAAATCCGTACGCGCGCGCGGGGTGACGAGGAGCGAAGCCGGGACGCGACGTTGGCTCGCGACTAATTGGCTTCTACTCTGATTAGCGTTTAACGAGGCTCTTCAAAAGCGAAGCCGGAGGGTGTCTCGCTCGCTCTCGCGTCTCCCTCGCCCGCGGCGTTCTCCGCGAGTTTAGCGGGAAACGTCGATTACGCGCGGCAATGACGTCGGAGTTACCGCGCGTAACCCGATGAAGCCGTGCCCGTCGAACCGATCGATTCAACGGCACGGCCAGCGGATGGAAACCGGAATCCAATACTTCCCGACGACGGAAACGCTCCAATTAGCGCGCGCCCGGGGGGACCTGTACCGTATTTTCCTTCCGCGCCTCCTAAAAGCCAGGGGTGCGCGATACTCGAAGGTCCGAGAGAAGGAGCGAGTCGTCGATCGCGCGCTTATCGCGAAATCCGGATACGAGATAACCCCAAGAGAGAGGAAACCGTTCGTATCTCAGAATCTCTCGATGCGGTGCTTTCGGTGAAATTATTTCACCGCGACACACACTGAGAGAAAAAAAAAGATTACAAATTATTCTGTTAGAAGGATAATCTGAGTACGCGAAAGGTAAAATAGATCAAGAATTATCCATTCAGGGTTTACAATTTAACCTTCTTTAGGATAATTTTTGACCTATTTTACCTTTCGTACTCAGATTATCCCCTTGTAACGGAATAATTTTTAATCTTTTTTTTTCTCAGTGCAACCGAGTTTGCTTCGAGTGCTTGGCGTTCGTGCAATTCGTACGACCCCGGGGAAGGATGAGGCCCCGCTCTATACGCATGCATGTGGTTCGCTTACGGAGCGGTACGGCATAGTCGTTGCCCGCGCCGCTACCGGGGCGCTACTACTTACATCACGCTGTGCTCCGGCGGCGGACGAATGCGCGTGTGTCGGTGCTAGAGTACGCTGGCACAACTCATAGTACGTTCCCGTAGTATCCGTAGTATTCCCCCCCGTCTCCCGATCCTCCCACCCCTCTCCGCACTGAATGGCCGAGTCGTTCACGCGACTCTCCCCCGCGCAAGCTCTCACCGCGCGTTTCGCGAGCCCCGCCCATTCGACTGGCGGCCATTTTGCATTATGTAAACTGCCTCTACGCTTCCTACATATAGGTAGGTCGTGTCGCCGTGTGCACATGTACCACGGCTTACACCGGCAGTGGTATAGCTGCAGTGTTGGCCAGACGGCGACGCGTACCGCGAGCCGTACCACTTGTACCGCGCCACACCGTTACCACTGTCGCGCGACTGACGCGTGTCGCGCCACCTCTCCCACTCACGCGACCACTCTTTCATCCTGGCGTCGTTAGCGATGGCCAACAGCTACCGTAGCCTACACTGGCATCGAAAAAAAAGCCGTCGCGACACTGTTATCATACGATATCGAATTATTACCGTTTCCGCGGAGCCGATTGGGAGACACTCGCTCGAGACCAATGGGAGAGAGAGATTCGCGGTGTATGTATACCGCGAGTACGCCCGTGCCTGGACGTGTGAGGTTCGTCGCGTCGCGAAGCTCAGCGTATAGGGCTCTAGCGTACTTCCACAAACGTAGCTTTTGTTTGTGTTACACGTGTACATATAGAGAATGTACATCCAAGTTTCGCCAAGAAACCCAGCTTGGTGGCGCTGCTTGTATTTACCTTTTGATAACGATTTTCCACGGAAAGAATTTATTTGAATGCTTTGAAATCCACATTCTATTATAATTGAGGCCATGTTGATTAAATCTCATAGGTAAAACACTTCAATTATTATCCAAAATAACGTGTAAACAGCGCTTATACCACGGGCATCTGCTTAATGCTTGGTGCGTGCCACAGATGGCACTTTATGGGCCCGGGCACACAGAGCGCGGTCAGCGTTCCGCGTTCTGCGTTCTGCGTTCTTTGTAATGAATGGAGTTACAAGTAACAACACGCACTGCCAGCGGTCAGACCGCTGCGGTCAACGAGAACTCTTGCGTTCTGGCGTTCTATTCACAGAAAGACAGAGAACGCGTGAACGCCATGTCGGAAACAGAAAAATTAAATGAATTAGTTCGCGAAAGACGTTTGTTATATGACATACGAAAATAAATAAGAAATCGTTCTTCATCGTCAAGCAATTCAGCAAAAAGAGTATGAAATTCTCCTTTGTCTTCTCGCTTGCTGTTTATTGGGTGCACCCAGTGTTTCCTTTTTCTTTTTCTCCTGGTCGCCTCCAGGCTCCACAAAAGCAATGCTTCTTCTTCGTCGGAAGACGAACTATCTGAGAGCATGTTTCACGCATAATATTTTGAACAAAACTGGAACGCTGGTTAATTGACCGCCGCCTGTGTGCCGTCGGAACGCAGAACTCTGAACGCAGAACGCAGAACGCGGAACGCCAGACCGCGCTCTGTGTGCCCGGGCTCTATCTGTTTTGTGCAGTTACCCAATCGCCCTATACGGCTCCTCCTCTTCGGCCGCGTATGTACGTAAATACATAACGAAGCAAAAAAGGTGGGATTTTGCTTGAATGGAAATATAAGTACGGGAATGAATAGCGGGGTGAATATAGAAAATGTATATATGTATGTGTGTAGGTATCCACGGGTGAAAGAAGGGGCGGGCTGCGAGTTGTTTTAATGGAAGAGTGGATACGACTTCTCTCTGTTCGCGCGGCACGATCTCCACCTTTGTATATAGGTGTGTACATATCTACGTACGGGCGTATATATATATATGTATAGCTGTATACGTGCGCACGCCGCGGAACGTGCACGGGTACGCGTGTAGGTACGTTTCATTCATGCCGAATCTATTTGGGCGTCTTTTCTTCCCCCGACCATCCCTTCGGCTGCGACCGTGCCAAGGAAAAAAGTTTCAAGGCGAAGACTTTCGCGGGGGAAGTCAGGGGTGCGGAGAGTGCTCCTTGTCTCTCCAGATCTCCTCCCCTGAGTCTTACCGTACCATTTTCCGGGTGCAAAACGTGAAAGAATCGGTGCGTTCAATTTTCGCCTTCACGTTAAACGCGGTGGTACATCTGCGTTGGCACCCATTACATCTAGTTGCTCAGCGAGTGCATATTTGCTTTCCCTCTTCTCTCTCCCCCCCCCCCCCCTTGCTCGACACGCGACCACGCCTAGGTCGAAACGTTTCGATCGTGGAATCGCCCCTCGCACGGGTCTCGCGATTCGGGAAACAAAGGCGCGATGGGACGCGTCGTGTTTTCCCCTTCTCTTCATCCGCACCCCCCGAATCTTCCGCTCCGGCGTCGCTCGGGACTACGTCGTACGCGAGAAAGCTCCGTCGTTCTCTCTCGTCTCCCGCGCGTAGGTATATCGATTCGCTTCGACTCCCGACGAACAGGCTGCCAGTACAGGTCGGTTGGAGCGCATCGCGTAGTAATTCGCATCTTGATTCGACGCGCTGATGACGCAGCACGATACGGGGAGTATTTAGCGAGGCGGCAGTCTCGCGAACGGATGAGCGAGAAACGGGATCGGAGGTAAGGCGGCTCGCCTCCTCCTCCTCTTTTCCCTCTTTCATCCACTCGTCCCGTTAAAAGCCGAAAGCACAAAGCCGCGGAAATGCGATCCCGCTAAAAGCCTGGCCCTGCAACCGGCAGTATTTCCAATGTATAGATAGGTATACCGTTCGTCCGCCTTCTCCTATTTCCGTACGCTCTATCGCACGGCTTTCCTCGCTTTCGATCAGGACCCTGCGGGGAATACCCGTGGTCATCCTCGTACGCGAGGGAATTCGTCTCGCGAAAATACGAAGTATTCTTGCTCTCCCTAGCTTCGTCCCGTCTGTCCGTTCTTCTATTTTTATTTATTTATTTCTCGGAAAACACGAAGAATACTCCTTGACATTTTGCCAAAAATCGATATTTCCGGAATTGATTGCTCGACCGTTATGACTTTTGTATCGTTTCGCGCTGATTACGATGCGCGCGGTCATTGAATGGACGGCGTCTCAAAGGAAATACAAGATACCGATGATTTTATGTACGGCAAAATTATTTTCTTATGATAAATCATCGATATCCCTCGGTGCTCCTTTTTGATTTCAGCGATTTCGATGTTTGCGAAAATTGTATGGAAGTGTAAGACACCATCGATGATTCAACGTACAGTTGACACATACGACTCTGTCCGTTAAATCGCCCCTATCCATATTTCGTCTGTAGAGATGGAAGCCTAGCGTCAGACGCGTGCGTTTTTTTTTCTGTTTTGTTAATACTTCCCCAACGCTGCTCGAATGCGGTACAGTACTCCCTCCATAACTCCGTACGACGGGGTTTTGAATTCTAAGAAAAATGAATTATGGAATACTCCCACTCTGTCCATTAGAGAGGCACATAAACCCGTATTCCCCTTTGGCGCATACCTGCGCGCAGCGTACGTCATAACAAGAGTGGGTGAATGCTTCCCCTCTTGTGCTTCCGGCGCTCTGAATTAACGAGGAGGGAATTATGGAGGGAGTACTGTATAACTATAATGAAGGCATGTAGAAAAGAGAGTAACGGTAGCAGGTGCATCAACGGCCGTTCGTGTATAAATAAACGACGATTGCATACTCCCCCGCCGCAGTTTCCCTTCCTATCCATCTACATCGCTCGTTCGCTTCACAGATTCGATAAATATTATACACGCGTGTATCATTCGAGGCGACTAGTAACATTTGATCGATCGAATCACACTTTCTCATCGATAATAATTCACCGCTTTTTCACGTTAATTTTATCTTCTCACTTCAGCTGAAGGCACGAGCGGTGACCGCCTGGAGGCATAGCGGCGAGCACGGCAACGAGCTCTCGGTGTTCTGCTGGTGAGAATGGTGAACCGTGAGTCGCGGATCTTCACGGGGGTCTACGGTGAACGGTGATCGGATTTTACCTCATCTTCTCAGCGCGGCGGACGCCTGAGGTCGATGCGACTCGAGGGACCGCGTTGGCGAGCCTCCGTCCAGGAGGATTCGTTCGGTCGACGCGTGTCACCCGCATCCTTCCCCCGGAAGGGAGGAGGGTTTTTTCTTCGTCAATCGGGTAGCGGACGATCGTCGAGGAGGACGGCGAGCCCCGAGGCTCGGAGAGCTCTCGCCACGAAGTTCGAAACCGCTGTTGAAACGCACAGCTCCGTATGCCCGAGGCGAAAGTCACTCTCGCGGATGTGAGGGAGTAATTGACCGGTGCGGAGGGACCTTTTTTTTTGTAATTTTTTATTCAAATTCCACGTGGAGGAGCAAGAGGGAAAGCGATACGACGCGCGAACAAAGATAATGCGACCTTTTTGCCATTTTGGACGAGGAAGCGGATCTCAAATATCGAGTAGATGGTTGATGAGTGGAGAGAGAGAAAGAGAGAGAGAGAATGGAGGAATGTACGAAACTGTAGTGGAAGAGGGGCACTGGAGGCAGAGACAATTAGCATCTAATTAATTGAAACGATTAAGTATAAATACTGTACAGAGATTTATCCGGTGCGCTCGCGAATCTGCGCCGAAAACAGTTGGTAGATTGTGAGCAGCCGCAACCATCGTCGAGGCGGACGCGCGAACGCACGGCATAATACCTGTACCATACACACAGAGATGGATACAGGATGGATTTCGTCTCGCGGAATACAGGAGACGGCCGATCGCTACGGTCGATTCACCTGGAAGCGCGTGAAGTCGAAATCCGAGAGTGTGTCTCCTGTGCTTCGCGAGCTGAAAAAAATCCACCGTGTATAAGCTTTACAACGCGGTGCGCTTTATACTCGGCAGACATTCGATTTCCTGGTTGTCTCACAATTGTCACAGCCTTCGGTCATGCGTTGCGGCGGGCAATCGTGGAACCTGATTACCCCGAAGTGTATAAAGCGTATCACTTTGCATCTGTATATCATACACGGGCGCAGACAAATTGATTTATTATATTATATATATATAAATGCGTATATATATATATATAATCATGTATAATTGAAATATATGAATCATATTAACGATTTTATCGAGTTTTTTTCGTCGCCTATATCATTTCTATAATATAAAGGTCAAAGCACATCTAGGCGAAGCGACGCGCCGCGAAGCGCGGCTGTGCAACGCACACTTGGGCGAAGCGCGGCGAATTCTATCCCCTTCTCTACCAGGTATAAACAGCTATACCTGAAAATATCCATATATGGATACCCGGGTAGAGAAGGGAGAGAAGGGAAGCGCCGTGAAATGTCAGTCATTTTCGCCTTTTTCGCCTTTTTCATTCATCTTCGCCTTTTTCAAACGGATGAACGCAACGTGAAATGAGCCGTGTACATGTTTTGTTTTGAGAAATGGGCATTCGCGAGGAAAAATAGTATATATCATTCGGCGGAAATCCTCGGATTTTTAAGACTGTGTTTATATAGATCGTAGCCTCCTCCCCAAACCATGCCTCGTGTTACTATCTAATTAAACACAGTCTGAAAAAATCTCGAATTTCCGCCTTATGATATAAGATACTATTTCGTGTGAGAAAATTCATTTCGTTGACGAGATCTATCTTGGAAAGGATTTTCGAATCATTAACGGAAGTGATCGACGAAACTTTACATCCGTTAACGAATTACATTCCGTCCACGATAAACATTTCTCGCGGCGCTTCGCTTCGCGGCGCTTCGGTTCGCCGCGCTTCGCTTCGCCGCGCTTCGCTTCGCTCCGCGGCGCTTCGCTTCGCTCAAGTGTGCGTTACCTCGTAAGAATCAATGGAAATATAAAAGGTAGCTTCGCTTCGCGGCGCGTCGCTTCGCTGCGCTTCCAGTCGCACAAGTGTGCTTATCCTAGGTCGCGGCGCTTCGCTTCGCGTCGCGTCGCTTCGCTCAAGTGTGCGTTACCTCATAAGAATCAATGGAAATATAAAAGGTAGCTTCGCTTCGCGGCGCGTCGCTTCGCTTCGCGTCGCTTCGCTTCGCCTAGATGTGCTTTGGCCTTTACCCGACCGTCAGTCAGAGAGAAAGAAAAGGAGGGAAGAAGGAGACACTGCCGTTATTCTTCACTTTTGTCCGCACATTCGCCGTTAGGTGCTAAGAATTCGGTAATTGCGCGAACGCAGGTAGTGGTGCAAATTACTTTTCGTAGAATATTCATGAACCTAAGCGTGTAATCCGCGTCACTTTCGCCGCTATTGTGTTTGGAAAGACAAAGCAATAACGAGTAGATCGTTATATTGATTTGCAAACTCATTTGAACTTGGCACTCGAGCTCTTTTGTCCTTTCCCGTCTCTATGCATAGGTTTATCTACCCCTCGCGATCTCTAACTGCGCAAGGATTCGACGAAGAATGCAGTCCTTCCAGGAGCGACCCACGCGCGCGTCGTAGATAAGAATAGGAGGACGCGACCGTTCCGCGTGTCAATGCACACGTATCGCCAGCGATCGTACGCGCTTAATTAAATGTATGACGAAATGAGTACGTATAGCGTCCGTTACATTTGTCGAAAAAAGCCATACCTGCGTTCCGAATGGCTTCGTCGTGCAGGTACTTGACTATCCCTGCGCGAGCCGCCAGACACCCGGGCGATCCTCGGATTCCCCGTCGATCCGATCGACGCGCGATTTTTCTTACGTTCGACGAGCAGCTCGAAGAAAAATATCACAAGACTCAGAAACACGCCTATGGCGAAAATCAAGAAGACACCTTGCAAGTGTCCCAACGAGATTTTCACGTGGCGCGAATTCTCGCCGTCGTCCCTTTCCTTCTCGGTCCTCCGTTCCGTTTCATTGCCTTTCGTCGTTTCGAAGAATTGCCTCTGCCACATATCGAAGAGACCAGCCTCTACGACGCTCGTCACCAGAAAGTCGCAGGACGAGAAAATCGTGCTCGTCTCCGGAAATAGCGCCGCCGTCGGATAGACGCGCAGAATTTCCGGTATCACGTGGATCGTCTCGCCCGGTTGACCGCGCTCGAAAGCACGTATCTACGACGAGCGCGTTTCGTTACACGCTAACGCTGTACGATCGAAGCGGAATAGACGGAAAAATGCTCGAGAGCGTAACGAACGTATCGAGTATTACCATTACCGGTATCGCGTGAATGGCCATCCTCTTGCGCCCGAGAAAAACTTGCTCCAGGAGCTTGAGGTAACTCGACACGCTCTTCAAGAGCTGAAAGCAGTCGCGAAGAATCATTCGTCGTCGTTCGTCGGATACCAAATCCACGATGTTACGAACCTCGTATCGTTCGTACAGCCTGGGATTGGTATCGAGCAGCTGCTCCCGCATCGAGACGATCCCTCCGACGGGATAGTCCGACGCCTCCAGCTCGTCCAGCGTCTGGAACTCCGGGAGCGAGCTGGATTTCGTGAGAAGACCGGTGAGACTCGCCAAGTAGGCCTGAGTAATGATGTAGCCGAATAACGTCCAGGATAAAAAGTACAGCCTTTTCGATACCGCGCGACTCATGCCCCTCGGCTCGCCCGTGCCGAAGAAGCCCGCGCCTATGTACGTCGACGGAAACTCCTCGCGGAAAATCGGCACCAGTCTCGTCACCACGACGGCCAAAAGCAACGACGCGCCCAGGTAGAGCCAAACCTGCGGCGCGAAAACGAGAGTCGTACAGTCGGTACGATATTTTTGTTCAATACAAAATTCCTAGGAGAAGACTGCTGCGTCACTTTCTCGGAATTATTCCCCTAATTATTCGGCACCCGAGTTTAAGACATTTTGGCGGTGCAGCGTTTACCGTAGCAGATTGCAGTTAGCATTATTTGCATACCGTGCTTTGCAGTCTCGATTTATACGTAATGTGTTTCTTTGCGACTGTATCGTCCGGTGCACACACATTTTCGGTTTAATTTCTTATCAAAAGAAATCAATGGAGGCGAAAAAGAAAATAAAGAATTTAAAGGTACGGAAATTTGAAGATACGCCACCGTTCGCTAAGCGTCAGACCGTTGTGTTCCGAGAATACCGCCTTCCTCGTTTCTGATAATTTTGGCTCAACAAATATCGCGTATCGACTGTACACTCAAACAAATGTGGCCACAACTAGACAATTATAGTAATTGCAGTGATAATTTTCTTCGCGATAGCAAGAATTCTCGCTACGCTAGCAATATTTTTCTACAGTTGTCACACCAAATAATGTCTGAGGCAGCCAGAAATATAGCTGGATTGGCTAAATACTTTTTTCTTCAGTGTACAATCGACAATCTCACCGTTCCCTGTAGCGGCGACACGAGGTTCATCCAGAGCGGTTTCGATCCCCTCTTCGGCATCACCATGTAGGCCTGCAGCATCATGTAGCTGTACGTGTACACAGCTCCGTCTACGTCCATCTGCATGAGAAGCCCGTAGCCGAGGTCGGCTTTGCCGTCGATCACGGCGCGTCTCACTCTCGAGCCCAAGTCGACGATGTTGTCGTCGACCGGGCTCAGTTCGACTTGCGTGGCGTTCAGCCGCTCGAAAACGAGATCGAACAATTTCCTCTCGACGCCGACCTTCCTGCCGTCGCTGCTCTCCGTGAAGAACGGCAGCGGAAAGATGGTCGCCTTCACCTCGCACCGGTTCAAGTTCGTTATCCTGAGAAAGATCCGTCTCCGGCTCTCCTCCGCGGCGCAATCCCCGTAATCGACGAGGCTCGGACGCCCGCAACTCCCGTGGCTGTAATTCGTGTAGCCGAAGAGTCTGACCGCGTGGCTCGATGGCTCCGTAAATTCGACGAGGAAGATCGCACGCCTGTCGAGACGCGTCAGGTGCGTGGCCAACGCGTTCAGGTATCCCGTCGGATCGCGATCGACGCGCGTCACGCCGACCAGGTACTCGTCGCGCGGATGGAAGTAGGCGAAATGTCGGAGAACCCGAAGATCCTCGCGAAGATCCGCGCCGTTGAGGATCGCCAGAACGGTGCCGTCGAGGCGCGACTGTCGAAGCCAGAGATCGTCGCGAGACGACCGCGCGACGATCCTGATGTAGCTGTCGAAGAGACGGGAGCTCCAGGGGACCGGCTCGAAAGAGACGATCGCGAGTTCGCGCGAACCCTTGAGGTGAAGTTTCGCTATGGCCTCGAAGCAGGTGCGCGTTCGACGGCCATCGCGAACCGAACGATCAGCGGTTCCGGGGAGCGCTTCGAGTGCGGCGCGAGCCTCCGCGAAGAGGAGGAACCGCGTCACCGGCACGAAAATCGACGCGTACCCGAGCAGCTTCATGGCTGGTCTGGCGCGGGTTTCGCGTGACTCGATCGCGACGTCGCTGATTTTATCTAATACGCGCGACAAAAGTCGGGCGACGAAGAAAATGACGCGGTGAATAATTCAATTTTCCTCCACTTTGGCGCGAAAGAAAGTAAGTATAAGTCGTCGCTCGTGCGCGCGGCGTCGTTACGAGGAATCGTAAACTTCTCATGAAATTTGCGACGATGAGGGGGAGGAGGATCGGTTCTTCGGGGGTGCAGAAATATCGTTCGCTGTATAGGAGTGGCGCGCGACAAATTTTCCGTCCGTAGACGCTAATTACTATTTGTTACACAACCGATGCACTTGCTCTTCCCCGAGTGACGCGCGTTAAGCAGGATACCGTAAAGCCGAGCGCGCGGTACGACGCGGAGCGAACAATCGTTATTGTCCGACACTCGCGATCAATCGTAATAATTTTCGGGAATCGATTGTTCCCCGTGCAAGCCGCTCGACTCCAGGACTGACTGGAAAAGATATCCGGGCGATTAAGGGGAAAAAGGTTGTGACGACGTGGCTAATCATAACGAGCCGATCTCTCGCCCGGCTCAATTACTCGGGTAATGTCTCTCAAGGAGGTGTCGATGAAACTCTTCTACCTGCGTTCGGTGCCTCGTTATCGGGGCGATCGAGAATAGCTCGCAGTAAATTAGCACATTTTTGTAACCGATATTTCCAAGGGCTAATGGGACGCCGAGGCGAGTCCTTGATCGGTCAATCGGGCGGCATCCGTCTCGTCGAGGAACCGATCGCCGATTCAAAATTGGCTAATAGGCCCGATGCCTGGTTTCACGACACACCCCACCCTCGCCCCCCCCCCCCCGAAGTCGCCGTATAAATGACGGATCATTTTGACAGTGGTCACATTTCCAAATTTGCTTTAAACCGAGAAGCACCGTGAGTATACATCGCTTTGAGCCGATCCATCGTACCGATCATCGTTGACGCCGTTCGTACCGCCTTGAATCGTGAGTGCACTCGAAAAAATTTGGCCACAACTAGACAATTATAGTAATTGCAGAGTGTGATAATTTTCTTCGCAATAACAAGAATTCTTGCTACGCTGGCAATATTTGTCTCGGTTGTCACCAAATAGTGTCCGAGGCAGCCAGAATATATAACTGGACCGGCTAAATATTTGTGTTCAGTGTGAGTGACGAAGTTCGACGACGCTCCACCGAGTCGTGCCGCGCGAATTCGCCATGTCCTGCACGAGTAAACCGACGATGCGGGTGCGCAAATGGCAGGTGACCGTGCGAACAAATGGTCACATCTTCCGCGAGAGCGAACGTCGCCGTTACGGGAAGAGCTGTTGCGCCGTCTGCCACGTGAAGTTCGACACCCCTCTAGAGGCCGAGGTCTCGTGCACCAAGTGCCGGGAGACGCTGCACCGTAATTGCCTCCATCTCTGCCCGAATTCATGCACGGATCGCCGCGCAGCGGACGAGCGATCGTGGGACATCCAGGCAGAATTGTACAGCAACCGCAGCTCGTTAGAGATGGTCGCGGCTGCGGCCTTGGTGAGCATCGCGGACGACCTGATGCCCGCCATCGAGGAGCCGTCCGGAGGAGCGGCGGAAGCCGCGGTCGGGTGCGTCCCCGACGACTACACGGCGGCGTTCGGCGAAGGGTGCAGCGTCGTCCCCAACACGGTCATCGTCGCGGCCGACCGCTCGGCGAGCGCGACGGATCGTCCTGTACCCGTCGCGCTTGTGGTCGCGCACGGGGGACGTTCCGACGAGGCGGGAGAAGACGCGATGCACGGCACCATCATCGTTTCGAACAACTGCGGCGCAAACGTCGCTGAGGCCGCTCTGGGTGTCGCTCCAGAAGAACCGCCCGTGCCGGACAACGAGCGCTACCGTTACGTCCAGGAGGACATGGGATCGATCCAGGAGGGGATCCGCGATGTCTACGGCGAGGTCGGCGTCCTGGCCGACGCCATGGTGAGCATCCCGGAGAATCCGCCGGAAGAGGCGGTTCCGATCGTCGGCGAGAAGATCGGCTGTGCCCTGGAGGACTTCGAGCTGATCGAGGAGGTGGGTTGCGGCTCCTACGGCAAGGTCGTCACCGCTCTGCTGAAGGGCACCAACCAGATCTACGCCCTGAAGGCAATGGAAAAGTGCACGGTGAAACCGCCGCTGGGCCTGCGCCGCATCCACACGGAGCGGCGAGTGTTCGCGCGCTGCACCGGGCATCCCTTCCTCGTCGGGCTGCTCGCCTGCATGCAGACGAGGACGCACCTCATCTTCGTCATGGAGTTCGCGAGCGGCGGCGATCTTCTGCATCGCCTCGAACAGATGGGAAGCCTCCCCGTGAACCACGTCCGATTCTACGCCGCGGAGATCGCCCTCGCTCTGGGCTACCTCCACGACGGCGGCATCATCCATCGCGATCTCAAGCCGGAGAACGTGTTGTTCGATCGCGAGGGTCACGTGAAGGTGACGGACTACGGACTCAGTCGCGACGGTCTCGGCGAAAACGAGCGGACCAACACCTTCTGCGGCACCGTGTTGTACACGGCCCCGGAGGTCATCCTCGGCCAGCCGTACGGCCCGTCCGCCGACTGGTGGTCTTTCGGGATCATCGTCTACGAGATGCTCTTCGGCTTTTCGCCGTTCGATCACGTTCGACGGAGGGACACCGACTCGGGCAATCCGGACGAGTACATCCACCAGGCGATCGTCGCGCCGGTCTCGGTTAGCGTGCCGGACGGCATCGGATTGCCCGCCGTGGCGTTGCTCGAGAGCCTCCTCTCCAAGATGCCCTGCTGTCGGCTCTGCTGCACCTACGGCGTGAGGGAGCTCTTCACGCACCCCTTCTTCGAGGATGTCGACTTCGAGCAAGTCGAGTGGAGAGAGGTGCCTCCGCCCGTGGTGCCGCCCAGTCCCTGGAAATTGACCGAGAGGATTAGCTCCGGCGGCGACGACATCGACGACGAGAACCGCGACGTTGCCGTGCCGAATTTCGAGACCATCTATCCCCAGGAGACCGACAACATTGATCAAAGCCTCTTCGAGGACTTTGATTACGCCGATAATTCAATGCTGGTGCGTTGATTGCAACCGGGACGCTTCGTCATCGGTGTGGAAATCGACTTGGAACGTACGGATCCGAAAGACCACGGCTTCCGTAACGGGTAAGTGCATTTGCAAAAAGAGCGCGCCCTTTGTATACTCTTCCCTCGACCCCTTCGATGGCTCGGAAATTCGATGGCTACGGGATCGAGTATCCATGAGGCGCCTTCTTTTGGCGAATTGAGACTCGATTTCTCCACCTGGGCGATTCCGTTATCGCGGGTGCAACATTTAGACTCATATAAAGTTCATTAACGATAAAATAAAAATTATTTATAATGAAATTAATCTTGGAGGAATTACACTTTAACATATATGTTCCTCTTGGCTATATAAATATCAAATTAAATTTCTTGTAAACGAATATAAAGTGAACATGTTAAAATGTAATTCTTCCAACGATTAATTTCACTATAAATGATTTTTACTTTATCGTTAAGGAACTTTACGTGAGTCTAAATGTTGCACCCGCGATAATGGTATCGCCCCCCTTTCCTTTATTGAAAAAAATTTAAAAAAAAATTAAAAACCCTTTCTTATAACGCCAGTGAAAATAACCATCCTCCTTCACTCTCTTCGTATCCCCTTCGTGGCACGAGTACACTGAGAAAAAAATTTACTTGTTCGAAATAAACGTGCCTTTGGATAGTCCCGAGAGCATATTTATTCGATTTAAATGAATATCGGTTGGACGGAAATATTAAATTATTGAATTAATTAGACATTATTTGAATCGAATCGATATATTCATTTAAATCTCGAATAAATACGCGCTTGGGACTATCCAGAGGCACGTTTATTTCGATCAAGTACATTTTTGTCTCAGTGTACGTACGTTAAGTAAGTCTGCATACGCGTACGCGCGTATTCTCGTGTGTAGGGGTTGGAAGAAGTGGGAGCGATGGTTGACCAAAAAAAAAAAAGTCGTACTCTCTCTCTCTCTCTCTCTCTCCCTCTCTCTCTCTCTCTCTCTCTCTCTCTCTCTCTCTCTCTCTCTCTCTCTCTCTCTCTCTCTCTCTCTCTCTCTCTCTCTCTCTCTCTCTCTCTCTGTCTATCTGTGTGCGTGTGTTTATACAGGGTGATTCGAAATGGGCGCACTTCCTCTCGTAGAGAGATTCTTCGCAAAAAACTGAACCGAAAGTTCCTGTACAAAATTTTTTACATAATCCGTACTTTTTCCGTTCACTCGCGTGATGCAAAAATGCTTCGTAGACTTAGTGTAGCTCCTTAAGAATTGTACGTTATTGGAAATTGGAGCACACTGAGAAAAAAAAAAGATTAAAAATTTTTCTGTTAGAAGGATAGGTAATCAGGGTACGAAAGGTAAAATAAATCAAAAATTATCCAAAAGAAGGTTAAATTTTAAACTCTGGAAGTATAATTTTTGATCTATTTCTTACCTTCCGTACTCAGATTATCCTTCTAACCGAATAATTTTTAATCTTTTTTTTTTCTCAGTGCATGCACAAGTCGGTTTTCTCATAAAAATAACTATTCATATTTTTTATAGTAGATAATTTCGTCTTAATTTGTCGAATCAGTGAAAAAAAAACTTGCGAGAAAACTGAATTCTGCGTTACCTGCATTGCACCAAGTCAATTCTGCATGATCGCAATAATTTGAAGTATTGTAAAATTCATTAGTCGCCTCTTCGTTCCGACTATCGTTTCGTATTAGATTTTCATTCAAAATTATTTTACGTCATCACTTTCGTACTCGCTACACCTGTTATTACCTTTAAGTTCCAAATTTGTAAAATGTAAAATTCAAAATTATTTCACGCTATTCTTACGCTTGCTACTTACGTTAAAGTTACTTGCACATTTCGTACTATATTTCATTCTTCACACCATATTTGTAATACTTCTTCCGTACTGCACGCAATTTGATAAAGAAAATTAAAGACCTTTCATACAATGTTCGCTTATCTGTATACTCGTACTCATTTCCCTGCGACACCCCTTATCTTTAATATCCCGCCTAAAATCCGAGGATGCACGATATACATAATATATATGTATAATACCAGAAACGTTAAAAATTAATTTCCCGTGACAACGGCTGATAACGGCGACGTGACGCGAAATGCCGCGCGCGGACGTTATCTTTAATGCCGCATCTCTCTCGTATCGGACGTCATTACCTACGCGCGACTGACATCGAACCGCGCGCGTAAAACGCGGGGATCTTATTCTACGGGTCCTTACTGCATGCAATACTTGGACCTTACGCGCGCCCGAATTAGCATGAAATACTGCACGACGTGGAATTGTCTGGAGCTCGATTCCAAAGATTTCAATTTTTCACAAGGGGAATATATTCTTTTCAATCTGTGTACTTATATGCGTGGCAACGCGAGCCACAAGTTTACATAATCCTTCGCCGCGCCGAAACGCGGATGTGATTGTGCCGCGTGCGAGATTACCTCCGGGCGCAGATTCTATTCAGATTATTTTTATTCCTCGCTGGGCTATACACGCTTTTTGTAGTGCGGTACCATCCAGCCACCCTGACCAACGACATCGTAAACCTGTATCTCCGTCGCTCTCCCGCCACCCACCGTTAAAAAAGTTATACCGACGTACACTTACGAGTAATAGCGTTCGCGCTCGCCGCGAAGCTTACGCTCGAAGCGCAACTTTATCGGCGCGATACGCTCTCCGGACGCGCGGTTGCGAGATGCGATGCTTTAACGCCCTTTCGAGGGCAAAAAGAAAGAGCAATAATGTCCGTTAGATCGTTGACGCGCGCCCGACTCGATTGCGCGAGACTCGGAGAGGAACGCGAGCAGAGAAGCTCTCGTTGATATCGACGGTAGATAGATCAACCCTCGCCGCCGAATTATCTCGCGTGCAGCCATCCGTGCGATACCCTCGCGTCGTTCGCTTCGCCAGCCTCGTCAACGTCGCCGCCAAAAGCGACGCGATCCCATCGATGCTCCCGCCGCACCCTCGCGCGCTCCAGCCCCGTCGCGTTATCGTTATCGGACGGGAAGCTGTGCACGCGTACAACGGCGCAAGTGCGTCAGGAGCTCTCCGCGGTTTCGCGTAACGCAAGTCGGGGGGACCCTTGCGAGCTCAGTTTACCACGGTGAACGGTTCGATGCGCGGAGCATCGGCGACGAAATAGCGGCCTCTGTACGCTCGACGACTGACGCGCACACGCGTGTACATTATCGGAGAGCTCGGAATCTCGCGTGCCATATGGATCGGTCGCGTCCGACGTCGGGCAAGAGATTGCTCGTCGTGGAGCCCTTTTACGGAGGCTCGCACAAACAGCTCTTGGACACGCTACGCCGAGGTAGCCCATATCGATTTTCACCCGACGCCCCGCGAGATTGGCGTCGAAATTCCAACGGAAACGCGGACGACTGCCGATCCGCTCGACGATACCGCGTCCTCACACACACTCGTCCTTTCAGAATTTCGCGAGGACGAGATCGAGCTGCACACGTTGCCCGCCAAGAAATGGCACTGGAGAGCCCGAACCAGCGCTCTGTACTTCTCGCAGGTCATACCGATCGATCGCGCGTACGAGTGAGTACGATCGATGCACGTCGTCGTCTCGACGAACGATACCACCCGCTCCTTCTTGCAGGACGCTGCTGTCCTCGTCCGTTCTCAATCTCGCAGAATTGATCGCCCTGCGCGAGGATCTCCGTCACTTGCGCAAGGTCATTTATTTCCACGAGAATCAGTTCGTCTATCCGCGACAAAACGAGAGGGACTGGGATTTTCAGTACGGCTACAATCAAGTGCTCACCTGGTTGGTATCGGATGCCCCGCTGATCGTTCGATTCCTCGAGTTTTGCAGAAAATGTCCCGCGATCGTCGCGACTGATACCCGCCGAACCCCGTGTCGCAGCTTGGTGGCGGACGTCGTGCTCTTCAACTCCAAGTACAACGCCGACTCGTTCCTCGACAATGTAGAGCCCTTCCTGAACAAGCAGCCCGATCACCGACCGAAGAACGTCCGCGGGGCGATTCTACCCAAGTGCCGGGTCCTCTATTTCCCGATGGAGTTGAGCCTCCTGAGCGCGTCGCGTTCGCGCGAGGCGCGATCGCGCGTGCACATCGCCTGGCCCCATCGGTGGGAGCACGACAAGAATTTTCGCGACTTCTTCGCCGCCCTCAAGACGCTCAAGGAGGCGGGCTGCCAATTCGAGCTTTCCGTCCTCGGCGAGCAGTTCGACGCTGTTCCGGAAGTCTTTCGGCGGGCGCGAGAGGATCTCTCCGAGTACATCGTCCGCTTCGGCTACGTCGACTCGAAGGAGGAGTATTACGACGCGCTCAGGAGCGTCGACGTGGTGGTCTCCACCGCCAGGCATGAATTCTTCGGTGTCGCCATGTGAGTAGGACCGATTCGAACGGGATTACCGCTGCGCCGTCCCTCTGCCGGTAAAGCCTCCGCGTTCACCCCGCATTTTCGCAGGCTGGAAGCGACTTATTTGGGATGTCTGCCGATCTGCCCCGACGATCTGGTCTATCCGGAGCTGTATCCCGATTGGTGCCTCTTCCCGCCGACGGTCGACGGTCTCGTCGCCAAGCTGAAGGAGTGTTGCGATCCGGAAAAGGTTCGCGAGATGCGCGATCGCCTGGAGATGCACTGGGAGAGATACGACGCGAAGAACGTTCTTCCGGAGATGAGGAGGATCTTGTTTCCCGTGCGATCGGTCGAAACGGCGCGTTCGGAGCGTCGATAGCCATACTACGTATGTATCTCGATTTTCCTTCGGCGATTACGATTACGCGCGTACGACGAAGCCCGTGCGACGAGCTTACGTCGGGCATTGAATAAAGACAATCGACTCGAATTATTACTCCCCGTGTATACATACGTATTTCTCCCGAGTGCGTCGCAGGTACTTGCAACGCGCGAGGTGGAAGGCGAGCGAACGAAACGCCGTACCGGCGCACGTGGAGATTCGTCAAGGGGTATTCTTACCGAGGTCTGCCGCTATTAATAGTTCTCGGTATGCCGCGCGCGTTTCGTGACGGTATAACGCCGTTCTCTTCGCGCCTCTCCGACGATCCTGCCTTCGCACACCGGGACGCGCGCCATGAGCGCGAGCAGCACGACGGCGACGGAGTTTTGCGCGGTGTGCGGCGTGCCGGCGGTACAGAAATGCAGCGCCTGCAAGAGCGTCTTCTACTGCAATCGCGAACACCAGAAGCGTCACTGGAAGGAACACTCGAAACAATGTCGACCCTTTAAGGTACGTCGCGCGCACGAGTATTCGTGCATACATTGTATACGGATACGGCTGACCTACCGAGAAATCCATCCCCGGGCGACTGCTCCGCGCGTTCCTTTCAGGTGGAGAGGGACTCGAGAGTGGGCCGCCACTACGTGTCCCTGAGGGACATCGCGCCGGGCACACTCGTCTTCGTCGAGAGGGAGCCTCTCGTGGCCGGTCCCCCGCAGAACACCACTCCGATCTGCCTCGGTTGCTACCGCCAACTCACCGCCGAGACGGCCGTTCCCTGCGAGAAGTGCGGCTGGCCGCTCTGCGGCGGCTGCGAGAAGCACGGTCCAGAGTGCGAGTTCACCCTCGCGCGCCGAGACGCCAAGGCAAGCGCGTTCGAATCCGACTGCGCGGCGGCGTAGGCCGTACAGGCGTCACGCGCCGGGTACGGAGGAGCGTTCGCGAATTAACGCATCGCCCGCGTTCGCCCAGGTCTCGATAAAGAACTACGAGTATCCCCATCCGACCTACAATTGCGTGACGATAGTCAGAGCGCTCTGTCTGCGCGAGAGGGATCCCGAGCGCTACGAGAAGTTGCTGAATCTCGAGCACCACTGCGACGAGGCGAGCGAGCAGCGCGACGGGTTCGACGGGCCGCGCGAAGTCGCGCGATTCGTCAAGCGATTCTTCGAACTCGCGGACGTCGCGGAGGACGAGGTGGCGAGGATCGCCGGTGTCTTGCAGGTGAGTATCGCCGACAATTTCGGCTCGATTCACGGGGCGGGGAATTGTGCTTCAACACGTGCCGCCGCGATGTTCGGTCGCTTCAGGTCAACGGCCACGAGGTGCCCACCACGGAACCGGCTCACGTGGCGATTTACGACCTGGCGTCCCTCCTCGAGCACAGCTGCCGAGCCAATTGCTCGAAGACCTTCACCAACGAGGGCGGCCTCGTGATCCGCACCGCTTTGCCCGTAGCCAAAGGTATATTATCGATCCCGTCGTCGATCGAGACAGTTTTCCCCTCGTGATCGCATGAAACGTTCGTTCCCAAGCATACGTATAACGCGTATCTCGCGATTAACCGTTGCGCGTCGAACTCGCATAGGTGATCACCTCTCGATATGCTACACGGATCCGCTGTGGGGTGTCGCGAATCGGAGGCATCACCTCGCGCGAACCAAGTTCTTCGATTGCACCTGCGATCGTTGCCGAGACCCTACGGAGTACGGGACCATGTTCAACTCTGTCGTGTGCGATAAGGGGTAAATTAGTTCCTCCGTCCCCGTCGAGCGACGAGTTTCACGTCGGCGGACGCACTCCTCCGCCGGGTATCCCTCGAATTTCGTGGTGATATTCGCGGACGAGCCGAACGCGTCGACCGTTTCGTTCAAAATTCGAGTCGAGCTGGCGAATGTGCGGGAAAACTTGGCGGAGGGAACGCGCCTACCGCGATGCAACCCGTCGTACGCGAGAGTAAGTCTTGCAGCAGACCGAACACGTGTTGACGCGCGTGCGACTGTGCACAGGGGATGCGGCGGATCCATGCTACCGCCGACTTTCTTGTGCAACGGCGAAATCAAGCCGGACTACGTTTGCAACGCGTGCGACAACGCCGTTTCTTGGGACACGGTGGATCGTTTGATGGAAGAAATCGGGTTGGATCTGTCGCGAATGGAGAAAGGGGATGTCACGGCCTGCAGGGATTTCATCGAACGCCACGCGACAAAGATTCACGAGAATCACTATTACAATACTGACGTTAAATTGGCTCTCGCTCAAATAATAGGTCAACAAGGAGGAGGCTTACCGGTCGTCGACGACGAGCTCCTCTCCGAGAAGATCGCGCTGTGCAAGAAACTCGAGAAACTGCTCCACACTCTGGTCCCCGGTTAGTATCATACGCGCGACACGCTCTCGATAAGAGAACCATCGTTCACTCCGAACCGCGCGCGCCTCGTTGCAGCCGAAAATAGGGTTCGAGGTCTAGTGCTGTTCGAGTTGCACGCGGCGATCGCCGAGTTCGGCAGGAGGCGAGGACCGGACGAACTGAAAGGGATGTTGATGGTGAGTATACCGCGCGTTCTCTTATCGCGTCGCGTCGTCGGCACTGAGCTCGTACCACTCGTCGTTTGAAAACTGCAATATTTTCGCGCACTGAACGTTATTCGTAGGATTCGAGAAAGATACTGGCGGAAGCGTATGAGTTGTTGCGCCACGAACCGGATATCCTCCCGGAAGGGAAGATGGCACTTCAGGCGCGTAAGAATCTTCAAGATATGGATATCATTTTAGGTACTTTATGCAGAAATACAGTCGCCCCGATGTAGAGAGACGAGGCATATACCAATAGTGTGCATGGATAACTTATAAAGCAGATATCGGAATGCAATCCGTTATTGTAACTCGTGTAGTACCATCCTTACCTCCAATTCTTCGATCGGTATGAATATTATTGAAAACCGCGCCTTTTTATCCCGGCATCGGACAGCTGCGTGCAACGGATGCACTAAATTGGCTGCGCTTTCTGGAAAATTAAGTACGTATTAAAAGTATACCTATATTTCTAACGCGCGCGAAGGTCTCTTGAAGGCCCGTTCACATAAATTACCATCCACACACGGATTCGCGCGATTCGATGTGGACCGGTTTTCGGGGAGCGAACACTCCCTCGTTTATTATGTTCTCCCGATACCAGGGACGACTTTCAAGTATCAGAAAAGTATCAGAATCGAATTAGTGGCATATATCCGCGGGCTCCAGCGTGGATAAAGGCGATTTTTCATGGCACTGCATAATCGCGGCAGTGAAACGCTGACTGTAGAGCGTGAACTTCCGGTGCGGTAGTGGTTCTTCTATCACGCTGCGGTCTTTTTTCTGCATTGTAGAATCTTGACATCCTTTGCAAAAAGCATCCCAATTCGAAGAAAACTGGGTTTTTGACCACCGACTATCGCTGCGTCATCTGTTGGGAAACAAGCCGAATCAGTTCGATTATATCCAATCAAAATTCGAGAATCGATTACAGGCATAGCAAATGGCGCAGCGTAGAGGGGCTCGAAGCCGCAACGGTATTTCTTCGTGAAAGAAATGGAAGTGGAGAACAGTGGGGAAGCAATTCAAAATCTCGAATCGTCGCTCGACAATTCGGGAAGAGAATGTCGACTTTGTATGAAGAGGTGGATTTACTCCGAATTATGGGATCTGTTTCGGGATGGGGAAGAAACTGCACGAAAAATAATGGCGTTAGCTGCCGTCCAGGTTAGCTCTTACGTTTGCATTGCAATGAAAATACCATTTATCGACTGGAAAAGTGCTTTTTCCGTTTCGTTGTTATTCGGCTTTCTTAACTTTACAACCCTGAAAGGATTACTCGCGTTTACCATTTTTTTCGGAGCAGGTCGAGAGCAAAAATCATTAATCTGCTCCATATTTTGAAGGGTTAAAAGACACGCATCGCGTTAATTATTCGCATGTTGATGGGATAAAACGATTCCAATGCGGGATCAATTTCTCTCGTTGCTTGCCCTCTTTAACTCATTATCGTTTTTTTTTACGATTTCAGATACAAGAAGGAGATGGCTTACCAACCACGATTTGCTTTTCCTGCCACAAGCTTTTGCTCCTGTCCTACGACTTCAAGTGTCAAGTGGAGAAGTCTGATACAACGTTACGTCACTTTCTCATGTTCAAAACGTCTGTGAAAGATGACATCTCGAACGCTTCGTTGGCACAATCGGTCGACGCGGTCATTACAGAAGCGATAGCGGATGAAATGAGTCACGAACAGATTTCCGGTGATCTGAAAGAATGCATCGATGTCCCTAGCATAGCTATAGACGAGCCTAATAATCCCGTCATCCAAACCATCGAGCATTTGACCGAGCACAATTTCACCGGTGATCAAGATGCGATTATATTCGAGGTGGCGGACGATCGCAAGCAGGGACAATATCACGAAAAGGAGATCGAGTCGTGTACACTGAAGAATGAGCAAAACTTTGATTGCATGGGAGCAAAATCAGAGATCGAGACTCCTCGAGAAGTGGGTGACGCGGATTGTTTGTCGAACGGACCAAGCCAATTGTCCGAGTCCAATTTCGAGCTGAAACTGGTAAAATGCGAAGAATCATCCCAGGAAGTTGAATCGGACGTCTTGGAAGACGAGGAAAGGTCGTACGACGGGGAGACCATGTTCGAAGAGTCCGCTGTTAAAATCGAGACGAGAAATTATTCGTGCACGGAAACCCGCGCTAGCCTTCAGAGGACCACGAGGAACGTTATGCGAAGTAGGTCAGCCGGTCAGGGGACGAAAGATAACGCAGATAGCGACGACGAGAGGTTGTTGATACGCGCAACGCGGAGAAAACCGCGGAGAGAGAGATGTCCGCATTGCCTGAAGACGACATTTTCGACGAAATCGGCCCTTCGAAAACACATAGCCGCGCACAAACCCAAAACGCTTAAACTTCGTTACGTTTGTTACGTATGCGACAAACAGTTCATCAATGTCACCAAGCTGAAAAATCACATAACGAATAGCCACGATTCTCACATGAGCGACGAAAAGACTTCGGACGAGGGCACCGCGATGAAATCGTCGCAATCGGATCGCGACGGAGAGAACTGGGAACGGGACGATACCGGAACGACTAAGGTCTCCTCTCCGAGTATGGAGAAAAAAAATTACAAATATACGTGCAACGTGTGCGCAAGGCAATTCACCTATCAAAAGTCCTTCATGACCCACGCCAAGACACATTCGGGGCGCAAGTCCGTAATACCGCACGATAATTCCGAACGGTCGGAGGACGCGGAAAATCACGACGGCCCCGCCGCGGTGAACGAATCCGACGACGACGACATGCCACTGGAAGGCTTGCAATGCACGCAGTGCGGTAAAGTTTTTGCGACGAAGCGGAACCTCAAGAGGCATATATTGACTCACAAGGGACTCAAGTTTAACTGCTCCACCTGTGGAAAGGAATTTTCCAGGGTAGACAAACTGAAGGAGCACGAGCAATCGAAACACAAGGATGAAATATTTGGTAGATCGGACGACGACTACAATAACGACGACGACGACTACACGGATGACGAGCATAAAGCAAACGATGCGTCGGAAAGCAGAAAGAGGGTAAATTACTTCCTAGACTCTTTGTCTTGTCGACCGCGATAAACGTCGCTTACCGATTTCCCCCGACGAGCTGATCGCGGATTGTTCGCTGTTTTCAGGAAAAAAATAACAGACCTCATCGATGTGCCTTATGTCCAAAGGCGTTTGCCCAGGCGCAATCGTTGGCGAACCACATGGAACGGCACAAGCGAGTGAAGGACACCCAAAAGCGCTTCCTGTGCGAGGTGTGCAGCAAGTGTTTCGCCCAGAGCGGCTCGTTGGTGGCGCACATGCGCACCCATACGGGAGTTAAGCCGTACGTGTGCAACGTGTGCAGCAGGGCGTTCACAAAGAGTACATACTTGCAATTGCATCTGCGGACTCACAGCGGCGAGAAGCCGTACATCTGTCAGTATTGCAGTAGAGCGTTCGCCAGAGCCAATACGTTGGCTAGACATATAACCATGCACACCGGCGAGGCTAAGTATCACTGTCAAATATGCATGAAGTCGTTCAGACGATTGACGTCGCTCAACGAGCACACTTATACGCATACGGGGCAAAGGCCGTACGCGTGTAAGATCTGTACAAAGCGGTACAATAACGCGGGATCGCTCTACGCCCACACGAAGAAATGCAAGACTCAACAGTTGTCAGGTTCGACGGCGACGTACACCGTGTCGGTGGACAATGCGACGCATCAAAATGGTGCTCAAGTGCCGCAAATGCTGATCTATTCCCAAAGAAAATTAGTTGAGGATAATGCAAGCGTCCAAGTACATCCGTCACCTCAATTTATGATCGCGAATATACATAATCAGAAGCCATTGCCCACTAATGTCATTCAACCGTTCACCGTCGAAGACCCAAATGTTTACAATACCAAGCCATTTAAAAATCCTTACTATACGATTTACCCGAGCATGTAATTTACTCGGCACGGTTTCGGATAAGTGTAAGTTCTAACACCCGCACTCTAATCGTGATACGATGCGCGCACTGCCCTCTTATCTCGAGGTAACCGTAAAGGCGAGCGCAATGATCTATCGCTCCGTTTTATAAAGAAGCATCCTCCTCGCAAAACGAAGGTGTTGCGAAATCGCAGAGTCACTTCTCATTTGTCGCTTACACGTTCGCGTAAACGCAACTTCTTTATAAAACCGAGTGCAAACGGCGTCGCATTCCGAAATTACTAGGATTACTCTGAATTAACAGCATCCACAGATGACTGCTGGAAGAGAGAGGTAGTAATAATTTTATCGAACGTGAGGTATTCTGTAAATAGTTTGAGGCAAAATCCATTTAAAATTTATGACTGTACGCGGATGTGTGCGAATAACGGTTGTCTAGAACCGGAACTGGGTCCGTGGTCCCCCCGAAAATAAGGTTTCTCGACGATTTCGAGTAACCAGCTCCAATTGTGAATACTCCGTTAACTCGAGGAGACAAATCAAGAGAGACTACGCATAATCTCGCGCCAAGTACTATTTATATCGATACAAATACAACATTATTTTATAATAAAGTTTTTTAAGAAAAGTAAATGGAGTCTTTCTTAATTCCCACGATTCTCGCGAACGTCCGAAATGAATTTACCTGAAACTCTCTCGGAAGGCAAGAACTTCCGGGTGAAGTAAACTGATAGGACACATGCAACACTTGTATCGACACTAGAAATTGTTCATGCTTTATTTTATTGTGTGTCGTCGCGTTAAGCTCCGTAGTATTTTATTCATTCGAGTAAAAGAGATTTGGTACGCATTCTTTGAATTTTATACGACCGTGATGCAAGGAGCAGGTACCTGATTCCCTCATAAGTACAGTCAAACGATAAAAAGGGGTTATCACCGTATATTCATTGTAACCATAATTACCTATATCTATACATTGATACCTATAGAATCCCTTATTGACGTAAAGTTTCCAATACAATCAAGGAAGTTCAAAACACGATACTACGTTAATACGTTACTTTTGTAAAGGATTTTATAAGATTTGCCAATTTTTGACCGTCCAAAAATAGTCAGTTATGTCTACCCATACATCCACCGCGAGCAATGAAACAATTTCCGCAACAGATTTCTCCTCGCGTTGGAATGGCGATAAGGGAATAAATATCCGTTATGTTACTACTTTATTATGTTTTAAATATAACGAAGAGAAAGCTGAGGAGGATGATCGACGTGGCAAGTGCGACTATACAATAAAGCTTACGATTTGCCCTCTGATAAGAATCAGCCTTTTTTAACTGTTCGTATCCTTCGCTTACCGTAACTTGCGTTTGCTCTATGTTGTAATCGATTCGGTCCAACACGGTTCCTTGATCTTGCACCATGTTCGCGAGATCCTGTTTTAATTGGAAGAACATACTCGTCGATCAGCTCGTCGCAACATTCTCTGGGGTTCGTCCGTTGATGAAGTTCAATTATAACATTAATAATACCTTAAAAATATAGTTGAGGTCCGATATGCTCTGTACTATGTGTCCAACTTCCTGTTCCCTTTCTACGGCTAATTTGTATCTAGCCTCCGGATCCTCTAATTGTAATAGTACAGACTCCTGCTGCTGCTGCTGATGTCTTTGCTGCTGTTCTTGATCTTGCTGCCAAAAATCGACAACGTTCTCATTGTACGTAGGCTCTGGGAGCCAAGAATCTACCAATGAATTTGTCACGAGTGTTTGATCCTCCTCGAAGTACTGCCGGTTTCTCTCTTCTCTTGAATTCATCTCTGTTATGAATTAAGGCGTTACGGATAAATGGTTTTCCACGGTAAATAGATTAAGACGATTTTCGTTGGCAAGATGACGAAATAAAATAAAACAAATCGATTGTCGACTACGCACGTTGCAAATAATGAGACTGAGCTTCCCGATAGCGTAGACCTAGTTCCTGCAAGGCGGAAGATAGTGCCAGTGCCGCGCTCATGGCGAGTCTACGTTCCGCGGATCTAGATTCGTGTCTAGCAGCCATCTTAATGATTTGCATTTGACGGTGTCCGTTCGAAAATAACCTTCCTATTTCTCTCGTCAGCTGCTCCATTTGTCTTTCCTCCTGAGGAAGTAATGTCCGTCGTCAGAGTTCGTTTTCCAAAGGAGGAATGAAAATAGCGCAAAAAGGGAGGCATTTGAATGTAAGGAAATGCTCCGAGACCTGAGAAGTGTCGTCCAAAGTTGGTCTGGTCAATTGTTTGGCGTGTAATTCGATTAAATTAGCTAATTTTACTCGCAGTCGGCTTAAAATATACTGCGTTTCCTCCAGCGCGTCCGTCCATGGAGGTGGAGCGCCGCTTCCCGAATTGGCTCCTTTAAGCTCGATCCCGTCCGATTCCCCATTTTCTACGCTCACGAGAGCCATTCTGTCAGACAGGTTCTAGGATAAAGAAATACGTTAGCAGAGTCCTGGATTACAGACATTGTGAATTAAGGCGTCCACCGGACATAGACCAAGATGTTTAAACGTGGAGAAGCACAGTTACATCATTGCGCCGATGACGTAAAACAACACCGGATAGGTTAGTTTTCTATTAGATTGAATGCTTTCAATTGCAACTTCAACGACACGATTTCGAATGGAAAAGAAACAAATTCAACATCGTTTCAAAGAGGATCACTATCTTAATGGCCAAGTTATACGTCCTTACCTGTTCTGCACAGATATGTTTACTTTGCAATGCATTGTTCCTCATCAGAATAAACGGTTCCGTCAAATTCCGGGCTGCCATTGTCAATCGACTCACTCAAATTACTTATAAATGCAAATAGTCCCACATAGAATCACATCGCGTTACTTCATCGCTTCGTTCTCCTCGATATTTATAAAATAGCACCAAATGACAGCGTCACGGTAGAACTGTCAACGTCGAACAGCTGATTCACTAACGCAGGCGCGCGTACACTTCGAGAGAAAATTCCGAAGATACATAATACAACGGGACCATTATTTATTCCTCAATTTTATTCGTAGTCATATTTCTTGCTTATAGATGTTGCTCTCCACTTGTTAATTTTAACATATAACAACGATCACAATCCACCGCGTACGAGAGCAATTTTGCGCACAGTAGCAAAACCCTAGGATGAACGAACATCCATAACGTTATTATTCATAATCGTATGGCGATCGTTTAAATTTTCTTTTTTCTTTTTCGTACAACAAAAAGTTCCTACTTTACATATCAGATTTTCTTATGCGAAGACGCCAGAGTCTCGATAACCAGGGGTCTCGTACTGTAAAGGTTCCCTATCGTTACTTGTCTTTTAATTATTGCTAAAGCTTCGAGACCTTGATTATAACAGTCCTTGATCGCCTGCTCCTCCTCTAACAGCTTTTTCTGTTGAAATTCGTATCGGATTTTCCTTAGAGCGTACATTCTGCAAAAAGAAAAAGTGTGGTTAGGAACTGGTAACGTTCCAAAGAGATGACGTTTCGCACGAATCATCACACGATGAAGAGTCTCCCGGTCAATTAATCGTGGTATCGTATTCGCACATTTCTCTTCCATCGCGTGTACTTACCTGTAATTGTAAGAATTCCAATTTTTACTTTCCCGTAATAAATTCCGGTAAAGGGTTATGACTACTTCTCGTGCGAGCGCCATTGCTTTGTGACCGGGTTCACGATGTCTTGGATAGATGGCGCGGAAAGCGCCACGAACGTGGGAAAATTAGAAAATCTATTTGTAATAAATTCATCGGAAATGCACCGATGTATCGCCGATATAGCTCGTTCAATAATTTAAATCGCATAAAATTGTTACGGGAGTTCTTCCGGTATGCACTCACTCGGTGAAACTGTCAAGATCACTACCATATGGCTCGAATTTTGCAAATAAAATTGAGCCTGTTTTATAAATACCTTGGCCCTCCCGAAAATAACAATACCTTTATTATACGAGTTATTTAATCAACGCAATTCGTTCCGTATTTTCTTCAAATATTTCCAGCCGATAATCTTAACTACCACAAAATCTGTTTGCAATAGCGTGATATCGATTTTCTGGTATCGAAACCCGACACACACAGTTGGCGTGTTTTAAATTCCGATCGCACCGTGAGTACGCTTTCGTTTGAATCGTTAAATTGTAGACTCGATAAGGCATATATAAATAATAGAATAATTTGTTTACACGACGACCGACTTGGCGCGTAATAACAATCTATCGAAATCACTATCATTTGGTTCGAATCTTGGATTAAAATCGATCCTGTTTTATAAATACATCGGCCTTCCCTTTAAAAAGAACAAAATACGAGTTATCTACCCATCGCGATTTATTCCTGTTATCATATCCGCCAAATTTTTCCGGACGACAATCTTAACTCGCTATAATCTGTTGGCAAAAGCTTGATATCGATTTTCCAAGATACCGAAACTTCTGAAATGGAATATTCCGGATCTGGATCGTGCAGCGAGAGATAGATACTATCGTTTGAATCGCTAAATCGTTAGTTTGGTACAGAGCGTATAAATGATGAAGTGATAAACTTACACAACGATTGAATTAGCACGTAAAAATAGTTTGAAAAAATTGGAATCGCCACAAGTTATTCGTTGAACATTACTGCTCTGGATATTCGAAAACACTTGTATCGTCGGATGCACCGGACGCTCCGCTCGAAGATGCAGGTGCGCGCATTTACAGACCTTCGTAAAAGTGTAGGGCTGGTGGTGGGGAAAATAGACGAGGGTACTCCGTAGTGGGGGAGTGTATATTTGTGGCAATTGAGTAGAACCAGTTCTGCATTCCGTGCTGGCAGTTTAGTTCAAGTTACACCGTCGCAGCGAGTTCACGATCGACATGCTTAACGCGAGCGTTGTTCGTGTATCTCTTTTTTTTGCGCTTCTATTCATTCATACATATGGGTGAGTTGCGATCGATACGCTATACTATCCATAAATTATATAATAAACTTACCATGCGCGTCGCCAAAAATAAATAGGCCATCACATAGAGCTAGCATTTCATTATTAAATCATGCTCGGTTGTCATACGAAATCGGACCCCTTTTCAAAGTCGCACCTCAGGATCGTGACGTAGAAAGAAACGGGAATCCTGAACGCGGTACTAGAGGATGTAATTTGAAAAGATATTTCGGAGCGCTATTTCAAAAGTTTCCTCCTTTTAATAATACTCATTATACTGCACCCCGCCAACGTGTTTGCACGTCATGAAAAATCACTCTACTATAGCTTTATCCCCGTTTAGCCCGTCTAATTGACATTGCACCCGTCATCGGCGGATTCGCGATTTTAAACAGATGTTCGCGCGCGTGCGGTGAAAGGAGTACAATGAAGCGACAACAACACGATCGATAAATAACGGGTAGCCGTACCGTATATGCGCGAATTTAAAGCGGAGACCTTCCATTTATTTCTCCGTTCGATTAGAACGCACAGAAGAAGTCCCTTACGCGACGATATTTTGCAGATTCCCCGGGTCTACGTCCGAATTGGATGAAACGTCGCGTTCCAATCAATTCGACGTACTGATATTTACCCAACACTGGCCGCAAACGGTTTGTTTTCAATGGAAGGAGAAAACGGAGGTGCACACTTGCTCGTTGCCGAACGATCACGAGGAATGGTCGATACACGGAGTTTGGCCGTCTAAGTTTCACACGATCGGTCCTAGTTATTGTAATAAAACATTGCACTTCAACGCAGCCGCTCTGGCTGACATCGAGGGTGAATTGTCGTCAAAGTGGATCAACATCGAAAAAGAAACGCCGCATTATTCTTTCTGGAAACACGAGTGGGAGAAACACGGGACCTGCGCGGCCGTGCTTGAAAGTCTGAACACGGAAGTCAAATACTTTCAACAGGGTCTCGATTGGTTGGATACTTATGACATGAAGAATGTTCTCGCGAAAGCCAGCATCGTGCCTGGTTCGAATTACCCGTTGCAAGACTTTATCGACGCTGTTGAAAAAATTGTAGGCAAGAGGGGTCAAGTGGAATGCATAAGAAACTCGGTAAGATATTCAACATACTTTTTGCCACTCGACGGCGAAAGTTGCAATAACGCGTTACTTCCGAAAGATTTCAATGAATAAGTCGGCCGTCGGAATGCGCGTATCAAATAATACAAAGTCCACTGTAAACAGGCGTCGCTCGATTTTTGTTGCAGAAAACGAAGGAGTCATACTTGTTCGAGATACGAATATGTTTCGACAAGTCGTTAAAGTTGATCGACTGTGACGGCATTGCTGGTTTCCCCAGTAACTGCGACAAATCGCAAAATATAACATATCCGGGAAACGTACCCGGACAATATCACGTCATTCGGATATGACCGTGTGCGCGTCAACAATTAATTCTGTCGTCCTTCGTTTCCCAATTAATGTTCTTCCAAGACCCGACGTACGCATGTACCACCCCTGACACATTTCCGCGGATACGATAATTAGACTCGATTGGAATCATGTAAATATTTGACGATACGCGAAGCAAGGAGTCGGATCACTTGCAAAGCGCTGCGTCGTCGACTCGAATTGTACAATCTTTATATGGATTATTCTATAGTATTATTATGGAACGATTTATCGACGCGAAAAATCAAGATATCGTTGTCGAACGAAGAGATTAGGAATTTTGCAGATCAGATATTTTTCAATATATGCATCAGTATGCACGGAATTATAATTGTACAAGTTTTTGATTCCCGTCCCATTCAACGAACGTATGCAAGGATACGCGGGATGACTACGTTACACGAGACCCCGGTAATTTGACGATAAAAACTGTAAAGATTGTTTTAACGATCGCTTCACTCGACGCCGGCCCAAACGGATTAAACGACGAGCTTGAGAATCGCCAGCAATGATCACCTCGTGTGTGGATAATTACCGTCACGAAATATCAGCATTACCGAAGTTGCTCGTCCAGTTTGTTCGAAAATTTCTCACGGCATGACCGTCATAGCAACTCGAGGGACAACAACCACTGAACAGTCGGCTCTTACGTGTTTCTTTCATCTTTGGTCTATTAATAATCGTTACTTAAAATTCCAATACACGAAGGAACTCGTTCCCGCCAATTATAAATGAATTTCATTCCGTCGGTACGAAAGTGGTTTAATTTCGGCTGTCTTATCGATATAAATGGTATAACTTTGTGTGCAAGAGAATTCCCGAGTTTACAAATTTTCTGCAAAGAGCAGAGCGATACTTACCATCACTCTAACTTTCTTTGGACAATCACGACAGCCGATGGCACTAGACCTGAAATAAAGAATGGCGTGCATCGAACATCGCACCGGTCTTTGTTCATATCACAACGTTTCAACGTCGTGCTCTCGGGTGCTCGATGATATTACAATACGAGAAGTTTGCACGAGATTATCGGCTAATATCGATCGGGGTAACGAAGGAGAATATAAAAAAAACAGTATCTACCCAAAACTTCCAAAGGAGTTTCGTAATCGTCCTCGGTAAAGACCTTCTTCGGGAAAGTCGTCATTAAATTAAACGGTCCTGGTCCATCCGTCCTGTTCATTTCCGTATACAATCGCACAGCCGAAAGCTGTTCCTTGGCACTAAACGATTGCGTCAATGCCTCGCCGTTCGTAAGTCTGATCTGAATCAAATCGAACGATATTAAAGGAGTTCGGGGTACGTCGGAGTCGTGTTCGGTAGGCGTTCAAACGACGCGCGTAAAAGTCGTACCTGAATTTTTGTTTTGTTGTAATCCTTCTTGGGGGCGGCAACCAGAGGCGTCGGCGGAGCCGATACCGGCGACGGTAGCGTTTGGCCCATACTTTTTGCCGCTCTCTCTCGTCTAGCCGCTTTGTCCGCTTCGATTTGAGCTCTCACTCTCTCGCGCGCGAATTTTTCCTCCTCCTTCTCCCTCTTTCTCTGTTCCAGTAGCTTCTTCATCTCCAATTCCTCCATTCTGTGACGGGAGAATTTGGCGTTTGTAAATAAGACATTAAATGTTGCAGATGAGAGTCCCTTCCCGTTTTCTTTTCAATGTTTCGTAATTTGGTGGAACCTTGCCTCTTTTTCGCCTCGGCCATCTCTTTTCCGGATCGTATCCTATTCCTCTCCTTTTCGAAAGCTTCCTTCTTCTCCAATTCTTCCCGCTCTTTTCTCTTTTGCCTCATCTTCTCTTCCAGTAATCTCAGTTGTTCCTTCTTCTCCTCCTCTGTCAACGGCTTTTTCTCCTCTGTACTTTCGGAAAAACTGTCGTGTCCAGATTTAGTCGCATGAAATTCGACCTCCAAGCTCGTTTTGAAGAGCTTCCCGCATCTATTACGATCGACGACTGATTTAATGAAGAAAACTTGAGAAATTCTTGGATGATGATTACGAGTTGTTGAAAACAATACTTACACGTCACATTTCGTAGACCTGGCGATTTGTTCGACGGGGGTTTCGCTGCTAGTGCTGGCTACGCTTTCGACTGTCGCTGGCTTGTCGACGGGCTGGGACGCGCTCTCGGTTAACGACGTTTCCGGAGCTGGCTCGGCATCGTTCGAGTGGGCTAATAGCCTGAAAAAATTTAATATATTCATCGGTTCGATGAGAAACAAACAAATGCTGCTACCTCACCATTCCATTGCCGGCTCGACACCCTTGTTCCCCGTAACTTCCAAAGCCTTCTCTCTAACGTGTTGATACACAAGAAAGGAGGTTAGGTTCGTCGGTCAAAAATCGTGTGTACGTCATAGAACTTACGCTTTCTTCGGACTAAATCCCATGTCGATGAGCATTGCGATATTTTCGGCAGACATCTTTCGTTTCCCGTCAATTAAATAAATATACAACCAGTAATAGCGCTCTCGATCACTATTTTGTCACAATAAAACTCGATGTCATCTCGGGGAAACGCGATGTCACGGTATAGGTAGCAGGTGTAGGTGTGCGTGGAAGCAGATATGTAATAGCCCGGCACGATGCTCGGCAGGACTGGAAGGACGCTGCTCGATCGATGCCACTTTGAGTGGATTTGCGAACCTTCAGCAAATCAATTGCTATGAAATTCTAAGGTTGAACGGAGGCTATCTTTCGAGATGTACATTTTTACCGCGACATAATCACAAAAGCGATTGCAATGGTTAATCGTTTATATCATCGAATGGTAAACTATTTCGTTATTTCCTTACTTCCGGATAATCCTTCCCCCGGAGCGTTAGGTATACGCTAGAAATATCTGAATTCGATAATCAAATTAACAAACGTTTCGTTTATGCGCGACTACCTGGTTAATGTAAAGGCGAATTGGCGTTTATTACTATTCTAAACGAGTCTAGTACATATAATTATTTATTTATAAGACAAGGAGTAGCAATCTTCACACGCACCTTCTACTCATCATGACTGTTATTCTCGCATAAAAATGGAAGATACAAATACGATTTTCTCTTTTACCATCGGGAGCCAAGAAATTATAAGTATAAAAAAAGAATACTTCGTCTGCATTTTTTTTTTGGAACGCAAATGTTAGAATGAAGGGAAAAACAAATTCCAATGGTTTCAGAGGTTTTTTCAAGTGTTCATTTAGTACTCCTGCGAAGCTGTCTTGCTAGAAGAACCACCGCCGCTTCCAGTCTTTTTGGGTAGAAGAACAGCTTGGATATTGGGAAGAACTCCGCCTTGAGCGATGGTAACTCCTGACAAGAGTTTGTTTAATTCCTCGTCATTGCGTATGGCCAGTTGCAAATGGCGCGGAATTATTCTGAAATACAAATACGTATACGTTAACACCCAGCTGCTGTTGGCAAGATTCATGGTGCCCCACGCTCGATAATGTGCCTTCATCTTTATGGACTTACAAGTATTAAAGGGAACTGCCATGTTTCTAAGGTTGACACGATTTACGCTATTTCTCTTATACTGGTGATTAACTTTGTCAATTACAAAGAAATAAATACAAGCATGAAAATCCCTCAATCTCTATTTACGAAATATAAAGCTATGCCATTCTAAGAAAAGGGGGGTAAGAAAAGATTTTAATGTATAAAAAAAAAATCAAGGGTCAGCCAATGTGTTTACATCGCTTATTATTATTCCACTATCTTCTGAAATATCCATCAACATAGAGCGCAATTACTTTGCAATAAATTGAAACACCCATAGAGTCATTGTCTCCCATGTAATGCAATGTTGCTCCCAAGAATTTAAAGAAAATCTATAAGGGTAGTCCCTCCTCCACGTAAGTACAACGGTCAAAATTACGAATGATTCCAACCAATTTTTCCCGCTTTGTTGATTATACACCGCGCGGAAATAGAGCGCGATTGAAAATCAAGACTTTTTCCACGAACCTTGTCTTCTTGTTGTCCCTCGCGGCGTTTCCAGCCAACTCGAGAACTTCGGCCGCCAAATACTCCATTACAGCAGCGAGATAAACCGGTGCACCGGCTCCCACACGCTCTGCGTAATTACCCTTTCGCAGAAGACGATGGATCCTGCCGACGGGAAACTGAAGCCCTGCCCTGCTACTGCGGGTCTTCGCCTTTCCCTTAGTCTTTCCTGAAAGGGAGACGACAAATTTTCGGAAAAAACGATCAATGCACGCTGCGAAATATTGAACGAAATGGGGCACTTACCTCCCTTGCCGCGTCCCGACATTTTTCACAAAATTTCTCGAAGAGATGCCGAAAGAACAGAGCTAACCGTCACGACCGCTCAACGGCAAATGAGTCGGTATTGGTTACGTACGTCAGATATTTTGGCGGCGGCCGTGTAGTCGGCGCTCGATTGCGCGGGAAAGATTTACAGATCGAACACAGGCTGTGGTTGGTGTGCAACCGTGGTCGAATGGAAATGCGGTACATATTAGAAATATGAAGAAAATATGAGAATCGTCAATTTTCCCGTAATACCTTATGTGGAATAACGAAAAAAAATCGTTCGCGTCTATTCCAACGTTACGTTTCAAACGTCATAAAGCGTCGGATTCGTTCGTCTTTATAAATTGTAACAGGCCATCGCGCTATCTATCGATGTATCAGTATAGCTTTTACATCTAGGAACTTGTCCAATGCACAAGCGCCCGGTAAATACCAAAATACGTTGGATTTCTGTCATATACTTCCATAGTCTATGGTAGGTCGGCTTGTAACAGCTGGTGGAATTCTGACATGTGTGTAGTTGTATTGTTCTGTAATATTTATTATCGATATTTATTAAATTATTAATGAAAATGATTGTATTAACTAATGAGTACAACCCAAACGCCCTGAAGCTGATCCTCGCAGCCAAAATAGCGCGAAAATCGCTCAACGTGAAGAAAGTGTCTCCAAATGGTGAGTATCTTAACCTTACCAGTTGAATGCGGGGACCGATAAATTGTTTTTTTTTGACACCTCTCCTTATAAAATCATTTTACGCGTTCGATATACAGATACTCCATCAGGCCGCTTGCCTATATTGGAAATTGCGGGTGACTTGAGCCTATTTAGTAGTACAGCCGCTATAAGACTGATACTGCCGGTATCGGAAGAATATAATATTCTTGCTAGCAAATGGTTGGAGTGGGACATTTCCCAATTACAACCTGCGATAATATCATACGTGTCCGCGGGAAAGTTGGATGATTCCCGGAAACCTCGCATGTGGTCCTTATTAAAGGAGTTGAATGCGGCTTTAAAGCATAAGGGGTACTTAATTAAGGTGAGTAATTTGGTCATTTTGCTCCTCAGCCTCAAACATCATAACTATATTTTCTTTTAATACATAATGACGATTGTATCCTAGGATAAAAACGAGTTGTCTACAGCAGATGCATCGATATGGTCGACTTTATGGTCAACTGTAACAGCCTTTGAAATTGGAGCAAATTTGTCAAAAGAGTTTCCGCATATCGATGCATGGTTAAAGAATATAGAAGGGATTTCATGGGTGCAGGTGAGAATGACGCTTTGAATGCAGTGGAAACCATAGAGGAACGTCATTACAGACTTAACTTATTACTGCTGCTCCTGAATAGGAATCTTTAGAAGAGTATAAGATGGAGAGGGGATTAAAAGCGGTTGCCAGTATTCAAGCGAGCTCTTGGTTTCCCGTAAATTCGTACAGTGGCGGACGTTCCTCCTCGCTAACGTCTAATGCTGTAAGTATGAAAAAGAGATCATGTGTGTCAATTGATCGTTATTTAATCATCTTCGCTTTCACGACACTATAACCATTATTGTGTAAGTATTTAAAGCTGCTCGATATCAAAAACGGTTTTTGCATAATATATTTGATCTAAAAAGAAATTATGGCATTCCTCCTTTAACGGCGAATAACTAGCCATATATGATTTGTGTACGTAATTATCAGAGGACATTTTAGACTAACTCTGCCGAGGAGAAAGAAATTGAAGTGGTCAGTGAGGATGAGATGGATAGAGTGAAGAAAAGTTGGTTCTCTAAATCGTACCCTTCGCTGAAGGCACCCGAGTATCCCGTGTATGTCAAATACTAAACTGAATACGCATTTCTGCGTGTCGAATAAATTGATGAGTAATTTTGTTGTGCTTTAGGCTACCCAAAAAGGGCGAGCGAAACATACTGATTACGTCGGCTCTGCCGTACGTCAACAACGTTCCGCATTTAGGAAACATCATCGGCTGTGTACTTTCGGCTGATATCTTTGCCAGGTTCGTACGCAGTGCCATATTATATCGCTACTGATTCATCAAAACTTCGCGCATTTGAGATGCAGTTTTTCTTCTCTCGCAGATACTGTCGCCAGAGGAACTACAACACACTCTACATAAGGTAATCGCACCGTCGCTATTTCATATCTTGAGCGTAAATGTTCCTAAGTCATTGTGAATTGAAGCCATCGTCGTTTTACACCACCGCAGCGGTACCGACGAATACGGTACGGCAACCGAAGCCAAGGCCCTGGAGGAAAAGACTACACCGCAGGAGATCTGCGATAAGTTCTTCGGTCTGCACAATGATATTTATCGTTGGTTTGGCATAGGATTCGATTACTTTGGCCGAACCACAACTCCCGAACAGACCGAGTAAGATGCCCTGAAGACTCCGCACGTTCCAGTGGATGTCGTCGTTGTTTCAACCGCGACTCATCTCGCATCGCCTCTGTTTCAGAATCGTGCAGTCGCTCTTCTTGAGAATAAAGTCTCGGGGCTACATATTCACGGAAACAGTCGACCAACTCTTATGCGAAACGTGTCAAAGATTTCTCGCGGATAGATTCGTAGAAGGAACGTGTCCGAGATGCAAGTACGAGGACGCGCGCGGTGATCAGTGCGACGGTTGCGGTCATCTCGTGAATGCGACGGAACTTGTAAGGCCGCGATGTAAAGTGTGTAATAGCACACCCATCGTCAAAGGCTCGACGCAATTCTTCATTGATTTGCCTAAGGTGAGCAATCGCACTGCTTTATCGAGCCATTTTCACCTCGGTTCGTCATCATTCAATGCTTCGTACCACATTCAACGTTCGTCCGTCCGTCCACTATTCGTAGTTGCAACCAAAATTGAAGGAGTGGGTGGCTTTCGTGGAAAACGAATGGTCGTCGGTCGCGAGGGTGGTCACGAAACCATGGTTGAGAGACGGGCTGAAGCCACGATGTATAACGAGAGACTTAAAGTGGGGTATCCCCGTACCCATCGAAGGCTATTCCGACAAGGTCTTCTACGTCTGGTTCGATGCTCCCATCGGTTACATGAGTATTACCAAGAAGTACACAAAGCTGTACGAGCAGTGGTGGAAACCCAAAGACACAGACGTGAGTTTGTACCAATTTATGGCGAAGGACAACGTTCCGTTCCACGCCATCATGTTTCCCGCAACGCTGCTGGCGGCTGACGAGGGACACACGCTGGTTAGGCACATTATGGCGATTGGTATGTTTCCAATAAGATCACCCCTTCAGAACTGACTTTTTTTTTTAATATTTGCAATCATGGAGTTTTTTCGGGAACACGAAAAATCGAAATATCAAGTTCACGCGCGCGCGTTGGACTTCAACGGACCCCTAGATAACATAATTAATTAATAACTCGTAATGAAATGATTACTTAGAGCCGCAAGTTGACTAGGAATCACCACCAAACGATTCTGCATCGGAATTAATTGAATTCGATATGAAATAGTATTAATGAGGGGCTAAGTTCTGTATCAAATATTAAATCATTTTTTTTAAATGGCTAACAATCAAACGTCGAAATCAGACTACCGATCACTGCCAAACGACCACGAAACTAATGAAAAAGAAATATTTTTAAAAAGTCAATTTTTCGAGGGGCTAATGTCCCGGAGGTAATGAGATCGTCAATACCAAACTGTCTGAAATGCCGTACGTACTATCCTTTTAGAATATCTCAATTACGAGGACACAAAGTTCTCAAAATCCAGAGGGATTGGCGTGTTCGGTAACGACGCCAGGGATACCGGCATACCGGCGGATGTGTGGCGGTTCTATCTCGCTTACGTTAGACCCGAAAGTCAAGATTCGAACTTCAATTGGGTCGATTTAGCGACGAAAAACAACAGCGAACTCCTGAACAATCTAGGAAATTTCGTAAACAGGTGAGTAGCTTTGATACCAAAGAAGCCGAACAGGTCACATCTTCGTATCAGTTACCTGTCGATATATACCGCTTGATGTATACTTTTCTTTCAGAGCTCTAGCATTCGCGGAAAAGAATTTCGCTTCGACGGTTCCATCGACAGAGCCGCGCGAGGATGATTTGACGGTTCTAGCGTTGGTTCAGCGCGAATTGACTTGTTTCATCACTGCCTTGGAACAAGCGAAATTGAGAGACGCCCTGCGGCACATACTGGCCATCTCGAAACACGGGAATCAGTACATGCAGTCGCAACAACCGTGGGTCAAGATAAAGGGCACAGATGACGACAAGTGAGTCTGCTTACCATTTTCCATCTTCATCTGCACGACGTACTTTGGAATTGAGTATATCGCTTTGGCTTTTTTTCTCTTCTTTTCTTACAATACTTTTCATCGACAGGAGAAAAGCGAGTACCGTCATCGGCGTGTGTTGCAATTTAGCGTGTCTCCTGTCGGCGCTCTTGGCTCCTTACATGCCCAGCACTTCTCGCGAGCTCCGATCTCAATTGGGTTTGGATAAAACTAGCTATGGTTACATTCCGGACGTGGTTAGCGTTATGCTACCAGCGGGTCACAAACTCGGCAAACCCGTTCCACTCTTCACCAAGATAGAAGAAAAACAGGTCGAGGATTTGAGGAAGAAGTACGCGGGAAAGCAAGACTCACCGGAGCGCGAAACGGCGACTGTTAAAGCCACCGTTAACGCCACCGTCAACGGTAACGAGCAGGATGTGGCTTCGTTGGAGGCGGCTATAGTTAAACAGGTAAATTCATTTTTCCAGAAAAAAACAAAGAACATTCTGTACTTAACTCGTTTATTCCAATACAATTGGACGTATTCTACAGAAAGCTACGTCATCTGTTTTCAGGGCAAACTCGTTCGTGAATTGAAAGCTAAGGGGGAGAAGAGCGTGTGGCAACCGCAAGTGGAGACACTCTTGAAACTCAAGGAACAATTAGTTCTTCTTACCGGGGTTGTACCTCCAGTGCCTGACGCGAAGAAGTCAAAAAAGAAGAAATGATGGATACACGTTGCGTCGAAAGGTTGTAGCAATTTTTTTTACTTTTAGTATTCTCTATCCGATAAGGAGATAAAGAAAGAGAAGTGACAAGTATACACACATAGCGTCAAAGGGTCCTTTTGTGGGACGGAATGAATTCTATATTTAAAATATACCATTATCCGTCTTTTCGCACGTAATCTTTGTCCGGCTCGAATAAATGCTGCTCCTAGTTCCTCCGATATTCCGTACGTCGCGCCTTGCGTGTAAGTGAAAAGTCGTCGGCTCCTGACGTTTTTTGAACGTTGATTCCAAACATCCGCGGATCTTTCAATTTCGTCGGGTCATTCGCACCAAGTTTTCTATTGGAAAAATACATTCGATTCGTCGAAACTGAGATCTCCGCGAAATATGATGTATTTTGTACTCGATTAGTGATCAGCTGAATTAATTTAGCATTACCTCCTCCTTTCCGACAATTTATAGAAAGCATTCTCCACCGCAAATATCCCCAAAGATAGTATCAAACCAACGATTAAAAGGAAGAAAGCCGCTGTAGCTTCGAGCATTGTCACGCTTTGCACCGACTGCATTTCGCGGTTGCAATGAGGCTTTCTAGATATCCAACGTTTCAATTGTCGCTGTCGCAAGCCCGCGTTTGATATTTTCGTCAATCTAAAAGAAATCCGTAAACAGTAATCATTTACCTTTGTATCATTTCACTTGACGATCAATCGATTCGACTCGAAGATAAAATTTATCATCAAATCGGACCTCTCATCGTTCCGATTTACCGCGAAGATAAATTTTATCGCGAAGGTGAATCAAAAGGTCCTGATGGGTGATATCGTTGTGTCGCGTTGCATCGCTGTACCCTATTTTCATCATTTCCGTGAACGGACTGTTGCGACTCGTCCAAAGTGCCATCAATTGTGGTCGAAACAGATGAACCTCTGTCAGTTCGCAAATGATTTGATCACTGAACAGACGCTCCACGAATGGATACGCGGTATTGGGATCGGTGTGATAAGCGAAACCTCCCACAGCAACTTTTTCGAGACCCTCCTCGATCGGCAGATACCTCTTCGATTGCGGTGTCTTTGCCCAGCGCTTGCGACTGAAAGTCCTCACTTCCCAATCGGAAGACGTCTTGAGAGGGAAAGTCGTGGATACTTTTAAACGTTGAATATCTTTTGGACAGATTTCCTCCCATCGCTACGAACATTGGTTGATATTACCGTCAATAAAAAATCGGTGTAAGGGATGGGTTCCGCGGCAATTGGCAAGTTACTCTTCGCCAGTTGATACAACGAGTCGTTCATCTTATCGATGGGTGCGTTCAAGCGCGCCGAAACTACGCTCGCCGAATAATAGGTATAAATCAATATGCTGAAGAGCAGCACGTTTAAAAATGCAATTCGACCAGCTGCATTCCTCGGAACATACGTGGAACCTGAATCAAAATGAGTATGCCGGGAAGAAAGCTCGCGGATAAGCTGGAAAATACGGTACCTTGTTGACATAGCACTCCCACGGTAAGAAATGCAGCAATTTCGCACTGGCGGGGCCAATTTGCCAAGCTTTCCACCGTCAATATTGACGCGAGGACAAGAACAGTGAACGCGGTTAAGAAGCTAATCGAATACCAAGATTCACTGGCGAATGGCCGTAAGAATGCATTCTTTACTTTCGTCGAAATCGAGCGAAACATGAAGCACGATCTGCAAATACAAATGTAGTAATCTTTGAAAGATCGCTAAAATAGTCTTAACGCGTCGGGCAAAAGCGACTGTACCGAAATGGCCATATTGGGCTGATGACCTCAGCAAGATTGACCCTCTCTATCGTCATCACTGCCGGACTCGCACCGAGATCGGCGAGAGACCGATGCAGCATCCCTATCATGCCACTCTGCGTGCCGTTTTCCTCGACTTTATGCCACTGTTTCGTCCCGGAAACTTGCATTCTGAAAACACCCACGCGCTCACTTCGTTCGAGCGGTCATTGGTTGTTTCAGAGCGCGTGTCTGCGTCGCTTACGTGAAATTAAAGAAATCGCCGAGATGCAGCATGATCGCATAGGTGAACTTGGACATGCTGTCCTGCGATCTCGTGCCGTAATCCTCCAGGTAATCCTCAATGCGCGTGTCATTCGGTCTGTACTGCATCTGCGGCGCGAATCGTATTCGTTTAACGTTCGGAAGAGGCTCGACGAAGCTCGAAACTCCGTAAACTTACGACGCTGATGACTTTCAATTTCATCCCGCGCAAATTCGCTCTCCTCCAGAACTGGTCTCGCGTCAAAGTGACATTCAGTCCCGCTGCGATATCCCAAGATCCAAGCTCCGTAACGATTAACGTTCCACCGCATTTCTTGGAGTGATTGAAAACGTCGTACAAAGTAAAACCGGAAGTCGCGGGTACCGCGATCGCAACGTCGGTAAGTATGCTGAAGGCGGTGTCGTTTAAAAGCCGTAGGCTGTCGTCGAGACTCGGTACCGAGATGAACCATTTGTGCAAATTATCGAAGAAGTTGCACGCCGAGCTCTGTGGATGCAAAGACGAATTTATTGCTCCGCGGCTGAACGTTTCGCGCAACGTTCACCTCTGCGAAAACGGGGACGAAATCTCGTTCACCGCATTGCAAGTCGAGGAATACACCCAGGCTTCGAAAGTCTGATTTAATCGATCGGCGAACGCCTGGATACGACGCTGGCCTCGTGATCGCTACGGATATTCCTAGGTCATTCAGCATTTTGACGAGACGGGCGTCACCTGCAAGAATGTACTCTAGCTAGCGATACGTGGTGGTGATGCAATAATTCTTGCGCGTGTCGTTCATTACTCGTTATATTTCCGCAAGAAAATGCTACGACGCTCTTCACATCCTTGTAACCAAAGTAATCCGCGATTACGTCTCTCTCCGCTTGTAATTGCCCGATAAGGCACAGCACGACGAGAATTTTGAAATGCATTCTTTCCTACCAGGGAACGCGCGTCGCCTCTGTCATGCAGAATTTATATACAAATGCTTCGATCGGCGAAAGTGTCATCGATTATCGCATATCCGCCAATCCTAAATAATGCAACTGCTGAAGGAATGATTCACAGTGGTAAGATCGTCAAGTATATCGACATATTCGAACTGAATTATGCACTTTTCCTTTTCTGTTGGAATCAAATATGTAAGCGCGTCTATTCTGATGATTTATTCAGTCTGATTCCACTCGCATGTAATACAGCTCTAGCCGTGAATAAATTAATAAATGAACGAGGACGAGTGCATGTAGATCTACGTATCTTATCGGGATATGGCTGTGTAATATTGATTTATGCATTGCTCTATTCTAAAGTTCGATTGATGTCAGTATTCACTATCGTACGATAATAATAATTGCAGGTTGCACAAGAGAGAAAAGTAAAATATTTGAATTTTGAATTTAAATGGACAGAGTTGAGACATCTTCCGCTCGGCGCGCTGTCAATTTTCGCGATCAGCTGTTTCACGTCAGACTGCGTCAGATAGTCTCGACGCGTTTTGGAGTTGCGTTGCTCCAAAAATATTTACCCGCAGTCAATAAATTACAGTACACTCCCTCGAGAAGCTCGTTACCTCCTTTCGAGTGTATCTGAAAATACGTTTTAATCCCACCGCAACACCATCCAAATGAATACGTGCCATGCGTTAAAGTGAGAGGTTACCTGATGTTTACGGACCGCCGATAAACAATCACAGTCGCTCAGGTAAATATCACGTTGTTGTTCATTCGATACAACTTCCTGTTAATATCGACGTAGAGTCATAATCAGCGAATATTCAGAAGTAATACATAAACGAGGCATGCTGATCCCGTGGCTTTAAATTAAGTAGCAACAATACGCGATGCTGATTAATTTTGGCCTTCGCGCGCTTGACATGCACGACGGAAACGTTTTCGCCTTTTTCAAGGGTCAACGATGTCTCCGGAACCTACTCAAGAACCGATCAAGGAGACCCTGAACGCTCCAAATCTCACAACTGGAGCTACAGCTGCAAACGAATCCGATAGCGAAGACGAAGACGCGGGAATGGCCGGATATATGCCTTTATCGCAGATCCCGACGGACAGCGATCCAATGTTGGAGGAAGAGGAGGTGAGGTCTCCTGATATACGCTTTTTCGTGTATATCTTTAAAGCTTCCTGATCGCAATCAATGAATTGTCATACACGCAGGATGAAGACTGGGCTTTGGAACCGATGGATCCGCATCTGATGTTACCAGTGCAGCAAAGCCTCGAATCGCAGGTATACCTAAACTATTGTAGAATACGTAGGTATATGTACTCTATACATGTGTACATAGGATGCACTCCGGTATACACGTTAGTAGCGACGGTTGCCTCCTCGTCAGGCGCGGCTAGAGTTGGCTGTAGACGTTTGTGCGGTGATCGACAAGCGAAAGAATATTTGATTCTTTAACCCGTGATCAGCGTCAAACGGATGAAAAATCAGTCCGCTGAGTAGAAGTGCGCGTGCACGTATTGCTCTCCAGTATCCAATCGTTACGCGATCGACCGGTGTCAATTTATTTCTCCGCAAGTTATTTCTGTTTAATCAGTCTCGTGCACTTCTACTCGTCAGATTGATTCTCCATCAGTGTCACGCTGATTTCGGGTTAAACAGGCAAACATTTTCAACCGTCGCTCGGTTTAGCGGTTTGAGATACGAAAATGCGTCACGCGAATCAAGTCTCATTCCATGGCCCCTCAGGAAGCGCCGTCCGAAACTATACAAGTGTGGTCGTCCCAGTGTAATCGATCCAATATCGATTTAGACGCGGACAAAATTGACCAGGTGAAATCGGCCATGGCGTCTTTCACTCTGCCGACTGCGGCAATTCCAGAATGGGCCAGTAGCGTCGCCGAGGAGCAGTGGAAGCAACAGCTGATCGATCGCATCAAAGCGATGCAGAGTAGAGATAAGTAAGTTTACGCGATCGAAAACAGTCCCTGACGTCAATACGAAAGTATACGAAGACTCGAAGATGGTTGATCTCGGTGAACGATAAAAAACATTCGCCGAGAATATTCCCGCGTGCCTTACGCGAGGAATCGATCGAACCGCTCCTGTTTTCGAATCGCTCGTTGTATGTAAAGAGTCTGCTGAGAGAATTTATAAAATAAATCCCTCCCTAATTATCATCCGTTTATTCCACTCTGCCTTAATCGTACAAATTACCGTATATTCATAATCAAGCGCGACAAGGCACACTTCCTCCGTGATTCCCACTCGGCGTCAGATCAGACATCTTCATTCGCATAATAACACTCGTGCTCGGGATGGTGGATACTTGGATGAGATAACGCGGGCGTGGCATTTGAAAACTAAAATTCAAACTCCGCATTTACCGCGTTTTTGGTGGGGTTACATTTTTTTCGCAGCGCCGCGACATCGTCGTCTATCCTCACTAATTTGCGGAATTTCTGTCGGGAGAAGAGTGCCGTCAATCGATCCGTATACGCCGATAGACGTTTTTCTCAGCTGTTCTTCGCGGTACCCTCGAGACAGCCTTTATCATACTAAGAAATAGAAAGTACTGATCGGGAAAATTCGTTACCTCGGACGCTGTTCCCGGCGTGACGCACCAAATGTAGATCATGTAACCCGGAATGCACATCATGGACGAGAGCCCGCTCAGCCATCCCAAAACGTGGCTCCACCATGGATATTCGTAAGCCAGGTACTTCACGGGGACGAATTTAATTATATTGAACGTAAAGACACCCTAAACGTCGAGTTGCGTTTCGCATGAGAGATCAATCGGAGAAGTCGATCGCGCTTCGTTGAAATCCGTTGTCCGCTCTCCGCGGCAACGCCATCGAGAACCGATGCTCGCGTCCCTCCTATCGTAAATACCTTACCACGCAAACAGCAGGAGTCGTTACGGTCCAACATATCTTCCACCAAAAGCACGGATAGTAACCGATCATGTCTCTGATCCCATCGTAAAAGCGATTCACGCCGAACGCCCACGATACGGCAATGCACTCGAAGAACATCAGAAAGAGCAGGCAAAACCCACTGACGGCGTACGAATCCAACAGTTGGAACACGTACATTCCTCCCTGAGAGTACGCGAAAGTCATCCGTCGCGAAGCCGATCGATCTCGCGGGACGATCTTTCGATCGCGCGCGCGCTTCGGACGGAGTGATTAGAAAAAGCGCGCCCGAAGATGGAATTTGCCGCGCGAGTACTCACATCGGTGACGCAGGACAGCCCGACCAAATAGGAAATGAAGCACACAATGGCTATGAATATCTCCTTCCGCTTTCTGAGAAGACGCGGCCATTCGTCCACGGCCGCCGTTATGAAGCCCTCCACGGTGCAAAACTAAACGAGAGGAGGAGTAAAGATCGAGCAACACGACGAACGAGGAAACGAGGGCCATCCCTTTACCTGACTATCCAGCCCGATCAGGAGGAGCATAAAGAAGAACAAGCACGACCATACAGGCGCGCCCGGTAGCTGCAGCACAGCGGAAGGATAAACCAAGAAGGCCAAGCCAGGACCTGTCGCGATAAAATGCCACGGTTAGATCGAGCGCGTATCGACGTCCGGATATCATTTTCCATTCCGTCGCCGTTCCACCCAATCCGCGATTCTCATCGAATCGAGATATCGAGCTCACCGGAAGCCGCGACGTCGGCTACGGGTTTCTGTTGCTCGTGAGCCATGAAGCCGACCACGGAAAATATCACGACGCCGCTCAGCATACTCGTGCCGGAGTTTATCGAGCAGACGATGAGCGCGTCTCTGCAAGGACGACGGGGCATCGGTATTAAAATGACGTGCGAATTCGCGAACGGGGAATCCGTGTATCGTCGCGGTACCATTGCTCGCGTCGTCCGTTGTACTCACTTGTAAACGTTGTTGTTGAACTTGTTGTAGCTGCCAAGGGCGACGAGCGCCCCTAATCCCAGGGCGTAGGAGAAAAAGATTTGCGTCACCGCGTCTATCCAGACCTAAACGGGAAGAAGCAATCCTGCGCGATAATAATTCCGCGGGGTACGGCTCGCTCGTGGGAGAGAGGGAAGGAGAGAGAGAGAGAAAGAGCGATCGTTACCTCGGGATCGCCGAGTTTCGAGAGATTCGGCGTAGCGTAGTATCGCAAGCCCTCCATCGCTCCCGGAAGCGTCAATCCTCTGACCAACAGAACCGCTAGCAGCGCGTAAGGAAACAGAGACGTGAAGTAGACGACCTGCGCGAAAACGAGGTTTTCGTGTAAAAATGAGATTCGCGAGCGGCGGGCTCCTCCCGAAATCCGTTGATAATTGGCGCGCCGCGGCGGTCAATCACCTTTCCGGTCCACTTGACGCCTTTCCAAATGCAGAAGTAGCACATGATCCAGACGACCGCGAGGGTCCCGGCCAGCTCCCATCGTATTCCTCCCACGTCCTCCACCCCGCCGGAGATCTGAAGGGTGCGCCTCCTGTTGAAACGAGGCGCGAATGTCACGAGGCACGGGTGGAGGGGGAGTCGTATTCCGCGGTAGACTTACTCCCAAAATTCCTTGACCGGGTCCTTGAGCAGGGCACGGCTCAGGTTCCCGATCGAGGTGGCGCAGAGGGTGTCCCCGTCGTCGGCCCAGCACGGCGCGTTCAATCGCTCGGACGGTGTAACGCAGTACCTGGTGTTCCACGCGTTGTCGCAAGTTCTCCACGGGACGTCTGATTCGGCGGACAAAAAGGAGGGAAGGAAGATGCTGAGCGAACGCGCGGATGAATCATCGGCCTGTCCTGCTATCGCGACGCTTCGCATTTTCGCGACGAAGGACGGTCACGCGGTGGGAACCTTGGTTCGCACGACGAAACCCCAAGGTTTACCCGCCGCTTCGACGCGTCGAGCGGAGCGCAGTTGCGAAACGTTTAGCGCTGCGCACGGCCAGTGGGCGCGATGCAAGTACGCGTACGAGGAGAAGCGCGTGTACCCACCCGAGCGAAGGGAGACTAAAAAGTAGAAGAGCGCCCAGGCCAGAATAATGATGTAGTAGACGTTCGTCCAGCAGGAGAGCACGCACGTTGCATATCCAATACCTGCGGGGAAACGGTTGTACTACGTGGCCGCGCGCTACGACCCCTCCGTACAAATTTCAAGATCCTCTCGGGGTCACCGAGATTCGCGATACGCCCCGTCTGGTGTCGCGGATCGCGCGTGTCGATAGCGCGCGCCAAAGCCAAGCCGAGCGCGTCGTTTGCACGCCGCGTACGGGCGGAGAAACGGATGGGTGCGTAGCGTCGAGCCATCGCGTGCGACGGCTCGGTTATGCGTACAGCGGATGGTTCGATAACCGGCTTCGGTATTGTCGCGCTTGCCCCCCCCCCCCCCCTCAAGCTCGTCGCATCCGCTCGAACTACACCCGCCCGCTCCGCCCCGCCGCTCCCGAACGTTCGAACCTTTGAAGATCGGCGCTATCCGAAAGACGCCGAGACCGCCGATGGTCATCATCTGACCGAGCGCGAGTTCCATGAAGAACATCGGAATACCGGCGAGGGCCAGCGCGATCAAGTACGGCACCATGAAGGCGCCCCCGCCGTTTTTATAGCAGAGATAGGGAAAGCGCCAGAGATTGCCCAGTCCTATGGCGAGTCCCACGACGGACAGGATGAACTCGACCTGGGGAACACAATCGGCGTTTGGTATATGTATAGCGGGAAAGGGAGCTCGCCGCCTCTCCCCGTTCGCCTTCACCTCACCTTGCTGTTCCAACTGCCACGATCCGGCAGCGCTTCCGCGTTCCTCTTGTCGACATTCCGAAGACACTGGACGGTCTCGAAGTTGAATTCGCGCTCCTCGGTTCGGGCGTGAGCGGCGATCTTTAGCGGCGGCTCCGCGAAGAGGGCCTTCAGCTCCTGGACCGGATTGATCGGCTTCAGCGGCAGAGGACTCGTCGACCTGTCCACCCTGGGGCGACCGGTGGAGTCGCTCGGAAGCATAATTTATCCGATGTGTGTTACCCCGCGCGCGCAATGGATTCGATCACCTCATCCTGTACCTACTGTCGGGATCGCGCCGCGCGGTACCTGCGATGGAATAGAAGGTACTCGTACTTGCGGGGATCCCCGCAATTTGCACGGGCGCAGGCGTCGCCAATGCCCTTCGGGGTGTTGAATCGTAAAAAAAAATAGCGCGTCGATATCGTCGTCGAAGTAGATCGTTGAGAACCGATGGAAACCTCAACCGCGATAACACCGTCTCCAGCGCGGAGCGCCCCGCAAAAGAGAATCAGGGGTAGTTTGTTGCAAACTCTTGCGGCGCTCGGTGGGCGAAGGACGCACGTGTCTTGCGTGCTCCGCCGTGATTATCGCGTCGACTGGATGACGTTCAAATTTCGGTTAACCGTTCCGGTTTGTCAACTTTCCAAAATCATTGGATTCGTAGTTTCGTGGTTTTTTTTTTTCCGTCTCGGCTCCCACGTGCGTGTCCCGTGCCAAGCGCGACCGAGAGAATCTCAAATTTCTCACGTCATCTCGTGGAGCGGCGCGTGCAAAAGTGACTGAACCGAGGATCCGCGCGCGCTCTCGTGAAATAATCCTCCTCGTCTTCTCGACGGGGCGCCCCGCGCGTCGTCGCAACGCGAAGCACATCCGCGCGAAGGGTCTTGATGATGACGGATAACGGACAACGAGCCACATCCGGAAATCACAGTTTGACCAACGTCGATCGTCGCCTCGCGTCGCGCAACCTTGTTCCCATTTCGGAGATCGTCGAGGAAAAGGAGAATTTGAATTACCCGTTCAGCGCGTACGCCTTGCCGATGATTTGATTATCGATGAAATCGCAAATCGGGGTTGGCAAATTAACGGCCTATAAGTCAATTCGGTGCGTCGCTGTAAACAGGAAAAGACGGACTAATAGCTAACGGTATATAGTTAACGAAATCACCGATGATGACGCGTATCCGTCGTCTTGCGTCATTCGCCGTGGCGAAACTTATCATAATGTCCTTAATGGCACGCGGTGTGACTATACTATTTTACGAAATCGAGCGAGGATCAAATCGAATGCGTATTTCGAAACGAAACCAAGTGTCGATCGCGTTCGACTCCGGTGTTCGAGAAATCCGATTTTCGTCCAAAATATCGCAACACACTCGCATCGCTCGAACAATTATTTGTCGCTCGAAAAAACTCACGATCGCAAGTATTCGCGCACCGGTATTCCCCGGTCCGACGAGGATAAAATTCTGATTCGCGATCGGCCGTCCTTCCTCGTCGGACTTTCGATTCGGCCCGAATTGCGGCGCGACGTCGAGATCGAGATTCTCGAGACGAACGGGAAGACGCGTTGCGCGCCTCGAGGCGACAATTCATATACGTACTCCTTCGCGGCGTGAGATGACCCCTGAAGAGAGCCCTGAAGAGCCGCGCGACGATGGGTTCGACGTCGAGAAGCGAAATCTCGATTGCGCACTGTCGATGCCTTTTTTTTCCACGATAACGATCGAGCTCGAAGGGTCGACAAACGCGGAGTGTCGCGGAGATTTCAGTGCGCGCGAGCGGTGCCCCGCGTATCTGCTCTGCGATGAAGCCGCTATTCGGTCCCCCTCGAGCACCAACGCGCACCTATCGTTTCATTCGGCTGATTAGTGGCTGCACAGTGTCGCTCTATATTTAGGTCGGCGAGAGGGTGTCGCGCGTTGCGTCGGCTGACAATCGATCGGATCCAGTAGCGGTTCGCGAATTCTTCGCGTCTCTTCGCGCAAAGGACTCTCTCCTTTTCCGCGGCGTTCGAAAAATCGGGAGGAGAAACGCTGTACGACGAGTCGCCGCTGCGTTGCCCGTACGCGAAACAGAGATGCTCGGAACCCGGGCCCTTTCGGCTGAGGGACGGCTGAGCTCGAAAGCGGCTCGTTTCCAGGACGGAAGCTCCTATAAAATCGCGTCGATCGCCTCGGCCGGTCGAGCGTCGACGATGCGACCTCTATCAAGGAGGGTATAAAATAGATTTATGGGAACAGGAGAGAGAGAGAGAGAGAGAGAGAGAGAGAGAGAGAGAGAGAGAGAGAGAGAGTGGACCTCGTCGCGCCGACGAGGAAAAGAGCGAGGAGTACGGCAAACGGCGATCGTATCGCTCTCTGCGCGGGGAGAGACGCGCGGGACGAAATCAACTTCTGGCTGCGCGCGCGCTGGAAAATCGCGGAGCGCTCGACGATACGCGCGCCCCGCGAGGATCCAGAAAGTCGAGGAAACGAATCGCAATCGTTACCCGCATGCGTATCGCGGCGTCCAAGGTCGCGGGAAGCTCGGGGACGGGTCGTTTCAAAACTGTCATTCGTCTTCTCTGCGTGACGGCAATGCGAAATTTTCGGGCAAGCGGGAAGAAAGGAATCGTGCGAGCTGCCGTCTCGGTTTCTGCGTCTCTAACGCGAAACGATTCGGTGGACGCGCGCGGCGCCGAACGGCTTCTCGGAAATGGGCAGCGAGAAGAACGCGTTCTCGCGCGACGCGAATGTAAATGCGAGTATATCGTCGTGCGGGAAGGACGAGGTTGACCACTCTGGCGACGCGACGTACGAGTACAATTGCCAGGGCCCTTACGCTCGTGCGTAGAAGCGAGAGTGCGTCTCGCGATGGAATTAAATCGCGGTCGAATCGGCCGTAATCTACGTCGGTAGCTATGGGTTAAAAAATCGCCGTAGACTCGAGAGCGATCGGAAGTAGACTCTCCTCGAATCCCCCCGAACGACGCGCATTCCGCCGGGAGACATGAATTTGGGAGAAATCGCTGTGTACGTGACTGGAGTAACGTCGCGTTGCGCGAATCCGATCCCCCTCCCCGCCAAACGATGATCGCGCCTTATGGAGCGTTCGGCAAAAAAAAATCCGGCGGTCGCGAATCTCTCCTTCTCTCGACGCTCGCGCGTGTGGCAACGTCCACGATTGACGTCACACGTTCGAGAGGGGGTTGCGCTCGTCCAGCGGGAGGGGGGGGATTTTGGCCATTTTTGCGGAGGTTTAAAATATTTCAAAAAAAATCGCCGAAAAACCTCGAGATCTATTAACGCAGGACTTCGCGCACGAAAGCGAACCCGTCGCGAACGTCGCGCGACAATAGCGGGGCGAGTCACGCGTGCGGTCGGACGCAGGTGGAATTGCATTTTTTTTTCATCGCGAAGCACGTCTCAATTCAGCCGTTTAGGGAAAGGCAAAGTTCGCGCGCAAAGGATCCCGAGTCGCGGCACGCACGCGCGCGAGATCGGCGTTTGAACGGCGTGCGCGCTGCTCGCGTGTGCGTGCGGTAGGTATCGCCGTACACAAAGGGAAACGCGCGAGCTTCGTATAAGTATCTTATCCACGTGTGGAGCGACAGTTACCTTTCGGACGTACCGCACGAAGCGCAGGCGTGTTCCATTTTTCGATCGGCCGAGCTGCAGTTCTCGATCGCGGTTGGTGTGGGACGACCCGCGTGATTGAAACGAAAAAAAATCGTGTCGCTCTACGGGGGAGCTTTGACGGGGAAATTCGCGGAAAGCTATTGCGCTCGAGATTAAGAGGGAAGTTTTGTTCACTGTTATCCATCGAGGAAGCACCATGTCGCGCCAATTCGTCGACCGGGTGGCGAAGGGAGGTTTGTCGTATCTGTGGAAACAGGCGGATGTCGGTGAGTTCCCTTCTCGCCGCGGAAAATGATTTCGTTCGAATTATCGAGCCGCGAATCGAGTCACGACGAATTCGAACGGATCGATGCCGAGTCTGCGCGGCGGGCGATCAAGCGGATCGCGGCGCGTTAATTAAACTCGCGACGCGCGAGTGCGCGGATGGAACGCAATTTCTTTTTACCCCGCCGAATTACCGCGCCCTGCAAATACCCGTTGCGTCCGAGCGAACGCGCGCAATGAGAACGATCGAGAATATCGTCGGTGGGGTCGTTCTGCGCGCGCGGGGGATCGTCGACGCATTTCCCAATCGATTGTGTGGTAAATTAATTGATTATACGTGAGGACACGCGTCGCAATCGTTATGCGTGTCGACGCACGTGCAGATACTAACCCCCCCACGATCACGACCAACGTACGCGCGACGATCGATCGATCGATTCTTCAATCGATACGGTTTAACGAGGCGTATGTATTTATAAGAGATAGAGAGAGAGAGAGAGAGAGAGAGAGAGAGAGAGAGAGAGAGAGAGAGAGAGAGAGAGAGAGAGAGTAATGAGGCACACCTATCGACGAAAGCTCATAAGATCGCGTCATCGACGCGATTTGCCGCGAAGAAATCATTTTCCCGCGTGTAAAGTCATCGATATACCTCACAGTTCCCACGAAGTATCGATCCGATAATCGTATTTCTCCCAGTCGAATGAGTTAATTAAAATCGACAAAATTTCGCGCGCGCCTTCGCTCAACGTCGATCGCTGGGAAAACAAATGTTCAATTCGATGCAGGTTTGCTAATCGTCACGATAGTCATCTTGACCGGCATTCTGATATCGAGGAGTCTTCAGGAGTGGCAGCGGAAGAGGGCGAAATTGATACGACTGGCAGCGAAACTGCCAGGACCGCCCGCGCTGCCGTTGATCGGAAACGCGCTTGAATTCGCTTGCAAATCCGAAGGTATACGAATTAATGAATAACTAATTGATGTTTCACCGGACAGAGAATGATTAGCCTTTCCCCTTCAATTTGTCTTGGATATAATGTCTCTACGCGATCGCATATTCATTATAATTCGTGTTCGGGACGATGTATGTATGTATACGTGTACCGTTCTGTATTTCAATTAATCGAACAAGTATCACGGGCGATCGTAAGCCAACGTCAAATCCCCGATGATTCCTCCTAACGATTCGATCGTTTATTTTCAAAGAACTCCTGAACAGAGTCATAGACATATGCCAAAAGTACGAATCTCCCTTTCGCTTTTGGCTCGGGCCGAAGCTCTGCGTGGTTCTCACCGAGCCGCGCGATATCGAGGTGAGAGAAAAAGAGAAGGAACATCCTTGAAAAAATATTGTAGATCGCGCGCAAATTAATTCGGATTAATTCACGCGCGCAGGTCATTCTGGGAAGTCCAAAGGCTACGTTTAAGGACCCCGTATATCGTATGATGCAGCCGTTCGTCGGTCAGGGTCTCGTGAGTGGATCAGGTAAATTGAATACGCGCGTCTCTCCCGAAGGCGCGGTGAATCCACGGCTCGACGAGGAAATATTGGAAATCCGCGACCCTGCCCTGTAAATATTACCGTTTCAGGCCCAACCCACAGGGCGCATCGGAGAATAATAATGCCCATGCTGAACGGTAAAGTGTTGGACACGTACGTGGAGTACTTCAACATCCACGCAAATCGCTGCGTCGGACTCTTGGAGAAGAAGGTCGATACCGGGGAGTTCGACGTCCTGCCGTTCATGGCGAACTGTACCGCCGACATAATGCTCGGTGAGAACCCCGAACGACTTCGGCTTTCGTGCCGCATCTGCGGATCGCGTGCTTCGAACGACGAGATATTCCGAAGCGACACGAAAGACCCTTAATCGAAACGTTTCCCCCCAGAAACTATAATGGGAACTCCCGGAACGGCGCAGCAGGGGGGCTACAAGTTGCTGGTACACTGGACCGAGAGGTGAGCTCGGACTGTCGGCGAATCGAAAAGGTCAGATTCGCGAGGAAGCGACGCGACGCTAACGCACGCAGCGGTATTTCTTTTCCTCCAGAATGTACCAGCTCATTCACACGCGAATGCTGAAACTCTGGCTGCATCCGCAATGGCTCTTCTCGATGACGGAATTGGCGAATCAGCAGAAGGCGGGGGAGCGGGTCATCGGTGGATTCACGAAAAGCGTAAGCGTTGTCCTCGGATCGCCGAGCGAATCGCGCGCGGACGCGACGATATTAACCGGCGAAACGTGTTGATAATTCACCTCAGCTGGTGGAACGAAAGAGGAAGGAGCATCGCGCCTTGGCGCGTGGTTCGGTTCTGACGAAGAGGCCGAGGTTGATGATCCTGGAACAACTGCTGACCTACGTCGAAGGCAAGGATGTCATGTCGGACAGGGAGTTGAGGGACGAAATATACACCCTCTTCACGGCCGTAAGGAAAAACGAAAACGCATCGATTTTTCCACGCGAGAGACGAGACGACGTACCTATGGATATTCGAAATTTTTCAAACTCCGTCAACTTTTTTTTCAGTCGCAAGACACGACAGCGGTGATCAGCTCCTTCGTCTTCGTGATGTTGGCGATGCATCCGACGCTACAGGTGCTTAACCGATAACGAATATTCTAACGACGTAGACCCGCGAATGTGTATAAATGACACGAAGGAAACGATCTTTCCCGTAGGAAAAAGTACGCGACGAATTGACCGAAGTCATTGGCGAGGAGAGCCTCGAAGCGCGACACCTTCCGGACTTGAAGTACCTCGAAATGGTGATCCGCGAGACATTGAGACTATTCCCGATAGCTCCGCTGATGGTGAGACAACTTAAGGGCGACGTCGATTTGGGTAACTAGTCATTGCGTCTTCGCGCTCTCGATCCGCGACGCGAGATGACCAATCGATCGATCCTCCAGAGACGTGCACGCTACCCGAAGGCTGTTCAGTGGTGATATCGACAATCGCAGCGCATCGAAGCCCAAAGCATTGGGTCGATCCCGACAAATTCGACCCGGAGCGATTCACTCCGGAGGCGTGCAGGAACAGGCATCCCTTCGCTTCCATCCCGTTCAGCGGGGGCCTCAGGAGTTGTATCGGTAAAGACAAAGATACGATATAAAGCGCATCACCTTGCAGGATTTCCTCTCGTTTCTCGCCGCTCCGCCCATCGAAGACGCTCAAGTCGGCGCAATCGTTAAGCTCCCTTCCACCCCCGTTTCAGGTCAAAAGTTTGCCGTGATGTGTCTGAAAGCGGTCATCGCAAACGTCGTCCGAAGGTACCGATTGTCAACGACGAGCACCATGGAGAACTTCCCATTGAAGTCGGACATTTCCGTGCGCTCGGTCAACGGTTACAAAATATCGATAACTAAAGTTTAGCCGATCGATGTACGGGAGACGAATAAATGAAAGGACTTCGCGTGCCGCGAAAGAACCGATAATCTCGGCATCCCGATGCGATTCTTCCCGTCGACGCCGGACCTCGGATTATTGTTAGCTTTCTCCAGTGTCATTTTATCTTCCGCGCGAGGAAATAAATTACGGTGCGAGGAAAGAAGTCGAGCGCGTATCGTCCGTGACGACGAACTTTTAACGTTGATGCGCGCGCGCCTGAATGCAGTCAACCGTTCTGACGCTCGCGCGCGGCGGGTTGCGCGACGCCAGGGGCGAATCCACAGGTGTTCCAACACGACGAAACGTGGGAAATTTAAGCCGGTTCTACTTCTACGGTGGGGCTCGGGTGAATAAGTTCTACGGAAAACCAGTCTACCTCTCGAAGTCTCCGCTTCAAACTCCTGGGGAGCTCGGCTTCGTCTCGATCCTCGGCGCGGGACCCCGTCGAATCTGTCGACCGCTTGATTTCTTGCGCTTACTTTCGTACGACGTACTTCCGCTCTTATCGAGAGTCGAGCATCTGATCATCCGACTAAGGACAGGTCTACAAAGCAGTTTGATCGAATTAACGTTTTCTTTATCAGTGACGATAGAATCGGGACACACAACGCGCGTTTACAAGATATACAGACATAAATAACGGGACTCCGCAGTGTAAACGAGAGGATACGTATATTCACAGGCGACGCGAGATCGCGTCGTTCGTATCGCGTGCAATTGGGATTGGGAGGAGAAATAACGATACGCGCGAGGGGGAATCACCGCTTAATAAATGACTTGCGCGTCCTCTCAAGCATTATCGTCTCGATTCCGATACGATCCAAGTGGAGTCACCCTCGCTGTGCGAACGCTACACGTTTCCCGGTGCCGCTCCGAGCCAGCGCGACGACCGAACGTACTTCCGCTCCGCTCTCAAACTCGTCCCGTGAACATTTTCCCGACACCTCGAGCAAACGCGAGAGGTGAGAAGGATAAACGTCGTTCGATCACCTCGCGCGCGCATCTTCACGCATCACCGTCCAAGCTGGAGAGCTCCTCTCGCACAGAGAGGGTGTCGCGACGATATCTCGGAACGATAATTTACAGACTTAACCGATAGCCGAGTAAAGAGACGTATATATTAGGCGCTACAGCGATATCAAACGCGGACTCGCGAAATGCGTGGCACGAGTCTCCCCCTAAGCGGTCAGCGTGTCCACCTGAGTCTTGGGTATCTCGTTGTCGAAGTCTTCGACCGTCTCGACGCTGCGTGCCGGCGTCGCGCTCTCCGTATTCGAGTCATCCTCGGTCCCGATCGCGGGCGCCTGAGAACCCGACGTGACTCCCTCTTCCGCGGACTCGGTCGTGTCCTCCTGCGGCTTCACGTCGATGACGCGCACGCGGAAGATCGCCGAGTTGCCGTCGTCCGAATTGCTGTAAGTGGTTTCGTTTATCGTCACCACGTGACCGTCGATAATCTGCAAGAGAAGACGAGGGTGTAGAGGATCGGGGGTCGACGCGCGAAGAGAGCCTCGTATCGTATCGACGTTCGTCCGTCTTACTTTGGTGGTCGAGGTGGTGTTCGCCCCCTCGGGAACTCGTGCCCAAGGATTGAAAAAACTCTGCTCGGGAATGCGAGTCAATACGGAGGCCATCTGTGCTCTGAGTCGGTCCATGTAATCTGAACGAGAGAAATGCCGAGTAAATATTACGGTACACTAGACGTGTGTACAGCTCTACGCATACGTACGCATGCACACCGGGGCACAACGGTACGCGCGTGACCGAAACATCATTTCATCTCCACACTTCTCGCGCAGTCTGAGCGGAAAAACGAAGGCGATGCGAGATTACGAGATCTGAATGGAAGCCAATTAATTCCCGATGTCTCGCGTCCCCCCAACCCCCCAGAGAATGGGGTAGCCGAGAATCGGACCGCGAGAGGAGAAACGGCCCGAGTTGACTCGAGCGATGACCCAGTTCGAACGGTCGTTCGGGGAATCCGAAGTAATCGAGAAACTATTGTTGATTTTTGTGCAAGAATCGTCGCGAGCTTCCGAAACTGAATCGGATGCCGGATCGTTACGAATTCTCCGCTTGAACGAGTCCACGCGCGACGTCGCGACGGAGATTGTGTGGAAAAAAAGTCGTTGTCGTCGAACGACTCGTCGCGTCGCTCTCGTTGAATAAATCATTGAAATCATTGAATAGATCCTCCAATAATTGAAAATACAGCTCCTATTGATAAAGCGTAATGAAAATGAGCCACTGCATAATACGTATCATGTAAAATAATATCAATTGAAGAATTAGATAAAATAATTCCCGTGTTAATCTCCTCCTATAGTAAAAATAAAAATAAAACCTAAAATTCGTATTATTAACGGAGAAAATATAATTTTTGTTCCATTTGATGCAGCTAATCATCTAAAAACTTTCATACCAGTAGGAATAGCAATCGTCCCCATCGCGTGGGGCTCTCGGCCGAGATTACGATTCTCTCGGCTGCCGCGCGTCACGGTCTTCCGACGCCTGGGCGTCGGGGGACGTCGAGACTTTGAAAAATCGAGGAGTCGTCGCGCGCGATTCGCTCGCGGCGCTCCGTCCCGTTCGCTCGTCGCATCGCGGATACGATTTTCCCATTCCGCGGATTTACGCAAAAGCCTCATTGTTCGGCGTGACGACGGCCACGTGTCTCGCGCGGAACGATCTTCACACATATTCGGAGGTAAAATCCTTTTCCACGGCGGCGGGCACCCTGGCGGAACAATAGCCGCGTTCGCTCGCGGAAAATTTATGAACCGGATATAGGCGCGCGCGTTCGCGGTTTTCTTCGGGACAGCGTCGAAGTCGCCCGCCGACTTCCGGTATCGCGCAACGAACGACTTCGTTTTCCCCGTCGGGGCGAGAGTTGGAATGGACGGAATCGTAATGAAAAGTATCTGGAACCCCGACGAAATCGCGCGCGGGACTCGTTCGAGTTTCCAAATCGCGCGCCGCAGTTCCGCGTCGTACGTTTAACGAGATCTCATTTTTTTTCGCACGCGACGAACTGGAAGCCGTCCTCGGTCGGACCTATCGGCGGTGAAAGCGTTAGCCGGTTGGTGTGTCGGCCGAACTTTGCCGTCGCGCGTATTATAGCAGGCCGGCGAGACTCTTGTGAGGGATTTTTATTCGGAAATCGGATACCGATCGATTCGTTTCGCCGGGTGAAATCAATCGCGACGATCCGTCGAGATAACGAGACAAATTAAACGGACAGAAAATTAAAATATAACCCCGCATACGGAGCCGCATGGATAATTCGTACAATATGTTCCCGCGACTGCGGATCAACTGAAATCTGTCGCTGGTGACTTTTGAAAAGGCAATTTTTAAACGTGCCAGCTAATGAACGAGTCGATCTCGTACTTTCATTGGCTACAGTGACGCTTGCTCTGGTTAATGAAAGCATAATAATTAATTATTCATCTCTTGGTATGTTTAACCCTTCGTTACTCACGTGGGTTTTTGAAACGTAAGAGCTCGCCTGGGGTGTACCCTACACCCCAGTTAAAAATAAACGTTTTCTTAGTGAAAAATTGAAATGTTTAATACTTTTTTTTTGTATTTTAAAGCTCGAGATATTGCCTGATGATCTCAACATTAAACAAAATAATTTTCGTAATTTTCGAATTGAAAATAAAACTCAGTCTCGGTTTTCAGATGCTCAGATCTCCCTGCCGATTTTTATAAAAAAAACTAGTATAAATAATAGACTGAGAATAGTTATCATACTCTCGTCTTATTAACGAAGGACAAATTAACAAATTGGAACGAGTTTTATAGAAAAATATCAAATATTAAGTTGATTACAGATTGTGAAAAATCACTTTTCAACACTTTGCAGCGTTCCGTCGGATAAACAAAATCGGTTTTGCCTTGCGCTTTCGGTGCCAAATTTTTGAATGAAATGTTCTCGAAAGGTACTGAAAGTGCCAACCTCGAAAAAAAAAACTCTAGGCGTGGCATGCAAAAAAAAAGGAGGCCGCGGGGTGTCGCGCACACCCCACGTGAGCAACGAAGGGTTAAATATGACATTTTGAAAAGTCACCAGCGACAGAATCCGCGAGCACGGGTGTATACATTCCGCGCGCGCGGAACGATTTGTTCGCGCGAAGCGTTTCGCAACAGCGTCGCATTTCGTTTGTTCCGCTGCAGCCCCGTCGGTCGAGCGCAAGCCGCGATCGTATCGCGGACAAACGAAAGAGAGCGCGCGGCCACTGCGCGCAAAGTCGAGCGCGAAAATTCCCGACTCGTATCGCGCGCGTGTACTCGGATACGCGCGGTACTTACGCTGCATGCCGCTCATGAAGCCGTCGAGCGGGTTGGTCCTGAAGGGATAGTAGAGTCCCGGCGAGGTGAATCCACCCAGGCCGTCGTCGGCATCGTCATCGTCGTCGTCGGAGCTGCCGATCGCGCCGAGGGAGAAGGGATTCTGTTGCGGCAACACCAAGACCGTGTCCTGTCCGGATTTCTCGGCGGAATCTTCGGTGTTGCGCTGAGTGGCGCCTGCAACCACGAGACACCTCGTTCGAAAAAACGCTTTTTCGCTTCGCTTCGCCGGGAAGCGATTAGTCATCGATCGACGTCTTCGGACAAAAATCCGAGCCGCGAATCGTGATCGGCATCGATACCCGGGATAAAAGCGTAGCGCTCTTGTGCGCCGTGGTCACGTGCGCGTGCGTCAAACGCTGCGTGCTAAAAGTCGCTATACTATGTATACATGACCTATGTACGCCAACGCGATTATCCAATTTACACCGTTCGCCGTCAATTCGACCGCTCCTGCACGGGTAGATATGCAAGAGTCCACTTGGATCAATTTATCACTCGGGACGAATCAAGTCGAGCGATTCCCCCCCCCCCCCCCCCCCTCCTACCTCCCGTGCCGGAGGAAAAATTCGGAGGACGCATCCCCCGCGTGTCGACCGCGACGAATTATACAGAGATGGCGCTCTTTTGCAGTGAAAAATCATCATACAGTCGAACCTCCCGAGGTATCACCCCTCCCGATGGAACTCGGTCGAGAAACGTCGCAACGGGAAGTCGAACTGTACGCGATCACCTAGGTAACTACGTCTCGTCGCGCCTCCTACCGACTACCCGCGGCGTTCTATCCCTCGACCGATCCGATTCGCTCGAAGAGTTCACCGTATCCGGTTGCACGATCGTCGTGTACCTGTAATTTACTCCGATCGCAGAGCGCGTTCACCGTACGCGCGTCCTCTTTCCAACGGCGACGGCGTATCTCCAACACGAATTGGGTGTAATTAGGTGAAAGAATGAATTGAAACGTATAGTAGGACGTATGTAGCGTAGCTGCGCGCGTGTGTGCGACGTACGTACTACAGTAATACAGTCGTTCGACCGATACCGCCACTCGAAAGCCCTCGACGGAGTCGCTACGTTGTGTACGCCTCCACGCGGTCGCTTGAATGTCACGTATCCGAGTTGTATTGTCCGTCGCGTTCGTACATACGCGCGCGAAGTACCTACATATATACGCGTCGCACTCCTACACAGCGCGCTATAGCGTCGCTCCGGTATGCGAATGGCGTGTTTTCGGCTTCCCTCTACGGCACGACGCTGACTACGGTACCCCACCTGGCCGCCACGCGTTAGATCTAACAGCTGCACGCCGGATGTGTAGTGCCCGAGAGAATATCAATTGGATGAGGCGTTTGAAAGAGGACGCCGCGCTTATAACCAACCGATAGCCGCGCGCGCGGGAGTCCGTGACGACGATATTCGCGAGGGATAAGGAAATCGAGTCGCGGTGCGTCGTGAATTCGCATCGCATCGAGTCGCTTCCTCGATCGCCAAATATCGTTTCGGACGCCTTGCGGGAAATACGCTTTTCACCGAAAAATCACTGTCGCGCGTAAAAATATCCGCAGAGATGGGTACCGTAAAATGGGGTGAGAGATTGATAATATTGAAAATGTTTCTTGAAATAAAACAAACCCAGATTTCTTTTTAAGCAATTTAAAAATAACATGTGTTATATGGTTGTATAATTGCAATCATTTGGCAACCTTACTGATAGCAAATAAGACAAAAATAACATGGGAACAAATATAATAGGCTTGTTCAATCTTACCCGTCGAACGGGGCGAGTTTGATACCCCCTTTGAAATTACATTAAACTAAACGTCTAGGAGACGTTTGAATTTGACCCGATAGATTTTTCTATATAGCGGATTTTGTCGATCGGCGGGTGAGATTGATACGCGGTCCAGGATTGATAATATGAAAACCGGCCATTCCTTCTGGCGGAGTATTTGAAAAATGAGTGGGGGGAGCTGGAAACATTGTATAGCGCGCGTCTATGAAGTTTGTATCAATCTCGCCTCTAGAAATCAATGTCGCCCCACTTTACGGTAACACAAGCGGGGAATCGCCGATGAGAAGACACGATTATTCCCCGAATCGGACGTAAATGGAATCGTCGCGCGTGTGCCGAGCGCACAGCTGCGAGGGGGTATCGATGAATATTTATACCGGGTAACATAAGATCGATCCCGTCGCATTCCACGAATGTAAACAATCCAAGTATTCTTCCTCGAGTACCCCGCGGCGAGATGAGCGAGTCCACGCGTATATACACACGAATTTATATTTCGCTTTCGCGCGTGACGATCCGAAGCACGCGAAACGACGCGCGCGCGCGCGATTTTCGCTTGCGTTTCGATAAACGATCGCGCGAGCGACGCAACGACCATCAGCTCGACGTGCGAAAGGACGTGTCGGTAACGTTGCGAGGGACGAGACGAAAGAGGGGTACTTTCGAAATTTCTCGTTCAACGCGTGTGCGACGGCTGCAGGTGGTTCGCCGTGGACTTTGTTTCGCGCGCCTGGCGGAATCGTGCCGATCGCTTTTTGCCAAGGTTGCGTAGAGTTTCCTCGGGGAGGGCGACGTGACGCGCGTATCGCTCGGAACTGTCGGTAGAAATGAAATACGGGCAACGATTAGCATTACACGCCCGGACGGAAATGACTGCTCGCGTGTAGGTGCACGTCGCGGATAGGAACGCACGCGGGGGACTTTGATCGACGCGTGTAAAGATAGACCAACGCGACGTGTACGAATGCACCGAGCGCATCGATGCACCTGCCCGGATAGACTTGCACGGCGTTCGCACAAACTATAGTTTTGAAAAATAATCGTTCCTCGAGAAATGGCGAATTCAACGTTGCGATGATGTGATTCGAATTAGTCGCGGTAATTGTCGTAGCTACGTCGTGTCGACGAAAAATTGTGCATGTATACGATACATTTTTGGCATTTCATTTGTACAAATTTAAAAGCATTTGACCCTAGAATACGAATATGTCGTAATTTTTACGACGCTTCCATTAGAACTACGTGTAAAGAAAAACATATTAGTATTCTCTAGTTTATCCTAGCGCGGTTCCGCGGGTAGAGAAGCTGCGGGACAGGCCGACGTCCCGCATTTTCACCTTTCCCGGATAATTTATTCGATGCGTCCCATGCACGCGCGCGCGCAACGGCGGTATTCAGTCGCGTCTAGTCGAAGGCGCGCGCGCGCGATCGAATAACGGTCAATGCTACGTAAGCACGTGCGTGCAACGTTGCCGCATTCCCGGAATATTTGAGTGGAAAATATTTGAAAAGCTGTTCTCGACGGGAATTAAATCGAATCATCGAAATTCGGATGTTTTGAAATCGAATTGCATAACTGCGATTTTTGCACGCGAAATCATATCCCGCTCGCTCGATCGCATCGTCGCCATCGACGTCAGAATCTCCGTCGCGTCGGTCGATCGAATTTTCGGGAAATATGTCTGGGAGGAGGGGGGGGGGGGGGGAATAGCGAGGCTGAGGTCGCGACGACGGACAGAGCCCGATAAGCCAAATAATTGGAGTGGATAAATTAGCGAGGCAGAACCGGTCGATCGTTCGTCGAAGCGGTTTTTTGTCGTCCTTCATAATCGTCGGCATTGATATCGATATATACGGTACACGACGAACACACGCTCGCAAGACGCGGCTGTTGACTGACGTGAAAACGTCAGCGTTATTGGTAGCGCGTAAAAATGACAACAGACTCGGATGTGTTTTTCGCCGTCGACTCCTCCTCCTCCACCTCCTCCTCCTCCTCCGCGGGAGAACAGACGCGCTTCTCGAAGCGTTTCGCCGCGCGACCAATTAGGCGCATCGCGCCGCGCATATTTTCCGGCTATTGTCGTTCGGAAAAGTACGTCGACGCGTGCGACGTAACGCGACGCGATAACGCGATATCGTTCGCACCGTCGAGCTGAGAGTCGTGATGCCCTGGTTTCTCGGAGCGGCGCTTCGAATCGTTCGACATAATTTACCGGGTCGTCGGTTGCGCAATTCATCGCGCAATTCATCGCGAACGTCGAACGTACGCGGGATCGAAACTCGCGCGGAGTCCGGTTAACCGTCCGTTCCGAACGGTTCCACGCGGCCCTTTCGCAACTCCGAGCGTCATTTTTTTTTTCACCTCCTTTCACTCTAACCATGGCTTTGAGACGCCGAGCGCGCGCGCGCCTCGCGAATGTAACCGGGACGGCCGAGTTTAAGAGGCGAGGACGATGGGGACTCGCGCGCGAAGAGGCTCGGTGCGGAGCGTTGCTTCGAGTGTACGAGGGCGGAGTGAAGAGTCCGATACTTTTCTGGTGGATGGTGGTGGTGAGAGAGAAATGAACAATTCATAAAAGAGTTGACTCTAATTTAAAAAGTATCGGACTCCGCCCTCGTAGATCGAAATACGATCGACCCCGCGTACGCGTGAGCTCAATTACCGCGCGCGGTGCACGCGACGCGTGCAACCTTTGAAATCGTGGGCCTTGAACGCGCGAGCGAGCAACACATCCTGTGCAACAGCCGCAGAATACGCGAACGAAGCGGGAGGCGAACCGACGTGATTCACGGCTCCGACGAATGCGACTGCGAAGAAATTTATTCAAACCGCTTATCTCTGCTGCGAAGAACGTCTCGTAATAACCGCAACAGCCGTTTATCGCTCGAGCCGATAATTATTGCCCCTCTGTAAAAGAATCGTCGAGGCGAACGGATTTTTCATCCAGTGACTGTCGCGAGTCACTGATTCGGCGACGAAGTAATCGACGCTCGCGTTGAGTGTTTCAGTTTTTTGGCTCTTGCGAAAAATAACAAAGACATTCGCGATCGCACGAGGGTCCCGTGAGATATCGCGGCTCCGACATAAATTCGCAACTCGCACACACGACACGATTACTTCGACTTCCGGCTATTCCGGCAGGCCCATCACCGATCGGTACTCGTGGATTCGCGGAAAACGCATCGCGGATGACCTTTGCACGGTCGATCGTCGTGACGATCGGATCAACGCGAAGCGAGAGACGCGATGCGCAACGACGTAGGTCTGTACGGTAATCGGACCGGCCGAGCGTTGAACCACGCACGAAAGATTATGGCTTCCCTCGTTTGGATGGCTTCGTAGATCGCGCGCGCGCGCGCGTACCGATTCCCATTGCATCGTTGGTCGAGGCGACGGCGCGAGGCAACGGTCACGTCGAAACGACGGTGGACGGACGATCGCGGTGTGCGAACGACATCGAAAACGACAACCGTCCCCGTCAAGGACGGGATGAATTGAGGTGCAGCCGGGATAACGGAGGACGCCTGTCGTCACAACAACACGCGCACCGCGCAGCAACCGAGCGGGTCGACCGCTCCGGGTGGGGCCTTCACAGCGGCGCTGAAGCAGGAAATAATCCGATCCAACGCGGCTCGCGCTCAAAAACATCGGACGGTTCTAATTCGAGTCGCGATATTCTATACCGTTTCTCGTTGTTCTCCGTTATTCGTGAGCGCGGAATCGTTAGACTTTCGATCCTTGCAATATACATAATTCGACTTTGTGACGCGAGTACGGTATGAGCCTGCGCAACGCGTACGGGCGAAAACCTGAAGGGAATAAAAATCCGCGCGGTATACTCGAAGTACCTACGATATCCCAATCGGAACGCGACGCGGCGCGTGAAAAATACGGGGAGGAGAGGCACCGATCAGGCGTCGCGCTCAGATCGACACCGCTTCACGCGTGAGCCGCGTCGATGACCAAATTTATTGACGTTTTCGCTCGACGATGCGCGAAAATGGAATTGGCGTGCAAAATCCCGGGGGAGGTGCGAATCGATTTTGTCGCGGTAGGTACGCGCGCGCGGATCCGCGCCGGCAGCGAGGAATAAACTTACCCGGGAAGCAACGCGCAACCGCGACGAAGACGGCGGCGAGTAGGAAGGCGCGGAAGAAATTCTTCATGCTGTCGGCTCGAACGGACAGTGCGACTCGATTGAAACTGAGATTCGAGCGTGTGGCGAACGCGAAGCGAAGGCACCGGCGTGCTGATCCAAGGTCACTCACTGAACTGGCTCACGGAAAATACGGTTGAGCTCTGAAGCTGAATTTTTGCTGCCGGCGCTATATGCCGCCGGCCGATCGGCCCTCGGCCAATCGCGACGCACCGCTTCGAAACGTCATCGTCGCTCGCGCTAACCGGGGGTCGCGCGCTATAGCGGCCCGCGACTCGCTCGACTCTGTGTACGCGCGTACGCGTGTGCGCGTACCTACACTCCGTACGCGTTTGCGCGCCCCGGGACAGACTCGAGAAACCGTCGGCGCGACGTCGCGCGATAAGGAAACCCGGCGGGGAAGCTTCCAGCAATTTCTTCGAAGCCCGCGCGACGTCGCGCGGGCTTCGACGACGATTGCGCTCCTGGCGTACGACCTTGCGCGGGGTCGACTTTAAGTCAGGATGGCACGGTCACTTTCTGGTTAGCCGACGAGGCCTTGAAACGGTGGGACCAGTTCTGGTATCGTGACGCGCGCTATTTTCCAGTCGATGCGCCTAGCCGGCGAATCGCTCGGCCGTAGCGAATTGTGCAATTTATGTGTATGACGGTTCTCCACCGTGCGGATATGCTCGCCGAAGACTCGAGGGACGATTCGTACACGCGTTTCGGCTGTATCACGGTTCGCGGGGCGGGCGTGTAAAAAAAAAAGCAGCATTGCCACGACGCACGAGACACGATTCGCGCGAAATCGCCCGTTTCGATATTGCCGGAATTTCGATGCGCAACGCGAGCTGCGAAATTCTCGACACGTGCGCGAATTTGTCTCGCGATGCGCAACGAATGTTCGACGGTGCCGGAAGAGATTCCGGGGTCTTTAACCCTTCGTTGCTCACGTGGGGTGTCGGGTACACCCCAGCCTCCTTTTTTTTTTTTGCATGCCACGCCTGGTTTTTTTCTCGAGGTTGGCACTTTCAGTACCTTTCGGGAAGAATTTGGCACCAATAGCGCAAGACAAAACCGATTTGTTTATCCGACAAAACGCTGCAGGGAGTTAAAAAGTGATTTTCAACAATCTGTAATTCATTCAATATTTAATATTTTTCTATAAAACCTGTTCCAATTTGTCAATTTGTCCTTCGTTAATAAAACGAGAGTACGATAACTATCCTCAGTCTATTATTTATACTAGTTTTTTTTATAAAAATCGGCAGGGAGATCTGAGCGTCTGAAAACCGAGAGTTCGAGTTTTGTTTTCAATTAGAAAACTACGAAATTTAGTTTTTCAAAATGTTGAGATAATCAGGCGATATCTCAAGCTTTAAAATAAAATAGAAAGTATTAAAAAATTTCAATTTTTCACTAAGAAAACGTTAATTTTTAACTAGGGTGTAGGGTACACCCCAGGTGAGCTCTCATGTTTCAAAAACCCGCGTGAGTAACGAAGGGTTAAATGTAGGCGACCCTGCGACAGACAAGGTCGCGATGGAAATTACCGCAACGAGAGTTCGCTAAAAACCTCGGCACGCGCGACTGCGAAATTGGTGACGCAAAAATCGGAGGCAAACAGAGCAACAATCCGCCACGCGGATCAAACGGTCGGACGTGAATTATTTCTGGAATCGTCGGGACGTCGAACCACCTGTGCGCATTTGTAATTATAATTCGTCTCGACGTGAAAACGCCGTCAGTTTCGATCGTCCGTAGTACTTACGGATTCCCCGCTAGATCGTACATGTGTGCGCGCGGTCGTCCCCCGAGTCGCGCGTACTATCGCGCTCAAAGCTCCGGTAATCGGCGCGATTTGCGCGTACCGTTATGCGTTCGAGCGATACATTTCCACGTACGACCGCGCCACGCGTCGCGTTCGCGCGCGTCGTTATTTGCAATAATATACCTCTGTATATCGGATAGAGAGCCGATACCCCGCGCGCTCAGTGCATCGCCGCGAGGTGGATTTGCGGTTGCCTACCGCCAGGCGCGGCGCGCCGACTCCCAGCGATACACTCGAAATACGAATCGAGAAGCAGCGTAGGTATCGGTCTGCACGCGCAGATCGATCGACGCGTGGAATCTCTTGAAACCGCAACAACAATACTCGACGCAACCCAAACGCGATTGTCGGACGACGAATCTCGCAGTCTTCGGTGCGCCGAAGCCGCGTGTTTCGTAAATCGGTAAAACGCAAATCAAACGAGTGCGTCGCGAGGTATTAAATACCACGTCGCGTCCTTTCGCAATTGACGACCGTCCGCCGTGCGTCGCACGCGTCACGCGGCGCCATCAACGAGACGATACGAGAAATAAAGTTGCACGTCTCAGCGTGAGAGCATGCGGCGCGTGATTTCGAAAGCTTCTCTCACGATTGATCGCTTCGTCCGATACTTTGTAGTCGGCGGTCGAGTCGTGCTCGCGATAAGCCCGCGTACATTCCGCGTAGTCTAGGAAATGAGTCGTTGGGTAGGGGAGGTCTCGCTTCCGATGCGGGTACGCGCGTACACCTGCGTGTTTTGCCGAATCAGTTATAGCGGTATACACGCGGTTATTTATGCATATCGTACCAATAAGGGATCCCGACGTTTCAAATTGGACGATACAGCTGACACTCCGACGTGGCCTAGAATCGTCATCGCCTGTACGGCGATGATTACAGGCAGCCGTCGAGGTATTCGATGTTATCCGATTTTCCAGTTATAGAGGTAACTACGCGTCGAATTAGAGTCGCATCGCGATCACGGGATAATTACTCGCAAGGTCGGCGCGTTGGAAAGTGTAATTGCACCGCGTCGGTACGCGCAGTTCGTTTTGGAAAAGGGGATAGATATTCGCTTCCAAATTAAAACTGTACCACGGTTATCGCGGTGGCGCGTGAGGTCATCGCCTTGAAAAATTGTCGCCCGCGCGACACCGATAACTGCTTGAAAGGGTGCGTCAATTTTTTTCGAGTCGAAGCGGTATCGCGATGTTTACGGTAGCTGCCAGCAATAGCGACGCGTGGAATATTATTTTTCTTTTTTCCGTTTCGGCAGAGTTCACGCTTCGATGCGTCGATGATTCCACGGCACGGTACGTGCGTCGAAGCGTAATTGCGGGACGCGATGAGTCAGAGTACATAGGTACACACGATATATTTCCTCGAATACCTAGAATCGCTTCGAGTTGTCGTTGTCGCTTCTCCGTCGTTCGTTCGAAAGATCGACGACGCTCGTCGAGTTGCGCGTATATTTACGAAGCTGCGAGATCAGCTTCCGCGAATGAAATTGAGCGATCGAACGAGAGAGAGAGAGAGAGCGCGAGCGTGTATCGTTTACGATTTCCGTGAAATTTATCGTGCGCGAGGGATCGACTGAAAATTGCGTCGACTCGTCGTTCGACCTTCTCCTCTCCTTTCTCAGACGCAACGCGAAGGTCAAAGCGCAAGAACTCGGAACTGACGAAAAGGACGTTTTACAGGAGAGACTAAAACCTATGACTTTTTGTAATTCTGAAAGCGACTTAAAACGTGTCTTCGGTGATAAAGTAGCTGAAAGCCATTACGAGGGGAAACAATTTTAAAAACTACCATAACATTTTGTTTTTTCACAAATTGAGTTACTTCGAAAGGAAAAGGGGCGTGTTCGTTTCGAGTTGAAAATGATTCTCGCGGTTGATTCCGGGGATCCGTCACCTCGACAACCCATCGGCAACCATCCAAAAAGGTTATTATTTCCGCAGCTATGCCCGCAGCAATTTATCGTTGACAATTGATTCGATACGCGCGAAGAACCTTTTCCTTCGTTCCCGATAAAAAGGTGTATATCCTCCTTCCAAGGAAACGAATTCCCCGCGACGACATCCTCGCGCGACGCTGAACTGTTGATCGATATCGGGGGGGAGTGTTCGTGGGAAAATCGCGTCGCCTCGCGCGGAACGAATTGAAAAGCAGTTCTCGTTCGCGGCGAAGGACCCGCTTATCTCTTCGCGCGGGAAGGACGCCCGCGTTTGACGATTACGAGTCGTCCACATGTCGAGTCACCTGTGCGGCATGATCGCCACGTGCGCACACACGTACGCGGACGTGAAAAACAATCAGAGTTTCAAATTGCGCAGCCGTCCGAACGCTCAACGTGGCGTGCGGAAGCTTCGTATATAGAAAATCGGAACGCGTCTCACGTATGACCGGGGCATTTTCGAAGATACCCCGTCGAAGGCATCGCGGCATACCCTGAAAACTCGGAAACCAGGAAAAGGGCGAGCGGCGGTGATAACGCGGTCTCGCTATCGCGTCACCCGGTGACCCTATCGTGCCCGTCGGCACCAGGTACCGCTTATAGATCGCGCGCCCCCCCGTCCGCGTTGCCGCGGACGCGCGAATCCTTCCCCACCTGCCGGCAGTCCAACCGAGGAGAGCAACGCGGACACGACGAGTTCCACCACCTCCGTCGTCGTCGTCGTCGTCGATAGTAATCCTCGCGAAAGTTTCGCGCGATACGCACGTGCCCTAAAAATTATGTTCGAATGGGTGGCGCGTGCTCCTGTCGAGGTCGCGGGAGCCAGGTCAACGCCGGCTCCATCCTCGACCGCGTCATCAGTCAGGCGAGCAATCAGGACCAGTGCCTGCTCTACCGCCTGGCCGATTACAAGAAGGGCGGCGAGCTCGTAGAGTCCTACAACGCCGGCGGCCAGGCGGAGGTGGAGCGCGTGGTGCGCGAGCAATTCGGCGTCCTCATGTACGCCGACGGCAAGGGCCGCGTCATCAATCGCGCCGAGTACCTGCGCTGGAAGTACCGCGACTCCGAGGCGGTGGTACTGCCGATCGAGGCGTCACTCTCGCGATTCGATCCGCTCGCCCAGTGGAGCGACCACGAGGCCTGCTGGCAGATGCAGTACCGCGGCTCCCTCGGCGAGACCCTCCTCCACGTGCTGATCATATGCGACACGCGGACGCACACGAGGATCGCGCGCGTCCTGCTCAAGTGCTTCCCCCGTCTGGCCATCGACGCGGTCGAGGGCGAGGAGTACCTCGGCGCGAGCGCCCTCCACCTCGCCATCGCCTACAACAACAACGAGTTGGTCCAGGACCTCGTGGAGGCCGGCGCCGACGTCTCGCAGCGGGCGATCGGCAGCTTCTTCCTGCCGCGCGATCAGCAGCTACTGCGCCCGAAGCGCGCCACCGATTACGAGGGCCTCGCCTACCTCGGCGAGTACGCGCTCGCCTGGGCCGCTTGCTGCGCCAACGAGAGCGTCTACAATCTGCTGCTCGACAACGGCGCACATCCCGACGAGCAGGACTCGTTCGGGAACATGATACTGCACATGGTGGTGGTTTGCGACAAACTGGTACGTGTGTGGTTACATAAGTAGCCCCCTAGACGGTCAATATATTGAAGGTCTCATCAATACGCTTCAATATGCATAGCTTCTTCGATACGACGACTAGCCATTCTCACTTTGACTGTTGGTTGTGCTTGGAAAGTTCGCGATGCGTTGTGCGAGTTTTTATTTGCATTACTTATTGTTTCCAATATCAAGCAATGTTGTCCCACAGAGATTTAGCTTTTCTTGCTTTGACTTTGGCTGTGTGTGAAATGAAAAAAAACGAAAGAAGAAAAGACAAAGACGCCGGTCAAAAGAACGGTGCAAGCTGAGAAATCGTTTTACGCGCGAACATTTGCTGAACTGCCTTCGAGTCACAGAACCAGAGGATCATAACAATTTCCTTCGAGTGGATGAAGCGGCCTTTGATAATTTATTGGAGCTGATTGGGCCTACAATTGAAAAACAAGATACGGTGATGCGCAAAGCAATTCCGGCGAGTCAAAGGCTTTCCATTACATTGAGATACCTAGCTTCTGGCATGTGGATTTGGATGATTTGAATCAATATGCCTCACAGACGTCAATATGAGCATCGATATAGCTTCCGTCAATACGCTTCAATATAAATCTCCATCGATATGCTTCGATATGCCGTCAATATGTTTGAAGCTCTCCTAAACGTTCAATATAGCCTTTCAATACGTATTGATCAATATATTGACCGTCTAGGGGCTACTTAAAGTAGCACGCAAGCTCTTCCGCGACAAGCGATAACGAGAGCGCCCCCCTCCTCTCTCTCTCTCGACAGGACATGTTCGGGTACGCGCTCCGCCATCCGAAGCTCCCGGCGCGTAACGGGATCGCCAACTCGGCGGGGCTGACGCCGCTGACTCTCGCCTGCCAGCTGGGACGCGCCGAGGTTTTTCGAGAAATGCTCGAGCTGTCGGCACGAGAATTTTGGCGCTACAGTAATATCACCTGCTCGGCGTACCCGCTCAACGCCCTCGACACGCTGCTGCCCGACGGGCGGACGAGTACGTCGTACCGACTGATTCGATTATGTACTCCGGTCCCTGCGCGCGCGCGAGCGAGCGCGATTCGTTACCGATGAAGGAGTAGGTGGAGCGAACCCCGACGAGTCGTCGAAAAATTGCACGCGTTCGATTGTCCGCGACCAGACGCAATATTATGCGCACGAGCGTCTGACGAAGTTCGACGACAACGACGACGACGACGGAGGTCGTTCCATTTAATTTCAAAATCCATTAGCCCTTGCGCTTCCGGGGAGCGCTCGCCCTTTCTGTCGCGCGTCGCGGAAGCTTCCAACGCGCGGAGAAATGCAGATCGTCGGGGGATTTTAACGTCACCTCTCTCCCCCTTCTTTCCACGGTCCGATTTGATTATGGCCGTCGAGGCGACAGCTGCGTCTATACGTCTCCGTTGCTCACGGCGCGCGCGCGCCCGGTTGCGTTTCACATTCCGCCCGCCGCGTTTCTCGCGTCGTTATCGAAATCCATCGTCTCCTTCGCCCTTCGCGTTGTATTTGCGCGGGGAAATGCTCGACGGCGTGTCGACGGAGGCACGTGCGTCGAGAGTGCACTCGATTTTCAGTCACCTCGGGCGGTCGAGAGGATCGAATAGCTCAGAGGGGGGGGATGATTCTAAAGTCCGGTATACATTTTCGCGAAAATCGAAATCTCTGGAATCCAACTCGATCTGGACCACCCCTCATCTCGTGTATCATTTCACGCTGATTCCGAAAATCACCGATTTTTCCGCGTGGGAAAAAACATCGACGCACCGAATCGCCGATATCCGCGCACATCGCAATCAGCGCAAAATGATACACTGGATGGGCCGGTCGGTCGATTGATTCCAGAAGTATCGAAGAGGACCACTTCCTCGTTCGACGTTATCCCGTCACGCTGATTCCGAAAATCACCGATTTATCGGCGCGAATCCTCAGTGGTACACCGAGATATCGGCGATTTTATGGAAATAAAAAAATGTCCCCAGCCCCTCTCGGGTCCCCGGAATCGCACGCTCGTCGGATTACGTTTTATCGCGGACCGCACCTCCGCGTCACGCCACGCCGACGGAAAATTTCGGAAGGAACAAGTCACTCGCGGAAGGATGATTCTTCCGATCGCGGGTCGAACGTTGCATAACGATTATCACCGGGGAGTCGAGATTATCCGCTGCGTGACATCGCAGTCGTCCCTCCCGCGAACTGTCATTGTCCTCCTTTTTTCCTCGTGACGCGCGTCACGTTTCCAGGCGGACACGCTTCGTGCGAATGAACGGCCGAAGGAAACTTCGAGAATAATTACAGTCGTTTCCACGGACCGATAATTTTGCCGATCGCGATTAACCGTTAAACGACAGCGTCGCAGCGTTCGCGAGTCGTCAATGCCGTCGTTCTCACGGGCGAAATACACACAGAGGCAGACGTATACAAAGTTCGAGGCTGATCGTGAGTCAGACGCGCGTCCCTCGCTTCCGAGCGGAGAGCGTTCGTTCGTTATTTGCGCGTCGTCGATCCGCCGGAGGAAATTTCGCGGTGATCGAAAGCGAGAGGAAACTTCCGTCGCGCGACCCTCCGTCGACTCGCCCGGAACTTTAACGGTCGTCGCACTCAAGCTCGAGTTTAAGCCGATCGGCGACCGAGATTTTCCGGGTATCCGCAGAGTCGATCTCTCCGCGCGCGTCTGCCTGATCTCGGCTACCGAGGACGACCATCGATCGTCGTAGTCGGTTGACTTGCCGTCCGAAGTAACGAATTTCTCCCGGCGCTTACGGAAGTTCGTGTCCGCGTGGGATCGACGAGCCGAGTTAATCGCCAATTGTGCCGCGCGAGGCGATTCTTCGAGAACTCTCGTTAAAATCCTCCGACGATTCCGGATATTTCCGAATTTCCCGACTACATTCAAACGCGGACACAAACCGTGGCTCTCCCAAATCCATCAGGCTATATACGCTATACTCGAACTCGGGGCGCCGAAGTTCGGCTCGTAATCTCCCCGACGTATCCCTAATTTCTCCGCGTCCCATTCGGACGTAATTGACCCGCGCTCCGACGTCTGAGCCGACTCGACCGCCGAGGACAATTCGTCGGCTGAATGCGAGAAGTAGGTAACTCAAAATTCGGCTACTTCTAGTTGTCTACGTTTTAACATAGTCCTGCAAAAACTAAATAACATGTCGAGAAGTGGTAATATCTGTCGGACTACGTGAAAAGTTATTCAGTTTTCGCAATAAGTTCTGCTTTACTTCGACCGTGTTAGAACGCAGAGAACTTGAAGTAGCCGTGTTTTGAGTTACCCAGTACTTACATTCAGCCGACGAATTGGATATCGCCCGTATGTACCGATCGCGCGAATCGTGCGTCGACGCTCATCGATTCCAGACTGGAACTCGGCGCTCTTCATCATTCTGAACGGAACGAAGGAGGAGCATCTGGACATGTTGGACGGTGGCATAATTCAGCGGTTGCTCGAGGAAAAGTGGAAGACGTTCGCGCGGGTACGTCAATCGCCGACGCGACGTTTGACTCGATCCGCGATCCTTCTTCGAGCCTCGCCTCCCTCGACAGTTGCAGTTCCTGAAGCGCCTCGTCATCCTCGTGTTTCACCTGGTGTCGCTCTCTCTGGCCGTCTACCTGCGCCCCACCGAGACCGAGGAGGAGCTCGAAAATCGGCCGGAAGACGTGACGGACGTGGGACGCACCATCGCCGAGTGCATCACGGTTCTCGGGGTGCTGAGCTACATTCTGCTGCAATTGGGCGGGGAGATCGTCAATATCGGATTGCTCTCCTTCTTGAAACAACTGGTACGCGAGATATCCGGCCGTTTTTCGGTTTGGCCGTTGCGCCGCTCTTTTCCGATTCCCGCGATCGACGGGTAGACCATTCCGCGTATCGTGGCGGGAGATTCTCCGGGCGACGATATCGTTTCCACTGGAAACTCGATACCGCGTGTAAAGCGTGGATTAGACAAAGATGGTAACTGTGTGGCTTGGATGGAAGAGGGCCTAAGTGCAAAAATTAAGAGCCGAGAAAAATTTGATTAAAGTTGATCTTTTTAAGTGTCACTGAGTAAGACGCTTTGTACAATAAATGAAAGAAATGTTGTACATGCAAGATAGAGACTTGGGACCTCTTTCGTGAAAAAGATCTGGTCGAAATTAGTAAGATAAACCCTAAAATTCATTGTTGAGAAAATCGCAATCAGGCCTTTCTCCATCCAAGCCACCGAGTTTACTCGCTACTAGCCAGGTAGTAAAAAAGACATATTGTTGTTTTTGAAATGACACGCGACTAGTGGCAAGCTTGTCGTCATCTGTCTTGATCTTGAAATAAACGTGGCTCTTAAATGGAATGCTGCAGAAATATCGAAATTTCTTGAAATACATGAGCCGCGCTATGTGTTGCGCTGTGGAACTGTAAGCAGCAAGATTATATCAATAAAAATGTAAGCCAAAGTGAATTTGATAAACTAGCGCAAGACCTTATAGAGGTGAATGTCCGTTAACCAGTGATAAAACGGAAAAACAAGTAAAGGCCAAGATCAAAAGTATAAATGATGCGTTAATTAAAACCACATATCGATACCTTACTTGAAAAACCTCGTAAGTGCAATTTTTGAGAAAAATGCCATTTATAGCTTACTGTGCGTTAAGGTTTAAAATCTGAACACAGTAAGCTATAAATGGCATTTTTCTCAAAAATTACACTTACGAGGTTATCAAAAAGTAAGGTATCGATATGCGCGAATTACCTCAATTCGCCAGCCAGTAGCTAGCAAAGTTGACGGGTGTTCAACTTCTCACGCTACGCTTTTAGCGGGTAAAATTTCTAGACAGTTTGCCAGCCACTTCAATTAAACGCGGCTTTTACACGATCCGCCAGTAAACTACCCGGCTAGTAACGAGTAAACACTATCTTCGTCTAATCGAGGCTTCACCGTGCTCCTCGAGGTCGTTAATTAATATTACCGTCCGCCGCGCCAAAGCAACTCGCCGGCGAGCTGACACTGAACGCGTTCGATGGAGATTACGGCAGTCGCCGTGTCCGAGCGCATTCCCGCGTCGATCGCCGCAGCGGCGTCGCGTGCGACTCGCGCGAGAAGCGCCGACCGCGGCGATTCGCTCGCGCGCCAGGCGATCGGGTTCGTCGACCGTCGCTCGCGCGCTCGCGCGAAAACGAATGCCCGGGGGTGTCGTCGTGATTCGGCGACGCTTACGAATCGACGGACGGAATGTTTGCTTCAGAGCCACGAGCCGGCCAAGTTCATCTTCCTCGTCAGCAACCTCCTGATTCTCGCGTGCATCCCCTGCCGCATCGCCGGCAACCGTCACGCCGAGGACGCGATACTCGTGGTGGCGGTTCCCGGTTCCTGGTTCCTGCTGATGTTCTTCGCCGGGTGAGTCTCTCTTTGGCGTCCGTTTAATTTTCTCCCGTCTCCCGCCTCATTTTTCGTTCCGATTAATCCCTCCTCTTCTTCTTCGCCGTCATCCAATTATTTTCTTTCGATTGCAGCCGTTGCACGTGTCATTTTGCACGTCTTTTTCTTCGCGGTCTCTCTCCTCCTCCTCCACCTCCACTTCCCGCTCATCTCCCTCCGACTACAGCCGCTCTAAAACTGGATTAGAAATATCGCGGCTGAATCTCGGCACTCGGAATCTCTCAGACGAGCCGCGCGTTCCGTCGCGACGTTTTCAATGAACTCCTCGGAAACGTTAATCGCTCTCGATCCCGCAGCGCCGTGCGCCTGACCGGGCCGTTCGTGACGATGGTCTACAGCATGATAACCGGCGACATGCTGACCTTCAGCATCATATACATGGTCATGCTCTTCGGCTTCTCCCAGTCGTTTTACTTCCTCTACAAGGGATTCCCCGGAGTGAAGTCGTCCCTGTACAATTCTTATCACTCCACCTGGATGGCTCTGTTCCAAATAACCCTCGGCGATTACAACGTAAGTCGGTGGCGGCCGATACGAATGACGGAGTCTTTAATTATTATTATCCGTCGCGTCGCACGAGGGTACCGGTCGTGCGATGACGCGATCGCGATCCGCGTCGTAAAAAGTCGAGGTTCGTTGCGCTTCTCGTGCACGATCGCTGAATGCGAAATGGCTACCGCGCGAGCGAATGTTTTGTAAACACCGAGCGGAATGCGGTACGCGCGCAGATCGCGTGATCGTTGCACGGAGTTTTGCTTTGGCGGTTCGAGTTATTTTTGTTTCCCGGGTTCGACAATCCGACAGAGAAGTGCTGTAGATCTTCCGGGAAGAGAAATTCGGAAATTCGAGGCAAGATCGTCACGCACATTTCTCTCCTTTCCCTTTCTCTCTCTCTCTCGTTTCAGTACTCAGACCTGACTAACACGACCTATCCTAACCTGAGTAAAACTGTGTTTGCAATTTTCATGGTGCTGGTGCCGATTCTGCTGCTCAACATGTTGATAGCCATGATGGGAAACACGTACGCCCACGTCATCGAGCAAAGTGAAAAAGAGTGGATGAAACAGGTTATCAAAGAGCGACCGATGCGCGTTCGCGAGCAGTGCGTCGCGACGAGAGAGAATTCTAATTTTACGTCGTTTCGTACCACGGGTCCGAAGGAGTTGCGCTCCGCGATCGTGAACGCCCGCACGGTTCTACCGTCGACCGGCCACCGAATTTCTTTCCGGGTTTCGCGAGAGAGCCCCGCGTATACATATCCCTTTGCCTCCAGGAACTCACAACAATCGTGACGTTCTTATTTGTTATGTACTTTCGAGACGAAAATACTATTTAGAGTCGATCAAGGATTAGACGTATGAAATGTAACGTTTATTTGTGTTTAAATAAATGAAGACACTTTTTTTAAGATATCTTGTTACTACATATCTAACGATAAATTTGAGTATCAATGAAATAACTAAGATAAAAAAGTCTCAGGAGTCAAAGGGTTATGAGCGCGGGCGAGAAAATTGGAACGAAACGGCGGTGCGGATTTAACGCGGGGTGAACAGCCATCGGAGGTGTTCGCGACATTTGCACCCACTCCCGGTCATCGCGTTGACCCGGGTCAAGAGGGCGTCGTACGCACGTACTCGCGCGTACGCAGCGATGGGTGGCGCGATAACGCCGACGTCCGATCGCGGTCCGCGCCGCGGCCTGCGAATAAAGCGCGCGACGTTCACAGATTCTCTCTGAATTCGCAGTGGGCCAAGATAGTGGTCTCACTGGAGCGCGCGGTGTCCCAGAAGGACGCGCACAATTATCTGCAAGAGTACAGCATCAAGCTCGGTCCCGGTGACGACCCCAATAATCCGGCTTCGGAACAGAGGGGCGTTATGATCATCAAGAGCAAGTCGAAGACGAGGGCCAAGCAGCGAAAGGGCGCCGTTGCCAACTGGAAGGTCGGTGTGTCGACGCGACGGCGAAGTCGAGTCGAACGAGCTCGAAGTAATACGTACCGTCGTCGTCGTCGTCGCTCGACGATCGCGTCTCCGGTGCGCCGATTATTATCCTATCGGAGATCCTTGGACGGTTCCGAATGAGCGACGGATAACGCGCTTCCGGACGGGTTGATGGAATTTGGCGACGAGGGAGGGAGAGCGCGTGTATATGTATTCTCTCCCCTGTGTATAGATTGTAATAATTGACGGTCGATTCGGGAAAGTTTCCGTCGGCGCTCGGTAGCGCGACGTCGAGGACTGTCGATGACATTTTTCGTAGCCATCTCTAACGCGTAAATGCTCGTTCGATATCGACTTCCGACGTTCGCGCGTGAGAATACGTTATCCACGCCGCTCCTAATCGCGCGTCGTCTCGTCAGCGGGTCGGCAAGGTGACCATAAACGAGCTGAGGAAGCGAGGAATGACCGGCGAGGAATTGCGATGCGTCATGTGGGGACGCGCCTCCTTTTCGACACCCGTACGCGTACCGGCGAGGTAAACACACGCACTAATTTTTTCTCGTGCTGCTACCGCCGTGCTGCACACTTCAGCAGACGCGAGTTGAAAAGACCGCACAGTGTCGAGAACGCTACTTTTTCAGCGGCTCGCGCGAACGGGTTACATACCGCGGGATATTTAACACATTGTTGACCGGCAGTTTTTGAACGTATGGCATGGAACCGATCAACAAAGTGTTGAGACGAGTTTTAGGCTGCTGTTTCCTGCCGGCGGCGGCGGCGGCGAGATATGAATTTTTAACGATCCCGGTTAATCCCCCACCTCTCACCGGGGACCGCTCTCCGGCTCCCGCACACGGGGGATTACCCCGAATAACGAAAGTCGCGCAAACACTCGCTAAATATATTTCCGCCCGTCGATTCGTGTCACCAGTGCGACCGCCGTAGACGCGGGAGACGCGTCCGGATCGACGGTGACGGGAGGTTTCGGGGACGCCCTGACGGCCGCGCTGGACGTCATGGCATTCGCCCACGATATCGACTTGACCACGGCGACCCAGGGCATACCGACCTCGACGAATCAAGCCGCAAAGACCGACAAAGCTCCGATCAAGGCACAGACGAGCGCTCGGCCGACGACGGTGCAGCTTCCCAGTCAGGGCGGAGTTTGCGGCACGACCGATCTCGCCGGGAAGACACCGTGCGATCCGACGATTCCCCCGATTTCGATCGTGTCGAACAACATCGACGGTTTGTAATATTCGTAGCGTCAACGAAATCGAGAGAGGGAAACAAAAATTGGGAGTGTAACATTTCGTCGGCTGAATGTGAGAACTAGGTAACTCAACATTCGGCTAGGTACTTCTAGTTGTCTACGTTTTAACATAGTAGTCGAAATAAAGCAGAACTTGTTGCAAAAACTAAATGAATTATTACACAATCCGATAGATATCGCCACTTTACTTCTCGACGAGTTATTTAGCTTTTGCAACAAGTTCTGCTTTATTTCGACTATGTTAAAACGTAGACAACTAGAAGTACCTAGCCGAATTTTGAGTTCCCCAGTCCTTATCTACATTCAGCCGACGACTTTTCCACCGTCCGCAGTTCGCGTTAAAGCACTCCCGGCGAACGTGGCCGTCGCTCCGGATCCGACGCGACCCAACGAGGACGTCGTCCCCGACCACATGATGGATCTCGTGCTCGCCTCCGAGAATCCGCCCTGCGACGACGCGACTCTCCTCCGAATCGCCCGATCGGCGCGCGACTCGAGCGAGAAACCCGCGGCGAGGAGCGCCTTCCTCGGCGCTCAGCTACTGGACTTCTGCAACGTCGCGATGACACGGCCGATCGCCGAGGACCCGCTCAAGGTCGAGGGACAGTCGTTCTTCGCGGAGTCGAGCGACAACGACGTCTGCGGCAGTGAGATACGATATTATTCTCCGCGATCGCGATCATTTCGTTGTCCGTGAATTTACGGACGCTCCAGTATCGTCGTCGTCGTTGTTGCAGACGACGTTCTTCTGGGCATGGAAGCGCGGTTGCGCAGGATCAAATCCGCCAACAGCCGGTTCGTATCGGGGAAAAGAGCGAGGCGTCGCGATGGCAACAGTTCGTCGTCCCCGGCGTCGCCCGACGTCGCAACCGCCTATCGCCCGCTGCGGAACGAGCCGGAAGCCGTGACGGCTCGCGCTGTCGGCGATGGAAATCGGAAGCCCGTGGAGATGGCGAGGAACGACGTCAGATCGCACGGGAGCGGCTCGCGCGGCGATAAGAGCAGCGGCAGCGGCAAGAGAAGAGCGAAAACCGCGAAAAATAGGTAGGAGAGCGGGTATCGCTGTCTACAATTCCGACCGATCGATCGTTACCGGCGCGCGGTATAATAAGCGATTAATTTCTTATCGACTCGGACGGCGGTTGCCGAAATGTGAGGGGGGATACGATCGCTCGTCAAATCACTCGATCGTTCGCGCAGGGTGTCGCCCAAGGAAGTGGCGCTGCCGAAGAGGAGGGATTCGGTGGAAAGGGAACGGATCTCGTCGGCCTCCACTTCTCCCACGGATCCGCTGGAGCCCTGGAGTACTCGCGGTATTCAGGACATGAACACCATTCTGGCTTGGAGGGAAGACGCGAGCGACAGTCCTTGATCGAGTCGACGGCAGTTGCAACGTCGACTTCGGAATTCGAAGTTTCGTAAATCGGTGCGAGTTAATTTCCCGGGCGCCTGTCGACAGGCAACCGCGAAGCACGAAGCCAATTTCATCGCCGGAAACCGGGACTCGCGTCGCGCGCAAGCGCAAACGACTCCTCGGAGAGAGAGGCTCGTATTTACTTAACCGGCGGCGCCGTATGTGTGGCCTCGTGTGCAGTTGGACCTCCCCACTTTTGAAATTCAAATTTTTCACTCCGCAGATCGTTCGCGAGACTACGCTTAATTTCATTTGCGGAAAAGGGGGAGTCCAGGGATGTCGCGAAACAGCTCTCGGGCGGCCAGTTTCGCGGTAGCCAAATAAAAGTAAAAATTGTTTTCGATTTTCTTACGATATCGCGTTCCGAAATAACTCTCGGCGCGAGAGATCGGCATTCGCGAGATAAGTGCGTGCGAAAGTTTGAAGTCGAAGAGAGGTGTGTGTATAAATAAAGACCAAACTCTTCCTTTCCCAAGCACTTCTCGATCCCATCGTCCTGACAATTGCTAAACGCGGGCAAGCGGTTGGTACGCGCACAAGCGTTATCCACGCGCGTCGCGCAATCGAACGTGTGCGCGCCGTCGCTGCCTGCCGAACGACCTAGCGATAATGAGAGCGACGATCGCTCTTACACTCGGTCCGACGATTATCGTTGCTACGCGCCGACGACGTTTCGCGCGGCTGCGCCGCCGGATGAAAGAGGTCGTCGAACGCTGCGATCGGGGAGACGATAATCATAAATTCGGAGAGATATCCTGCGGCAATTTTCTCGAAATAATTCCCTGCCGCCGGTGTGGACTTTATATCGGGGTTGAATCTCTCTCCCTCTCTGTTTCTATATACATATATTCTATAGATAGAGATTTACCGTGAAATTTATTCGCTACGACCAGTGCTCGAAGGCGGAGGGAAGGTTTCGTCTTGGCAGGCGACAAAGCACGAGCTTTTTGAGGCCCCTGCACGCGAGCCATTAGCGCATGGACGTTAATTGAATCGGAGATTTGATTCGCACCCGGAATTAAATTGTGGAAGCGCAGCTGTATACGCGGATGTAAACGTCCGGCGCGACAATTTCGTCGACTCTCGCGTTTCGTTGAACCGCATTTGAAAAGACATAGGAATATGTACCACGAGAGAGTGCACCGATCGTAATTGCGCGACGCGCGGGAAGGGGCGATACGTTTCGAACGCACTGAGAAAAAAAAAAGATTAAAATTTATTCGGTCAGAAGGATAATCTGAGTACGAAAGGTAAAACAGATCAAAAATTATCCTTCCAGGGTATAACATTTAACCTTCCTTAGAATAATTGTCGATCCACTTTACCTTCCGTACTCAGATTACCCTTCTAACAGAATAATTTTGAATCTTTTTTTTTTTCTCAGTGCGCGTCAACAAATGGGTTTCGGTGTTGCCTTCCGTCGCGGGCTCGAGAAACGACGCCTCCGTCAAATGAGAGAGCTCCCCCCTAGACGGTCGATATTATTGTTCAATGTGCATTGATCAATACGTATTGAAAGGCTATATTGATCGGTTAGTAGAGCTTCAAACACATTGACAGCATATTTGAAGCATATTGCTAGAAATTTATATTGAAGTGTATTGACGGAAGCTATAATTAGTGATGCTCATATTAAGGTTTACGAGGTATATTGATCGATATTTGCGTCAGTCTTGTTTCAGATATCGAAGTGTGAGCGCCTACGTGACGGCCGACGCAAGTGAAAAATCAGTGACTTTGTTTTGCTCTTAATTACACTTTGTGATTAAGAAAAAAATTATTAAAAATGTCCAGCCATCGTACTGACAGAGCTATATCGAAGCTACATTAAAGCGTATTGATGAGACCTTCAATATATATTTATCAATGCATACTGATCAATCATACTGACCGTCCAGGGGGTCTTTTACTCATACCCCGTCGAGCAGGGGGTCTTCTCCCCGCTGTAACTCGGACCGTACTTATGCAGGTGTTGGTCGACTGAATTATCGGATCGCCTCCGGAGCGAAGGGAACGTTTAACCGGGGCAACGCGCCCGATCCTCGAGTATTATTAAGGGCTTTCGAAAGAACTCGCCCGACGATAAAGCGTTCGTGCAGCTGCAGAGTCGTACGCCCTGCACTCTCCAAACTTTTCATACCGGGGGAAGTTACGAGCGCGAAACTTCTCCGAGTACCCGACGAGAGAGAGAGAGAGAGAGAGAGCCGTTGGAACGATCCTGAAATAAACGCCAACTCGTCCGACTCACCCCCGTTATTTATTTGGCCCCGTCGAAGAGGGGAAAGAAAAAAAGTCACGGTAACCCTACAATTTCCTCCCTTCTTCCTCGCCGCTTCGCGAAGCTTCACCGGCGAGCATACATTCAGCTATAGTTAACCGCCTGCATTGATCGCTGACCCAGTTCAAAAGGGGGGGGGGGGGGGGGGGAGAGCGCACAGGGGCTTCTCAATCAACCGCCCGGGGATGTAAGATCTGTTCAACCAGCCTCCGCGCTATCGTTCGCACCACGACGCGTGAGATAAGCGTCCCGCGCGCGCGCGCCGTAACGGAACGACGACGATTATATTGTTAGCGGGATCTGCGGCAAAAAAAAAAAAACGACGAGAACCGCGCGGAGATGAAACTACCGGCGGAACACGAGGATATCCGCGAAAATTTGGCGAATCTCGCCCGGAAGCGGCGTTGCGCAAGCGCGACGGAAAACAGCGATTCTCTCGATCGAAAGTCGAAACGAGGGAGTGTTTAAATTCACGAATAATTGCGGGATCGCGGAAACGCATTGACCTGTTACTCTGATCAAGCATTGGCGCGTGAGAGTGGCTGGGATTGGAGCACCGACCCCGTCCATTTCGGGGGTTAATAACGGACGGTGAATTCGATTCGAGTGTCGCACCGCGCGCTGCAATTTCCACACCAGTCCGGAGAGCGGTCGTGTCGCGCTATTAGCGTTGATTAAAATAATGCATCACGACTTGTGATCGACGATTCGGGGGATGAAAAATTCAGGAAACCACACGCGCGCGCACACACACATCATCGCGCCTCGTCGCTGTGATTCGCGTATCCCGGAAATAACGACTTTTTCCCGTTGGCTGTACGATCGCTACTATCGATCCGCCGATAACGACAACGACAAACCGGTCGATTCGCCCACGTCTCGCTCGCCGATCGACGCAAACTTCGCGTGACGCTGAAAGAAAAATCCCGACGTCTCAAACGACATGAAGAAACTCTTACCCCTGTCCGTCCTGCTGCTCCTGTCGCGCGCGACGGACCCGCGGCGACCCGACGTCGCCGGTGTCAACCCTTACTGCGAGATCTGCGCGAACCACACCATGTGTCTCTTTCCGGTACGCCACGCACGTGCACAGATATACATAGATACGCGTGAGCGCCCGCGCCCAACCCTCGCGGTACGCGAAGAATTAATTCGCCTCGAGCGCGTCCGCCGTGTCAAGGAAGACGCGTACGGACCCGACTGCGCGGCCGTGGAGAACGCCGACCTCGACAGCCGGGAGGTCCTCGCGCTGGTGCACCGACACAACACGATAAGGAGCAGGATAGCGCGCGGCGAGGAGCACCGCGGCAGTCCCGGTCCGCAGCCGACCGCGAAGAATATGCTGCAGTTGGTAAGGAGCGAAGGGTCGCGAAAAAACCGTTCCGTCGATTGTGTGACCGGCCGCGTCTCGTTTGCAGACGTGGGACGACGAGCTGGCGACTCTCGCCCGCCGATGGATCCTCCGGTGCGGCTCCTTCGCGAGGGACGCGTGCAGAGACGTCGGCGAGTAATCTACCTATTTCGATCGATACTTCGGCCCGCGTGCGAAGCGGGCGCGGGGCGAAAAATCGCGCCGCACGGTTCGCAGCTGAGTGCGGAACCGCGTAGGTGTCCGACGTTTTGACGTTTTCCGTTGTTTCTCGGAATTGATGTATCGACTCCCCGCGTATTCACCGGCCGCGGCTTCGAGTACCTCCCCCGCCCCGCTCCGTCCTCGATCGAATTCGATCGGGCCCCGCGCGTGGTGGAGCGGGGGGTGCGCTGCAGCGGCGATTCGGTAGCGCGTACCTAGGTAGGATCGGTCGATTCGGACGCTCGAACGAGACGCGTCTCTTCCCTCCCGAAAAACAACAGCGATACGGTCGCCCGCCCCCTTTCCGAGGAATTCCTTTAGATTTTTTAAAAAGCCTTGCGTCGAACCGCACCTAGGATCGCGAAAATTAAAATGACGCGAAAGCAAAACAGGGTAAGGCCTCGTATTCCGCGTACCTACTTTCCGATCGAAACGCGGCCGCGTCGCGACGAGGAGGGGACAGAGAGGTCTCATCGAGTCACTTGTTTATCCGTCCGCGTCTGTTTACATCGGTCGCGCCCAACCGCGCAACAAATTCAAACGACGCCGTGTCCCGGTCATCGAATTACTCCGCTCCGCTGCCCCCCCCCCCCCCCCGGAGACCCTCGGTCCCGCGGGATATTCGAAAAAGCCGTTCGCAACTCCGATCGAGAGCCGTCGCTTCGCGGCGTCCCGATACTCGCCTCGAACTCTGTCGGCCCTTGCAGCGCGCTTCGCCGTGTGGCAGAACGTCAATCTACTGGACAGAGACGCCGCGGAGAACGCGTCGCCCCACGCGCGACTTCGGGCTCACGTGGATTCGTGGTACGACGAGGTGGAGCGCTTCGATTCGTCGGCAGTCGGGTAAGGTATCGCGCGAGTAGGGGAGAAGAGAATTGCGAGAAAATCGGGTGAGGTTTCGAAGGGAGAACAAAAAATTCGTCCAAGGAGGATAAACGAAGAATTGTCAACACCGATTATTTGATCTCGGCGAGCAGTGCTGTCGCTTTCTCAGGCAATTCTGTAACGTAGCGAAGAACGTTGTAATTCGGTCTTCTCGTGACAAAAAAATATTCAGATTTTTAAATTCAATCCGTATTATATATACACCTATGTGTATACATATCATCGGCTGAATGTAAGAACTAGGTGACTCAAAATTCGGCTACTTGTAGTTGTCTACGTTTCAACATAGTCGAAGTAAAGCAAAACTTATTGCAAAAATTAAATAACTTGTCGAGATGCGGCGATATCTATCGGATTGTGTAAAAAGTTATTTAGTTTTTGCAATAAGTTTTGCTTTACTTCGACTGTGTTAAAACGTAGACAACTAAAAATAGCCGAATTTTGAGTTATCCAGTTCTTACATTCAGCCGACGATATATCAGATAATTATAACCCGAGTAACGAGTGCGAGAGCGATAGTCTCGAAGCGCGATGACGCGGCTGCATTTCAAAATTCCATTCTCTGACTCCGATGAGGCCGAAAATAAGTGATGAAAAATACAGGGTTGACAATTTTGTCGAATCTGCGATGAGAAAAAAACGCGTGAGAAAACCGTATTCACGATCGACGCGATCGCGGAGGGCGGCAACCGTAATTTCCTCGTCGACGAATATCCGAGGATGTGCTCCGCGGACTTTTTCGACTTCCAGACTGATCGACTACGCCGATCCGCCGGATAGCTGCTACTCGTACATCCCACTCGCTTCCGCCGACGTCAATTACGTCGGTTGCGGTCGCATCGCGTACGCGGTCGATTTTAGCGCGACCATGGAGGAGGACGAGGAGGAGGAGACTCGCGCCAGCGCCACGAGTAGCTCTCCGAGACGAGTGGAGGTACTTGCCTGCAATTACGGTCCGGTGGATCGCTCGGCGCCGCACCACCTTTACGACGTCGGGACGCCGGGATTTTGTCCCGACGGCACCGCGCCCAGTACCGAGTACGAATCGCTTTGCGGTGAGTGTAATCTCGCGTTCTCTTTTTTTTTCAACGTCATCCGACGAGAACATCAACGAAAACCCGAGAGCGCGGTATTTTTCCTCCGTTCTCGACGTCGGTTCGCGCGTATCGACGCGAAATACTTCTAGCGCGAGAAAAAAATACTCGGGCGTGCGGGATTATTCGTCGCAGTTCGCCAGTGGCGAAGAAACACGCTCGATCGTAATTGGGGAAATTCGTGCTTTTTTTTCAGCAAAGATCCAGCGACGCGACTTGTCCCGAAGAAAGATTCACCGCGTCGGCCCGACGAAACGACCGCAGCGCGACGGGAGCAACGGCGCGCCTCCACTGGCATCCACGTCGATGCGCCTCTGCCAATTGCTCGCGATGCTGCGCGCATTCGCGCAATCATCTCGCTTCTGATCGCAATTCTCTGCGTCGTCTCGAGGTGGTCCAAGGTGTCGACAAACATTTGTACGTTCGAATAAAAGAGCGCACTTGTCACCCGAAAAAAAAAACAGCGATTTCTCTCCCTCCCGAACGAGAATCGACGTCGGTGTTCCGCGCGCGCAGGAGAAGGAGCGACGACTCCTTCGATTCTTCCGCAATTCCCCGATCGCCGCTTGCAATTTTCCACGCGTGCGTTTATTCCACCACGAAAAATCCAGCAATTTTTTCCCTCGCCGACAAATCGCAAGAAGAGAGACGGATGGGGAATCGGCGCGTCCCACCCACCCCTCCGCGGGCTCGGTCAAGCCGACGACACGCCCTCCTCCAGCCTGATCATCTCCAGCACGCCGTTCCTCATCTCGCGGAGAGCCTCGCACTCCGTGAGACCCAAGCGCCTCTTGTTGCTGACGTCGAAGACGCCGGACTCGCCCTCGCTGTGCTCGCCGCGCGTGCCCCTGACCTGGAGGTTGTACATGGCGGCGATCTCCTCGAATCTGTCGCGATCGGCCGACGACTTCGGCAGCCTCACGTGGACGGAGGCGCGCACGGTGGTGCCGAGATTGGTGGGGCAGAAGGTGAGGAAGCCGAGGCGACCGTGCCGCGCGAACTCTAGCCTCTCGCCGATCTCGTTGACGGCGCGGACGAGCCGGTCGTAGACGGCCGCGAGGTCGCCGCCGCTCTGCATCGATATCATTCGCAGGTGATCCTCCTCGTTGCACCAAACGAGAAAAGTTTTCGCGTCGTTGAAAAATATCCCTCTGCCTGCCAAGGGGGGGAGGAAACGAGGGTGAGAGGAGCGCGCGCGATATTGCGTCTCGTTCGTTATACTTAAACGCTCGACGGGGAGGAGGAGGAGGAGGAGGAGGAGTTGTCTTAAAATTAACTTCCTCGCTATTCTTTTCCCCCTCCTCTACTTCCGCGCGCGACGGGGGGTTTGATTCGATCGCGCGCCCGAGGCACTCCGATAAATCAATATCATCGCGTGTCGGCGAGGAACGACGGTTGTCGCAATCGCGAGCGTCTTACCGGCGGGCCAATAGCGGCAGGCGTTGGCGGCTTGCAAAAATCGGTCTCCCTCCTTGAAGAGGAAATGCTCGTCGACGAGTCTCTGCTGGGTGTCGCGATCCATCTTGTCCAGACGGTGGTACGCGCCCTTCAGGTCGCCCTTCAAAGACTCCAGCGCCCCGGAGACCTTTAGCGGCGCGCGCGCGCGCGCGTGTGCAAACGAGAAGCGACGCGAATCGCGTTGAATGAACGTCGACTCCCCGCTACATTGTCGTCCGGCAACGCGCGGGAGACGCAAATTCCATCACTCTCGACTTTCTCTCCCGTCGCCGGATTAATATTCGCCGTTCGACTCGACGAGCCACGCCGCGATCTTCGCCCCCCGCGTGCGAAACATCGAAACAGGGGAGCGAGCGGCGGAGGGGGGCGCGACTCATAAACTCGATTCAATTTACGAGGAGACCGTCGCGGCAAATCCCAAATGAAACGAAACGCGCGAGCGAGAGGGAAAGTGGAGAGGGCGCGCGCGGATGGATATCGCGTACTTCCCCGGCGCGCGGCTTACTTTCCGCTGAATCTCATGGTAATGAGCCTCGGTCATGGTGGGATTGAACGGATAACCCCGCAGCGATCTACCGCATCGGACTCGCGTCGAAATGACGTACTTCCCCGACGGATCCAAATTGCCCAGACCGGCGGGATCGCCCCAATCCAAAGCGGGCTGAACGTCGCCCGCGGTAAATCCGCCGTGATAATCCTCGATCACGGGGTCGAAGAGTTCGGCGAATACCGAGTACGACTCCGGGTCCGGGGCGTAGAGGCCGACGCCGGAATCGGGGTTCGCCAAGCCCGATTGAACGACGTCGAGGAGGCTCGAGCCGTAGCTCGTCTTCCGGTTCTTGAGCTTGTCGAATATCTCGCGGGTGAGGTGCCTCTTGAGGAGGGAGCGGCTCTCGACGTCGCGGAGACGAGCGAAGCCGACCTCGAGCTCGCGAAGCACCGCCGAGTCGGGCCTCGACGCCGCGGCCGCCTTCTGTCGGCAGGAGCAGACGCGCTTGTCGCACATTTCCGCGGCCGATCGGGTGATCTCGGTGTCGGTCGCCGAATTTTTCGACGTTCGGTGTCCCGGCCGCGAAGGGGAGCTCGGATCTCTCGGGCAACTTCGCGCGGGTGCGTACGATCGCGCGAGCACGATCGCGTCGCTCGAAATTCGTTCGAGGGGAATCGCCGATGAGTCGAAGGAAAGTGGGCGGAGACCGATAATGATAATTGAAGGGGCTGGTGGATGAGCGTGTTATGTCACGATTTCCGAAAAATTGAGATACTCGGCGGAAGAACGTGTTATGTATCACTGTATCGTATCACAGACTTTCATAAGTATACTGACACTCTTTCATTGACGTTCAGAATGGACGAACGTATCGTGTTACAAAGTTTTGGATTTTAAATTCAGTCACAAATTACTTAAAATAAATTTCGTGACAAATAAGCTAATTGTAGCATAACGCATTCATCCACTTGCCCCTTCAATTCATTCGTCGTTTCGGGCGCGACGTAGCTACGCGACATTTTCGATCCGAACTATCGCGTCCCCTCAATTCGCGGCGTTATCGTCTCGCGCCCTCCGCGAGACGTCGCCGAGGAAGTTCCGGTGAGATTGCGAGTCCCCCCTCTCAAAATTAGAAACAAAGTAGGAGGAAGTCTCTCTTCCCGGGGGGAATCGGTGAAATCAAGCGGCGCGAGTACGTCATCGCGAGAAATTAACGAGTGATCGACGCGTCGAAATCATTATGGACCACCTCGAGTTGCGAAAGTACTACCGATCATCCGGATTCGACCTAAACGCTCTGGTGCGATGTTAACGTCGACGCGATTTAACCCCACGGACGCGAAATATCGTGCATCTCCACGCGCGCGAGTCAAAATTATTCTCACTCTCGGATAAACGAATTGTTCTCGCAAAAATCGAAATCTCTGAAATTGAACTCTCGATCACACTTTCTCGTGTATCTCTTCGCGCTGATCACGAGAAATCGGTTATCGGGTCGATGTCTCTGAGGAATTGTGGGATATCGACGATTCAAAGCGCGAACAATTTTTCCTCCTCGGAAAATCATCGACATCTCGGTGATCCTTTGATAATTGACAAACTGATATGGTATTTTCGGAATCAGCGTGAAAAAATACGGAAGATGAGACGGTCGAGCGATTGGTTCCGGAGATTTCGATTTTTCCAATTTTTCGCAAAAAGTCAAAATCTCCGGAATCAATCGCTCGACCATCCCATCTTATGTATTTTTTCACGCTGATTCCGAAAATACCAAATTCATTTGTCAAATGTCAAAGCATCACCGAGATATCGATGATTTTCTAATGAAAAACAAAAAAAATTCGGGCATTGAATCGCCGATATCTCATAGTTCCTTCGAGATAACCATGCTTCTCGTAATAAGCGCGATAAAATGCACCGGATGGACCAGTCGAACGATGACACACTTTTATAGATTTTTCTTTTCGGCAAAAATGTCACGGGGAGGAAAAAAAGATATCGTTAATCGCTGGTTTCCATCGCCCAGATGTACAAATTCCTGGTGACGGACAACGAGCTCAGAGCGTACTTCCGACTCGGCCCTTATTGCGGAATCATTGCGTTCTTCGTGTGCACCGTCACGGCGATCGTAATATTGTGCTCCGTCATCGTAAGTATTCGATGCGCGTATACGTATAGAAACGAAAGTAATCCCCGCCGTATCAAAGCCTCAATGGCAGTGCCTCCAACAATGAGCCCCCGTTGTATCGCGAGTCTCGTGTGTATTCGATGGATTACCGCGAGAAAATAATTCTCGCTGTATAGAAAAAATCCCCGCTGTCGTAATATCACGCTCGTGCGTTGTAACGAATCGCTCATACGTTCCACGGTGTACACATGTACGCACGCATACGATCGCGCTGATACACGCTCGACGCGCCGCCGCGGGAAAGCAATTTCCAGTGGCGAATATCTCCCGGAGGCCGAGCAACGTTCCGTGAAGGGCATTCGCGACAAATGCGAGACCTACGATATTTCCATGATATTCGCCTCTCACTCTCCCTCAGAGTTCCAACGTGACGTCGAGGAACGAGAAGATATTCGAAGACTTGCAGGACGAGGCGAACGAGGTAAACCGAAATACACGAATTCGCGTACACGCCTTGACGGCGAACCGCTAGATCTCGATCGATCGCACCGACGATTCGTTTTCATGGGAACCCGCGATAGAAGTTGCCAAGGAGGGAGAGCGTGCTGAGCGTCGTGCCGGCTTACAACTGCATTCGCAGACACGTGAGTTCGGTTCGCTCTTCCAAATTAACATTCACGCCGACGTCGAGAGTATATCGACGCGACGCCGCTTCGTTCGCAGCTCAAGCAGACCGACGTGTTCCAAGAGAAAATGAGAAAAATGGTGAGCACACTCGTAGACTCGCCCCTTTCCCCGAATTCACGCGTCCCCGTTTCTCCCGATAGCTGCGCAAGGAGAGGCTCGAAATTGAAATAACCAACAGCCGGATATCTTGCATCAACAAACTGCTGAAACCGGAGGTGAGCGATACATAACGCGCCTGTGCTCTTTCTCCTCCCCTCGATCCTTATCGCGCGGAATTAACAGGGACTCGTTCCTCGAGCGACACACGGCTAGAATTTTCTTCGCGAAGTGTAAACAAAGTACGGAGTACCGTGTACTCGTTCCTCGACTCTTCGGTTCTACGCGCAATGTAGAATGGCAAAATTTCCCCGTTCCACGAAGATACGCGGATCCCACTGATGAGATAACGATCCCGTAGGTCGCGGCTCAAATCTATTTCCCTGGACAATGTCACGCGAATCGAGCGATACGCCGCATGCCTTTCGTCAGACGCAGCGCGACTCCGGCTGCGCCTGCCGAACGGCAACTGCGAGACTCGCTCCTTCCGCTGCGAAGCGTCAGACACGCCATAGGTATAATACGTCACACGCGCCGTACCGGAGTCGCCCCGTAACTACTTACGAGACTCGCCTTCGTCTCTGGTCCGCGGGGAACGCTCGACGATGCTTTTTACGCGCCGTATGTACCGTCCGTACGACGAGGGTTCGTTATCGTTAACCCTCTCCGCATTGGCGACACCCTCGATCAAACGAGGAGAGTAGGTGCGCTCGCGCGACGCTCTTTCCCATTCATTTTTCTACTCACCGCTGGCCGGGACGACTGCGCGCGTTCCTCCCTACTCTCGCGCGCGAACGCAGCACCACCAACCGACGTGAACCGTTCATATCAGAGAGTCGAGCGCCGCCGATATCTGCCGTCTGCAAAGGAGAGAAAAGGAGCGGGCGTTCAATCGCAGCGCTCGTCGAACTGACACGCGACACGATCGCTCGGTCTTTCTTTCAGGAGCAGTCGCGGTGGCGTGGCTCAAGGTCGCCCGAGATGTTTCGTCGCGACGCCGATCCGCCGCCGTCGCTCGAGTAGACGATACACGACGGAGGTACACGCAACCCGACGTCGTTCCGCGAACCCCTCGCTCGATGTTCGGTTCCCCTTTCATTTCTCCAACGAGATAAGGTATATTTAGCGTTCCGACGCGTCGAGTTGGCGATATCGCGCGCGACGCGTATCGTCTTACCAAGCTCGGCGCGCGATAACGACGGACGAGAGGGCGCGACTCCTTTTGCGACGCGTTCGTATTACTCGCGCGAGGGAATCGAGCAACGGCAGTCGACGGGAAGGGGCTTTCCGGACGTCGAACTCGAATTGGGGGGGGGGGGGGGAGACGACGAAATGAAATTGCGACCCGCGAGGCGCAAAGCGATCGGGGAGAACGGCGCGATTCTTCCGCCGTCGGCACGCAAGCGAATTCGAGCGAGCTGGAAAAATGTACAGTCTGCGACGAGTTCCGAGAAAAAAAAAGTGCATCTGACTTCCGAAAAATTTCAGATCGCGTCGGGTGTCGATCAGAGCCCGGCAGAAAAAAAAAACAAAAACAGAGACGACACGCCAGAAAACACGGTTCCGGGTAAATTCGGAGGACACTATCGTGGAGTATCGAGCGCCCCTGACTCCGGCAGCCGTACGCCGCCCCCGCCACCCACTCACCCCGCTCGGCTCCCTGGGAAAAGCAGGTTTCCCGCGAGCTGCTGCAGAAATCTTATTCCCGCGAGCTGCTCGCCAGGACGCATGCTCCGCGTCGAAGGAGACAGGGTCGAGCTTTCGGGGGTGTAGATGGCGCCGTTTATACATTCCAACCCTCCCGTAACCAGATACGCGTCACGCACACACGCGAGCGCTGCCCGGAGGGTGGTGGTGGTGCGAGTGAGAGAGAGAGCGGGGGGTCTTTACTCTCGTTAAATATTGCAGCCACTCCATTGGGCCAGCGTAAGCGTCGGACATGCGCCGTGCGAGCTTGACAAACGACACGACTTGGCCGACTCGAGAGAGAAAGAGAGAGAGAGAGAGAGTGTGTGTGTGTGAACCTGCGTACCTGCAGCCGTATATCGTAATTGGAAATAGAAAATTAGCCGCCGCGTTTGACCCGAGGCCAATTCAATCGAACGTAGGTACATCGGCAACGCGAGGGGGGAACAAGTTAATGGGATGTGACAATGGGAAAAATTGAAGCCCTCTTCGTTGCGCGACTTGATAGAATTTCTCCACGTTTTTTTTCCGAGAAAAAAAAAACTACATCCGAAATATATACACGCGTTTCTCGATTTGGCCCGTGAGGAGAAAATCGCATTCCACGCGCTTTTCTCGCGATACACTTGCCCGAGCGCACTTGGGCGCGCACGCGAAGGAATTGACCGATCGAAAGACGCGAGTGGGGGGGGGGGGAGGATGGAAAAGCAAGAGGAGGTGGTCGTACGGCGGGAGCCGTCGATTCGCGACGACGACGTGATTTCCCTGGACGGAATCCATTCGCGCGATCGGCTATCAAGCCCTCCGAGGACTTTTGATCGGATAAACGCGTATCGCGTTGGACGTCGAGCGTCGTACATCATCGCGTTTGGATCGGATCGATCGCGCGATAAGCCGCGGCGCGGGTTAACTCGACACCCGATTTCCCCCGCGGGGCGGATGCGAGGAAAAAAAATGGGATGGGGAAATTTCTTCCAGGAATTCGAATTAATTCGTGTTCGCCCGTCATCGCAACCCGAATTACTCGTATTTACACGACTCGAATTCGCGATCGATCGCCCGCGCGTCCGATTCAATATTTATCCGTATCACGTGGAATTACGTTTCGCTGGAAACCGGGCAAATGGATATTTAGCGGAATACGTGCAAATAAACGTTTATCCGCACGAGAGATCGATCGAAAATTCGATCTCGTCGAATCGCGCCAGAAGTCTGATTTCCCGCGATAACGATAACGATTACAGCACGGCGCGCCGCGGGGCTTCGATATTTTAACGGCTCGCCGCGAAGATCCTACAACTGGCGTGAATAATTGAGAAAGCGTGTGTGGCGTGGAAGGGCGAGGAGTGGAGAGTTGCGGTGGTGCAGGGGAGGTTTGACGGAGATGCGAAGAGCGTGATAAGAATCGCGACTTGATTAAGCAAACAGGCGTCTCGGGGGCGTGACGAGACATGGTTGATATTAATTATAATATAGCTAATTGGCAGCGAAGACCGGACCAAGTCTTTTCGTGTAATCGCTATGTCCCTCCCTCTCGCTTCCTCCCTCGGAACATACGTAACACAGGTATGTATACCGATATTCAATCGTCGTACGGGGAAAGGTGCAATTTACTCGTTGCCTTTTATTTTCTCCCCTCGCCGCCTCGCGGAACGCAGTATTAACCGAATAAACGTTGAAGTCGCTACAGCCGCACCGAGCCTACCGACCGTCGTCCCCCTCCCCCCTTCCTCCTCCCTCTTCCACTCGCGTCACAGAATCTCCGGGCTTAACCGCGCGCGAGAGAGAGCTTCGATATGAATTTCAGCGCGGGACTCCGAAAAGCGGCATTTTCCGTTGAAAAAAAAAAGGCCGGCCCCCATAAGTCATCCTTGACACGGAAAAAGAGTTCCGCCCGATTTTTTCGAGCACCGCCGAGGGTGGAAGACGTGGGTCGCGAAAAATGACACCGCCGGCGTTAGCCGCGCCGGGGTTGCGCAATACGTGTACGCGGGGTGACGCGCTTATTGTACTCGGCGGTAAACGGGTCTCGAGGTTGCCTTCCGTCGGGCGCGGCTGGAGCCTCGAAATATTATGAAGGTTAGAGGGAAAAAAAAAGTAGACATTCTTCTTCTTCTTCTTCTTCGAGAGAGAGAGGAAGAGGGAGGGAGGGAAAAAACGGATAATTGTTTCTCGCAATTAATCTCGAGACGCAATTGCGCGTCCGCGATGCACTTTCGAAGCTTTCGCTCCGAATTGAGCGAAATGTGCTCGTCGAAAAATTCCGACGGGCGCGCCGAGCCTTGCCGCCTTTTCAGAGAGAGGTATCAATTTTTATTCGTCGTCTTATACGAGCGGCGCGTAGACGTAGGTTTGATTCGGTTACACGCGCATCGAGTTTAACAGCACGCGCTTAATTCGGGCCACCCCTGCGATGATGTCGATAGTCGCGATATCGAATTCGACGTACGCTCGTCCGGCGGACGTTTCTGAAACGAGCACATCTCGCGTCGATTTCGATGCCGAGACGCTTCGGACGAAACTTTATAAATCCGGAACTGTCGTCGCTCCTCGTTCGACATCCCGCTCCCCTCCCGCGCATCGAAACGACACGGGAAAAGCATAAATCGTGGGGGATTGATCAAAAAAAAAAAGTTTATTTCGGGAACTCGCGGTAGACTCACCGCGCGTACTGTGACATGTTTTAGATCTACTTTTAATTACGTATCCATAATCGCGCGCGCGCGCGTGTACTTTCAAAATTGTCCGCACAACATTTCGAAATACACACGTCTATATTTTTGTCGTCCGAATGCTTTATTCGTTATAGTCGTCGAATAAAAGGAGATCTCGGGGGGAACACGACGTCAACGACGGGTGGTTATCGCAACGCTAAATTACATATTTGTACATGATTCATATTTTCTCCCCTCTCCCTCTTCGATAGTCCCCATCCAGACTACAAACTACGTTCGACTCCGCCGCGGTGTCGGCTCTCCCTTTTCGCGTCCACCCTCTTTCTCCTCCCTTTCCCGTCCGCTCCTATCGTGGGAGCCTGGAGTAGCCTGATCCGCGAAAGCTCCCGCGCTCGATATAATATGCATGGATACGCGCGCATGGACGCCAACACACGCACGCGTGCCGCGACAGGGGAGGGTCGGGGAGAACGATGAGAAAGGGAGAATGTGAAAATCAGCGATGCCGAGCGTGGGATGCAGACTGCGTCGCACAGGCCGAGAGAGGGTACGACTCTTCTCGTCTCTATGCGTGGGAGTGGCCATTTCCCTCGCGCAAATTCAGCACGTGAACGCGCAGCGTCCGAATTGGCACCCGACACCCGTCGCCGTGACCGCGGGCCAACTCCACGCTTCGAGGCGTGCCACGAGAGAGGACACGCGGACATCAACGGTTCCAACGTAGGAGCGATATTTTCGAGTCGATTCGGAAAAAAATATCGACAGATTCGTCACGTATCCGCGCGGAAGTAGGTTGTCCCGCGACGAGAGCGATCGACCGTTACGCGAATCGTCGTGCACCGAATACTTTGAACGCCCTTGATTGAAATCGCTCGCGGGTAAAACGGAGGGGAATTAACGCGGAACTCGCGCAAATTGAAACGCGCGCCGCGCCGCTCGTGAATTCGACACGGGCTCGAATTACGTGCAGACGAATAATCGACGAGGTGGCCGCGACAAGGACGCGAATGAATTTTCGCTCTCGGCGGGCGCCGTCCATCGGAAAGTCGACCGCGAAAGCGATACCCGGCCGCAAAATCGAGCAAGCTCTTCGGGGAAACGACGATCGCGCCGACGGCAGAGCGAATACTGACCCGACGCACGACGGCAGAGAGAGAGAGAGAGATGAGAAATCTGTATAAAACGGTCGGCCCTGCGATCGGGTAACCCGGTCTTATTTCTGAGTTACCACCCGATCCGAAGTCGAATGTATCGACGGTATCCCGAGCATCAACGATCTTCCCCTGATAACCGGGACCGAATATCGCGCAATATTCCCTCCGTGCGGCGATTGAGTCGCGGGAATCGAAATATTTCCCACGACCTTTGGCGAGATCGACGAACCCTGCCTTGAGATGATCGACAGAGACACGTGGCGCATCGACGCCTCCTCGATTCCCTGAATCGCAACGCGACACGCGACTACGTCCGACGTACAGCCGACCGACACGTCCGCGAGCTCAAACACATTATTCCGATACATCCGATCGATGGATACCTAATCGCGGCGACCCTCGCGGACGCGCGCGATACACGCAACGCCGGGTGTACACGAGAGACCGGTCGGTCGGCTGCTCGCACGGCGCGTCGAATTTTCTCGGGACTCGCGAAGGGGGAGAAGAGGGAGGAAAGAAAAAGTGTCGGACGTCTCCTTACGGTCATTTTTTCACGATGTCGTCCGCGAAGCACTGTAGATCCGACAAAGAAGACGGGAAGGGGCAAGCGGGTATCGGCGTCCATCTTGCCGCCACAAGTGTGCCTGATGGATTCGAAACTGCACCTAACCTCCCTGCGCGCGCCCCGGTTTTCTCCTACCGCGGGAAACGGACACAACAACGCGACGAACGTGTCACCGCGACTCCCCCAGCCCTCGCGCCGCAAAATGTACGCGTCTCTCCCTCGATTCGCGTCGACGAGCGAATTTATAGCGAATTTCGGACGACCGGAACGAGTATACCGGGAGGACGCGTAGCGCGTACTACGGGTAGGCGCGCGGCGGTGTTCCGCCGCACAGGTACGACTGCGCCGCCTGGTCGGCCCGCCGGTACTTCCGGCGAATCGTCCGATTCGAACGCGCAACCCGCGTTCGCACATTCTCTCGTCGATACGGTCTCCGCGTTGATCCTTACGCTAAAATCGTTGATCGGTTAATGGACTCGCCGCTAGAATTGGAAATCGATCGCGGCCGCGTTGCTCGCTGGAAACGCGATACCGCTTCCCCGTGTGCGAACCGGCCGACGCCCGGCGTCACGCGCGCGAGAGATCTCAAGATCGTCGGCGAAAAGCGACTCCGCCGCGAAACGTTGGCTCGGCTCTCGACGCGTCCTCGCGGCGAGCGCGGGTTCCCACCGATCGATGCGTCAATCCGGCGAGACGCGCGTAGAGAGCACGCGTTGAAGAAGCGAACCCATTTCCAGTTCGTCGACGAGTCGAACGAAGCCGGAAGAGCGCCGCTCCAACGCGCGTCGCGATCGAATCGACTGGAAAAAGATCCATCTGTATACCAACGTGTTACTTTAATAATAATTTGCCCCCGACTATCTATACATCTTGGAACATCAACAGTCTTCACTTATAAATTTATATGCATTTGGCTTAGCCGTACAGAAATTACCCGTCAATATTGTGCTATAAGACCACTGAAACAATGACATTGTCCCAACGTCCTCCCTCCCGAGTGCATTCCTCCCTCCGACCACTCTCTCTGTTCGTTATCGTTATCGGGCAGAGTCCCGCGCGTGGACACGCGGGCGCGAAAAAACGACGCGTCGCGTCGTGAGTCCGGTTGTTCACTACCGCCCGTCCGGCACGATACGGCGGCCCCAAACGATGACGTCAATCTAGTCCTTGCTATCATCCTGATGCCTTCTGCGTAACTCCAAATACCGATGCCGGGCGTCGCAGTAATGAAGCAGCGGTACCTAGACGTCCGTGCCGGTACCCTCCTGGTAGCCCTCGTCGGGGGAGCTGCGGGTCGAGCCGAGGACGCGCTTCAGCGCCGACGACACCGGCGGAAGCACGGGGACGCCCTTCTGCCAGACGCGCATCTGCTTGGCGCCCGGCGGGAACTGCTCGGCGTTCGCCGTCGTCATCGCCAGGGCTTCCCTCGACGGGTACGCGTTCGTCGCGCAGGACACCTTGTCCCGCGCCTCCCACGGACACTGCGAGTACAGTGCGTCGCCCTCGTCGATGTCGAGTCGGCTGTACTCGGCGGTGACGTAGGGCGGCGCGGCGGTGACGATTTCGTCGGTCGAGCCGCGCCGTGTGTCCCGTATCAGGTCGGGATTGTCCACCGGCATGAGGGAGCTCGTCGAGGAGAAGCACGGTCCGGATGCGGACTGCGGATGGTGATGATGCCGCGGCTGTATCTGCTGCTGCTCCTGCCGATCCTCGTGGAACCGATCGATCGCGTAGCGACTGTTTTCCGTCGTCTGCGCGTAGCCGAGACTCAGTGACGACGGCGGTTTGCTCTCGTGACTGAAGGACGTGGTTTCCTGTAGCAGCAGCAACGAGCCGCTTCCGACGTCGACGTTTTTCCGACGAGTGCGATTTTCGGCGTGGCCATTTACACCACCACCACCACCACCACCACCACCGCCCGCCGGTACCTGCTGCACCTCGGACGCGACGGCCGGCGACTTGATCTCCTTGTGTGGCATCCTCCTCAGCCGCACGAACAGCACGAGGATGATGAGGAATATGAAGAGTATCAGCACGACGAGGGCCGCCGAGATGCCGGCGATCTGTCCCGAGCCGAGGGTCGACATGCCGGCGGTCCTCAGTGACACGTGAAGCGTGAAATTGGCCTCCACCGAGCCGGCCGGGTTCTTCGCGAGGCAGTAGAACTCGCTCGAGTCCGACTCCTGGGCGTTCGTCAGCACGAGCGTGCTCCGCTTGTCGAACTCGCCCTCCTCGAAGATCAGGCTCTTCTGGAAGTTGCCGAAGGCGCTGTTGTTGCCGAGCACCCTGTTGTTCCAGTGCCACGTGATGCGCGCGGGCGGCGTCGCCCTCACCGCGCACACGATGCTCGCGTTGTCGCCGATCGTCGCCTCGGCGTGGCGGCTCGCGCCGAGCAGCACCGGACGGCAGGCGAACTGGTCGATCGAGAGATTCGTGAACCTCTCGTTCGCGACGCGGTCCGGGCCGCCGCGGCACACCGGCGACACCGGGGTCGGTATGTTGTGCTCGACCAGCCACACCTTCATGCGGCGCAGGTGACAGTCGCACACCCACGGATTCTCCTGGAGCTCGACGGTGGTGAGCTTGGTCATGGGCTCGAAGGTGCCCGGGCGTAGGGTGGCCAGACGATTGTCGCTCAGCTTGAGGTTCTCCAGCTGCGCGAGGCGACGGAACGCCCGGGCGGCGATCTCGACCAACTGGCAGCGCGACAGGTCGAGCTTCACCAGATTCGGCGTGTTCGCGAAGGCGTCGTCGGCCACCGCGCCGAGGGGATTGCCCGCGAGGGCGAGGTCACGGAGAAACGGCGTGCCGACGAAGCTCGCGCTCGGCACGCCGGTCAATAGGTTGCCGCTGAGATCCAGCTCGACCAGATTGGTCAGACCGGCGAAAGCGTCGTCATCGATCCTCGCGATGCGGCATCTGCGTAGGTACAGCCGCTGCAGATTCGTCAGACCGACGCTCGCGAATATGTCGGCGGGAAGCGCTCCGATGCTGTTGTCACTGGCGTCCAGCACTTGGGTCTCGGGATCGATCCCGGTCGGCACCGCGCTCAGCGAGCGATCCGTGCACTCGACCGTGCGCTTGCCGCCCTTCCACTTGCAGACGCAGTCGTCGGCGCACTTGTCGGCGAACGCCGCGAGGAGCATTGCCGCGGCGATGAGCAGCAGGGCTGGCGGGTCCATCGTGGCCGTCGTACGGCGGCGTTTTTCGCGCGAGCGCCTCCCTCTCGCGGTTAATGCGAGCGACGCGACGCGACGCGACGTACGGTGATTCACCGCTGCAGGCCGGAAAACATTTCTGGCGGATAATCTTTCTCGGTTCGCCCCGCGCGTCGTCCGACGGGGGGGGGGGGGGGGGTTCCGCGTCTCTCACTCTTCCCCTCGCGCCGCGCCACCCACCGAAACTCCACCTTTCCCCCTCGACGCTGTCTCCGTCTCTCGTTCTCTCGCCCCCGGTCGAAATTGCACGTCACTCCGGCATCGCGGCCGCTGCAGCGGTACGGCTAATTATGCGAGCGAGCGAAAGAGAGAGAGAGAGAGAGAGGCCGACGCGCTAAACGCCTCTACACCCCGCGCCGTCGATTCGTTCGTCCGCGAACGGGGGTCGTCGCGACATAATATCCTCCCTCCGCTCGGCGAAGCTGCGTCCTTCCTCTGGCACCGACGGTGAGATGCGTTGAAGGAGGAAGAAGAAGAAGAATCTCGCGCCACCCTCAGCGTTGTCCGGAGCGTACCACCGAGCGGCGACCCACCTCCATCGTGCCGCGGAGCGCCCTCGATTCGACTCGTTCCTCTCTCTCTTATCCGCCGCAGGGCGAATAACGGCACGTAGCACCGCCACTGTCCACCGCGAGAAACCCGAGCATCCTCGTGTCCCGCGACGGCGTCGACCACCGAAGGAGCGCACCCCCGAGCGCGTCGACGTTTCGTCGATATCGCGCTTCCTCCTCCCGAGGGTGTAAGGCGAGCGTTAGCGCGGAAACGAACAACACACACTCACGCGCGCGCACGCAAGTCCGCCTGCGAAAAGCTCTCGGCGTCTCGCCGGAGAAGAAGACCCACTCGCGCGCGATGTATCCTCGACGCCGTCCGAGCGAGAGGCGCGACGACGCGCACAGCAGAAACGCCGATGCGATGCAGGGCGTACACCCTTCTCTCGGGCCGTGCCGCCGTAATTCCACCCCCGGACTCGCTCTCGCGTTCCTCTCTACTGGAATCGAGTCGCCCCCACCCCGTAACGGGGAGCGCGCGCATCCGCACCGCGGCGGCGACGACCTCCGACGTATCGAATGCTACGTCACACGCTGGGAAATATACGGTTCGGTTATTTCGCCGAGTGGTCGAACGCACACCGCCGGATTACGGCTGTAACGATGCGCGATTCGGCGTTTGTTTCGCGAACGACGGCTGTCGCGCTGCAGCGGCGGGTTTTTCGGCGAGGGTCGTTCGCGGTGACGCCGCCGTGTAACGGGAGTGGCGAGCGGTTGGCCATGCTGCGCGCGGATCGTGTCTATAGCGGCGTGGGAAAGCGCCGAGGAGGGGGAGCTGGGACAAATAAATTCTTCTCGAGGGCTTTTTTAGACTTGATTGAGTGTAAGGATCGATTTTTCTCGTTCACCCCTCCTGCCCACCCTCCGCGCTCGTCACACCACAACCACCCTCTCCCCCTTCCCCCCCCCTCAGACGGCTGTTTTTCGTTGACGAACGCCGCGCGAGGGGTTCGCACATACTATGCGTCGTACACGCGTACGAGTCGTGAATGGCGCTCAAGACCGTTCGATGCTCGAGGCCCCCGCCGCTCGCGCCCCACGTTATGCGGCAGCGCGACGAGGGTCGGCGATACGCGTCTCTCGACCCTCATCGATTCGCGATAACGGGCATCCGGCCTTTTCCGCGAGGGCTGCGGCGCTAAATTGGGATAGACGATTCGCGCGCGCGCGCGCCGGGGGGGGGGGCTCGAAACTTGCGTCAAAAATTGCTGAGAGAAATCATTTTCAGGAAGGTGCGCGTTCGTTCGTGGATTTTTTTTCCGGTAATTCCGATCGTACGAGAAAGACGAAACGCGGGAAGAGCGAGCGATAATTTGTCCGTGGAGCGGCGGGAAAACGGATCGCGCCGATCGATACGCGCGACTCGCTTTCTTTCGTCGAACGTCGTTCCGATACTCACCGACGGGTCGCTCGAGGCGTCGACGAGCTTATACGACGAGAGAGAGAGAGAGACTCTACTCGCGTTGGCCGGTCGAACGCCGCTGTTTAAATTGCTCGAAATCAATACATAACAGTGCCGCCGCTGTATGCGTCGCCAAGTAGCCGATTATAACTCTCGCTTGTTCCCTCGAGCAGGTATCGGTACGCATACGCGTACGTATCGTCGCGTTGGCGACGTTGGAATAATAACGCGGGAAAAAAAGCAGCGCGCGTACACCCCGCGAAATACAGAAATCGAGATGGGAGTTCGATACAGAATAGTGGCGACTGAGTAGGGCGAAGGGACAATTGCCACCCTTCGCCTGCATTCGCTTGTCCGAATGTCGAATAAATCATGCGCTAACGAAAAAACGACGATATTACGACGGTGATATTAGCTAATACTTTCTTTGGAGATATCGACCCGATAACCGTATTTCCGGAATCAGTGGCAAGTGATACACAGGATATGGGACGATCGAGAGTTCGATTCCGGAGAATTCGATTTTTGTGAAAATTTGAAAAAATCTCGAGGGATACGAGTAAACCGAAATCTCTGAAATCGAGGGCTCGACCATCCCGTCGTGTGTATCATTTCGCGTTGATTCTGAAAATCACGGTTACCGGGTCGATATCTTGAAGAAAATATGAGATAGCGATGATTTTATGTGCGAGAAATTTTTTTTTTTTTTTTTCGGAAAATTAATGTTTTTTTTTTTCAGGAGGGAGAGGGGGAGATCTACTCTGTATATCTATGATTTTCGAAATCTACACGACGAGACAGGGTGGTCGAGAACTCGATTCCAGAGATTTCAATTTTTTGGTCTGACGTAGAGGGGTGTGCACTGATTTATCCAATGTCCGCGTCTCTGCTGATCAGACATTTCATCGAATTAAATATTCTTTCCGTCATTTTCGCGGTACTTTTAAGAGAGAAATCCTCGAAATCTCGCATTTGGTCGCAGTGCCGTTGATGCGCGACAACAAACAGTTTCGTAAATAAAAGCTTCCGAGAATCCCCGAAGGACCTCCCCCACCCCCTTCCTCCTCCCAGAAGCTAGATAGCGTAACATCATCATTAGTCGCTTATCGGAGACGCCGTCCGTAAGAGCAATTATCGCTCGCGAAACGTAGAAGCATCGTTACGGTCTACGAGTGGCTGTTAGCGAGAGCAAACGATAAATGACAATGGACGAAATCAAAAAATATCGCCTCGAAGTAGCGATGCTGCTCGCGAGATTCATGCGTGCGCAGCTCGTTTATCTTATCGAGAGCAGCATTCTACCTCTGCTCTGAATTTCGAGAAAGCAATGAACATTCGCCGAACAATGAGTGTCAACGAAATATGTCTCGAATGTGTGTGGAGGTATCGATCCCCTCGAAGGAATCGCCTCGCGTATTTCAAGCCGACGTATCGTTGCTCCCATTATAAAAATCGACGAATCTTGGAAGGTTTTCACATTCGAAATACCATTCGCAATCTCCTGGCTATCTCGCTTTCGTACGATACGATGGTTCAAAGGTAGCAAAGCGATTGCGATCGAAGCTATTTCGAATTCGAACACCTCCCGTGATATCCGAATCGCTTGACGGCAGGTGAAATGATGTGTCGCAACACCATCGCTGCCGTACGAACGGTACCGCAACAAAATATCTCGCGCGGCCAAACAATTTAATTCGCGTACACTCGGGCAAATGACGAAATGTGCATTCGCGCATTGCACAAAACAGCTGACACGGTGGGTGACCGCGTCGTATTTGCGCCGATGCGTGAAATGATCGCGTTCGAAAATTGGGAGTAACCTTTCGGTCGGACTCCGTGAAAAGATCTCGCCGAGAGAAAAACGTCGAAACTGCGGAAGACGCCTGACCGACGATCCACGCGCAACCATCCCTGCAATTTAAATGGGTAGCAATTACGTCCATGCAAACGCACAACTCACCTCGAAAGCTCCTTCCTCTCACGCGACATCCGTTCGTCCTTTCTCAGTTTCGCGCGTTGACATCGTCGCTCGTCCACCCTATAAAACTTCCAAAGCCAATGAGGAACGCTACACGGATCAACGAGTGCTCTATCGAATCGGAATTTTATTAAGGGCGGAGCGCGCTCCGCGTCGCTCCGCTCCCGTTGAAAATAAAATTTGGACATGCATCTGGCGAGAGTGGGTTTGCGCGAAAGAAAATCAAGGATAAATAAAAACGGGGTTACTCGAAGAAAGTGCGCAAACCCATCTTTACAATTCTGAACTAAACATATGCTATTGGTAGGAAACAACGTCGAAAATTGCATGGTGTGTTTCTGCAGTCTCTTCGTTTTCACCTCGCAATCCCTCTCCTCCGCCTCTTCCTCTCCGGCCTCGGCCAACTTTCGCTCGCGTGCACAAATTGCGTAAACATAGATTTATCTTGAGGAACAAAAAGGACGAATACATAAATTTGGAATTCGAATCGCTGCGGATTTACGCGCAATGTCGCGTAGTTCGGCGGAGGCCCGAACGAGTTTGAAGCTTCGAGGTTGTCGCACGACGCGCCCGCGAAACTGTGTCATGAGATCGAATCTGTATCGCAGTCTCTTCCGTACAACGCATCGCGAATCACAATTTTTTGCAGTGCGCGTCCTGAGAGCTTGTCGGCGCTACGGAACTATAAATTTATCGACCGAATTGAATATATCAAACGTCACGGAAACAAAATGCACCGCGAGTGCCGAGACGCCGTTTCGTGTCACTCGCGGCAGCGTTCTCCGTTGAAGCAACGGAGGACCTTACCCCGAGGAACGCGGAACCGGCGTATTCGCCGGTGACACGTTCGGCATATCCCCCCCCCCCCCGTGGTTTGTCCTTCCCCAAGTAGATTACGCAAAACAAATCGATTCGACCCGACGACAGTTCGAAGACAAAACCATTCCTGAGAAAGCATCACGCGCGGAGTCTCGCTGCTTTCCTCTGCGTTTTCTTTTCCGCGTACGGGTCTGAATTGTATTTTCTTTCCTCTACTCTTTTTTTCTTCTTCCCCAATATTTGTCTTCTTTCTCAAAGGAGCATTGGAGATCGATTTCCAATTAAACTCGAGGCGCTTCGTACCGCGATCGACCGACACCGCAAGATGGAAGTGGCGCGAGGTCGTCGATGCAGGATTCGCGGTACGAGACGCGCTACGCCGCATCGGTCAATCTGAACACGTGCGAAATTTTACGCGGGATTCGACGCGATGCCCGAAAGAATCCCGCTCGATCAGCTGTTACGCGCGGTATCTTCGCACGGTACGTGCAAAGTGGGGTTGCACGAGCCCCATAATAAATTGATAGTCCCATCCGTTGTTCGTGGGATCTTCGTTATCACCCTCTCCTCATCTTCCTCCTCCTCCTCCTCCTCCTCTTCTTCATCTTCTCTCTCTCTCTCTCTACGAGCTCTCGGATGTTAATTACTTTGTACCCTCCTGACATCACGCGCTCGCTCCCCGTCAGGAGTACAGCCTTACCAGTGGGTCCAAGAAGGGCCCACGCGCCCGAATTCGGGAACGTTCGCCTTTCGGACGTTTCTCGGTTTTATCGAGCGCTGCGAAACGCGGTGTCCGTTCGATTGATTTCTCCTTCGGCTTTGGCCCATTCCGACGAGATATACGGACAAGAATTTTGACGGGGTAGTTGATTCAGAATAATCGAAGAATCTAATTGACTTCTCTTCCATTTTTTTTTCCTACCGAAAGAAACGATGCGATTTCCGTCGAAGGAGAAGACAATCGACACACACTCTCGCTTCGGTCTCTGTGCTCGCCCTATATAAGCATTGCTAGTCAATGCTTCCGGCCACCCGGCTTCTTCTAAGATGAATCATTTTGTATTATGCCTATTTCTCTCTCATACACATACACACGCGCGTACACGCTGAATCGCTCACTCTCTCTCTCTCTCTCTTTCTCACACATAATCGCGCTCTTATCGCTCTTCCTCGCATACCCGGCGTACCTGGGAGAGCGTTGTCTCGTTGAACGAACGATCACTGATGAGCTTCGGACTGACACGCGTTTGGAACAAAAAAAAATCCTCACTCGCGAAAGAGGCCGACGTCTGAAAAGAGTTCGAACGTGCAAATTTCCTCCGGCTCCGATTTCAAATTCGATTCGAAATCGCTCGACGATGCGCGATTCACGTAATTTGACGAGCCCGAGAGTCGCGTGATTTTGCCAGCACCTGCGTTCGATAAGCGATTCGACCTCGATTGTGAGTTACTCGCGTGCCTTCGGCAAAAATCGATCGCGCAATGCCCAACGTGTACTTCGTAATTGCGTTCGCAGCATGGACGGCGCTACGGGATATACGGGTGCACGCGCAATGTCGCGTATTTTAACGGACCCCCGTAAAGGCAAAGCAGCCGTCTCGCTCCTCCCACTTCGAACTCGATCAAATCAAGGGCGCTCGAGAGGGAGCGTATCTTCCTTTTACTCCATCCGGAGCTCTTTATCCGATATCGGAGATCCGTCAGAGTCGTTCGACGAGCTCGGCGCTCTCCCACGTAAAAAAAAAACACCGCTCCACTATAGATCGCAAGATTTTCGCTGTACAAACGATCACGATCGCATCGCAACGCCGAAGAGCATCGTCCGGATTTCTTCCAGCGGACGATGTTCCCCGGGCCTCCGTGGTTATTGGAGAATTTCGGAAAACACAATTTCTCCCGAAACAAGTGTTCTGACAAAAAAAAAACCGAAGGTACAGAACAACGCGTGGGCCTCGCTGTAATAGAAGAGCATTGATTCTACGATTGTTCCGGAGCACTCGGCTTTTTCTCGTCACGAGACACCGTACACATCCATACCGTGTCGAGAAATTCGACATTAAAAAGAAAAAAGAAAATGGGCGAAAGAAGTAAAAATAAGTAATGCGATCATGTGCGATCCTACCGTGGATTCGCGAGTGTACGATAAGTGAGGCGGGTGTGACAAATGGGTTTTGATCGGTAGGATCGCACATGAGACAAAGGACACAATGTATTGGCAGATAAAAGATTCTGCGCGCGTTACCTATAAAAAAAAAAAAGAAAGAAAGAAAGAAACTGTGAAACTGCTCGGCTTGCGATCCAAGCTGCAAATGCAGGGTGATACGCTTGACACCTTGCGGCAAATGGGTTTTCGTGGACTGTCTTCCATTAGGCGCAGCTGGATATGAAACGCATCACGTCGTACACGCGCATCCAATACTTTCAAAGAATGGTGTCGACAAATCGCGCCGCTCACTGCCAATGATTTACACAACTATTTCGCATTTTTTTTTGGAAGATACACAGACGCACCGTTAATAATAATAAAGAACTGGAGCTTTCATACATTCCTTAAGGTTAATGAACTTTTTTTTCTTTTCCCTAACGAACGAACATACCGCGATACGTTGACGACGCTTCTCGCCGCGGTATCACGGTACGTATATATCACTTCCTGTAGCAACTGGTACGATAACTTTGAAAATCCACAATTGGGAGGGAACTGGGACGCGTTTTAAGGAAATATCCTGTGATTCGGAACACCCTGTATAGGAAAAGCTCGACTCTCTGCTCGTCTCGAGAGCGATCACGGAATACGCTTAGCATTGTAATTTGTTCGTTTAATTCTCGCGCCGATCGAGCGTCGACGCGCGGAATAGCGAGGAGGTATCGATTGACGCGTTGCCGCTATTTCTCTCCGGAGAATTCACAGCAAAATGAATACCGTGTGTGTCACGTGCTCGACAAAAAATACGAGCGTATACGACGCGTCTGACTCGCGGAGGAAACGCGCGGGAAGTGTGCGCGCGAAAAATCACTTTCCTCTTCGCAATCCGCGAGTTGAACTCATAAATATCTCACTCTCGAATCATTAGTTTTCGTTCCATTGCCGTCACCAATTGCGAGATATTATCTACCGCTCTCTCTACCGTTGTGTATCAAGTTCATTCGATAAATCTAGGTCACGCAGGCTGGCGGGGTGGTTCGTTTCTTTCAGTTTCTCGTGCCGATAAATAGATCGCGCGCGGAAGAGAACGCCACGCGACGCGACATCGTCGCGTCCACGGTTCTCCCTGTCGCTTCTTCCGTAACACGAGAGAGAGAGAAACACGAGAAGGGAGCAATGGAAACCCCGTGTAGATGACTTTATACATCGGGGATGACGCGAATAAATGGAAAGTGAGGGAAAAACAAACAAAAAATACGATTCGTCCAATAATGGAAAACTTACAACACGAGATTCCCACCTCCTGCAAATGTTCCGCCAGCCAGTTAGTTATAAAAATAATTGTATAAAACTAGTCAATTTTACAACACCTGACACTCAATCACAGTACCATGAGAAAAACAAAGGAATCCAATCATGCTCGAATAAAGGAAAAAAACAGAAGAGTCTTGCGGACAGCTGCTTTTTTGAATGAACGAAAAGAAAACGAACAGTTTGCGTGGAAGAGTGTGATTAGAATTTCAGAGTTGTATGACAGTTGTTGGGCAGACAAAATCAAGCCACGATCAAACGTTGAGGTCGATATGAACCTCGGAAATGGACAATTGCATCGAAATCCACATGTACAATTTCACAAAGCGATCGTTTGAAATTCGAAAGACGGGCACGCGATTGACCGGACAGCGAAGGATAGAACGTCTCGCATCATTTACCCTCTATTCGCCCGAGTGCCCTTTCCTCCCTCTTTTTTTGTTACTTTCCCCTAATAATGACGAGAAAGAAGAAAACAATGCCGAAGGTATACAAAGCAATTGTATAAAAATTTACTATTAAAATTACGTGGGTTCTCTCTCTTTCTCTCTCTCATGTAGTTATTTACACCGACATTAAAATGCAATGATCGACAATTACTTTGATTCTCATTTCCTTTACACATTGTGCTCCCTTTTTTTTTTTTGATGATGGCTTGACTCTGGTTTCACACATCAGCGTATGTACACGTAAATGTATTATATGTACAAAGAATGACTCGCACTGGCGCTCGCATTCGCTTCGATTATCAAGATTACCGAGCGCTGAGTGGGTGATTTTTTTGTATGCTCGGTGTACGCGTTATTTACAAGTATCTCATTTTTTTCCCTCAGCTTAATACGATGATAATTGTAATTTTCCATTTTTCCTACGCGGACCACTTACTTCACCTCCTCGTCTTATCTAAATGTTCGTAGCACTGCTTCCTGTCTTTTTTGCAACACTGCTAAACAAACACGTTCTCGTAGACTGTGTCTTCAGACTTAAGTAACTATTCACACATTGTTCGTGAGTTCATCCGCATATCGACGCGTGTTTCTCCCACGTGTACGAGTCACAATCACTTTTTTATCCTCTCCTGCTCGCGACGTGCTTTGAGCGCTTGTTGAGTTTCGCGGTTGCGATTTCGAATCATCGCGAAACTACTTGGACACATTGCCCTCCTCCATACTATTATTGTCCTCCGGTCTCGCTACGTACAAACTGGGATCTATCACCTTTGGAATTGGCTTGATCTCGGTGCCAAGTTCTTGCTCTATGCGATGCAGGTTGAAGCGATCCTCGTAAGTGATCAAGTTAATCGCGATACCTAAGTGGCCGAACCTTCCCGAACGACCGATGCGATGCAAATACGTTTCTGCCATTTTAGGAAAATCAAAGTTGATCACGACGTTTACGGCCTGCACATCGATACCACGAGTAAACAAATCGCTGCAGACCTGAGAACAATGCAATGTTTTTTTCGATTACGGAGACACCGCCCGGCAGCAAACGGTAGCCTAAACTCGTTGCAGATTTCATTTCAGTGTCGTGCATCTTGTGGAAAGAGCATCCAACGTATCAAGTGAAACCACAAAACACGTATTCAAGCGCTTCTCGATAATTTCAACGATTTCTTTTCTTAGACGCAATTCCGTGCCTTTTTACGTAGTTCAAATTAGGGCACAACGTGGATATCATCGGAACGGTGCTTCGGCGCGCCGGAGAAACGGGGGTACGGCGAAATGCGGTCTTTGGTAGCTCGCGAAACGCAAGTTCTCGAATCACGCCGGAGGAGTGCGATCGGGTAAGATTCGAAATAATCACGGAGACCTGCGTTTGTAACGACAAATCCAAGAGTGCTGCTTTATACCCTACGACCGACGAGTTCGCTAAAACTGTCGTTGTCGCTCACAGGCAACAGTTATCGTGTTCGATGTGAATTTATGAGTATATCTCTTATTCCCTTCGAGATTCGGATCGATAATCGTGATTTTCGGAACCGAAACGAAAAATCATCCCGGACAGGACGGTCGTTCCAGATTTCGATTTTTGGCAATATACCAAACTCCCCCTGAGATTCAAAGGTGTCGACCGAGCGAATTATTTTCCTTATGGACGCGAGAAAACACATCGAATGAGGGTCAGGAAGCTGACACGTTAAACGCTCGTACGGGAACGCGGAAAAATTAATTTCTTTCTGATCGGACGGTCTGTTATTCGTACTGGTACTGTTTTTCTCAACATTCGCTATTGCATCGAACGTGAGGTGGAAAGCACGTATGCCGATCAGTTCGGTTCGATCGAATCCTGTCATTGTTTGAGGGCGTATGAGCGAATTCCAGCATCGAAGAAACGCGAAGCAAATGACACCTCGCGGAATTGCAGAGGAGACGCGAAACGAGAAATCGTGGGATGACCCGAGGACGAATCGAATGAATTCTACGTACTACCGCGGCACAATGCTCGTCACCGCAACCATCCCCCGCAAGAACGCACAGTAGAAGTTTAAATCATTTCAATTTCCACTCACCAGATTTCGGCACAGTCCGGCTCGGAAGTCGTGGAAAACGCGATTTCGGTGTGCCTGCGCCATTTTCGCGTGAATGTAGTAACAGCAGTACCCTAGATCCGTTATCTTCTTTGCCAGCAATTCAACACGTTGCGTGGAGTTGCAGAATATTATGCTCTGCGTTATTTGTAACTGAAACGAGGGGGAAGAAACGGTACAGCGTTTTGTTGCATTTCAAGCGATACGGATCGCGACGAATCGCACAACGACGATTCGACCGTACCTTTGAAAATAACGTATTAAGACAGTGCACTTTCTGGCGTTCTTGAACGAAGGCGTAGTACTGCGTCACTCCCTTCAACGTCAGCTCCTCCATCAAGTTGATCTCGTACGGCTCTTTCAAGTGTTTCTCCATGAATTGCTTCACCGTCAGGGGAAATGTAGCGGAGTACAGCAATATTTGACGTTGCTTCGGTAATCTGTAAACAGGGTCGGGGGAGGGGGGGAGGGACGAAGAAAGTTCGTGAGAAACATCCACGGAAAAGTCCCTTCCACGCGTCCATCGATCACGTCTCGTCGCCTGAACATACCTGGAGATCACAAGATCCAACGTTCCTTTGAAATCTTGAGATAGAAGTTTGTCGGCTTCGTCCAAGACGAGGATCTTACAGTGGTCCATATTGGCGACATTTTTGTCCATGAGATCGAGGATTCTTCCCGGCGTAGCTATTATGACTTGCGCTGAAAATGCAGTAGGATTTTATCGATCGAAATACTCGTTCGAGCCAGGCCTGACGATAAGGGCCAAACAACTTTCAATTGCGAACCTTTCTGATAAATCCTCATGATGTCGTCGCGCAAATTGGTTCCACCGGTAGTCACCATCACCTTTACGTCCATGTGCTTCGCGAGTTCGATGCATATTTGTGATGTCTGCAGTGCCAACTCCCTCGTGGGCACTATCACTAACGCCTGAATGACATCTTGCTGGGGATCGACCTGAAATGACGAATCAAGAGTCAAGGAAAGAGCTCCGCGACGCGTCTCGGACGGATACGCGTGCCTCGCGAGATACCTCACCTGTTCTAAGACGGGGATCGAATACGCCCCAGTTTTGCCTGTACCGTTCTTAGCTCGCGCTAGAACATCTTTGCCGGAGAGCGCGATGGGAATGCTGGCTTCCTGAATAGGGGACGGCTTTTCCCATCCCTTTTCGAAAATACCCATCAACAGTTCGCGTTTCAGGCAAAATTCCTCAAATTCATTACCGCGTGTGTCTGTGACATCCTGAAATGTTTTAGAATTTGAATAACCACGCCGTCGAGTACGCATCCGCATTCGTCGTCGTGTAAAATACCCACACTCGTCTTCATTCGTTTATCCTTTGGCGGAATTTTTAGTTTGGCCTTCCAACCGACGTCTTCCATCTTCTCCAAGTCCGCCTTGGTACCCAAGCCGGAGTTCAACATGACGTGATTGGAGTTTATATGCGTTTCGGTCATCATATCGCAGACGATGTGGTATGTCTATCTTCTGCAATCAAGCGTGACAAAATCTAGGAATTTTTGCGACATTATCTATTCGCTCTCCCGTTGCTCCAAATTTTTTGGATTCCTCGGAAGAGCTTTCGCTCGTCCCAACGGGTACTTTCGAATATTACTCGTACATAGGCTCGAAATTGAACTACGAATGAAAATGGCAAGAAAAAAAAATAACAAATAAACCCCTTATTCATGCCCGGCTAGCCCTCTATAGGGTCACCTTTGGGAAAAAAAAATTAATCCGAGGATACGTCCTCTTTTGACTCGGATATTTACATTTTGGCTTGATTTGACGTGCATCTGTGTGACCGCGCGTGTACGATATCGTGAAATTGTGAGGAATACAGACGAGAGCGAGCGATCGAAATCAAGTACTCGAGCAAATTTACCGACTTACGAAATGTTCGGCGCTACTGGTACGCCCGCATGGGGTAACGGGCGTAGGAAAATCGAGAGAAGAGCCGCTCTTGATCCCTCCTCAACGGCGAAATTCTCACGACGACGGTCTAACCTGGCAAAGCGCGAAATCGTGCCGAACGCGCGCGCGGAACCGAGCACGAGCCGCTCTACGAGCGTGTACGCTCGGATAGCATTGAGACCGACAAGTGAAATACCGTACAGAAGGGAATACTATCGAAGGAAATTCCGCGATTTTTACAACACGGAGCGATGGGACTCTTCCACGAACGTTCAACGAAATTCTGAGCGCGAAGAAATAATTTCACCACACTTGTACGAGGCGTACGTTAACCACTGACGCGATGCTTCTCACCCTGGAACGGAGTGATATCGATGCTAAACGGGACACTCGGAAACAACACGCCAAAATGGCCGCTCCGATGTCAAGTTTTACGGAAATAGAAATGGTTACCTCGTGGCGCTCGTGATGTGGCGATTGTTATAATGGCTGTCACTAGACTGAACGCGTCGTGTCGCGCGGTGACCGCTAGAGTCCCTACGGAGACCACGGACCTTCACCCGATTGGCGCAGCCATGTTTCATCCATTCGAGCGTCAATTTCGAATAGGAACAAAAGATATCGCGCGGATGCGTGAAAATTTGTCGCGTAAAATAACATTCGCCGAGGCCAGACCCTAAAAAACGCGCAGTTTGCGTATCGCGACGATATCGAGTCTAAATTATGGCCCAGAAAGGATGACGAACCGAGTTAGCGCCCTCTATCTTAGCTTTGGACGCCGCATTCCCGTTTCCGAATCACATCGTACTTCGAAATGAAGACATCTTTTCGTAAATATTTTACGGGGACAAAAACGGGAGATTCTACATACTTTCGCCGGGCCGTACGGAAGTTGCTTCTTACCTCAAAATGAATAATATCGACGATGAACGAATACACGATCGTCTACTGCCCGCACCACTGCAACGAACGTCACGCACGATTAACGTCAAGACCGAGATTGACCAAGACCTGCAGCTCGATTGACTGCGCATTCTATGGCGACTTTGCGATATCTGACGACTTGAATCGAAACTAAAAAAAACCATGGCGCAACAGTTCGATCTTCTCGGTGTCTCGTAAAGACGTTTTTCTTGCAAAAATTATCCGTATATTGAGATGTAACATTGGATATTGTCCGTATACACTGTAATATATCTACAAAAAAAATGCTTATATTTCTTATCCCTCGTAAACTTGAAAATTTGCATCGCAAAGTATTTTCTCCTTCGTATAACTTGAAAGATGACGCAAACCATAACCCGCAAAACGCGCGACGTGTCTGCGCTGTAGCCTCGATACACGCAGAATGCTTTACTCCAAGTTTGAAGCAGAGAAACTCCAATGGGCGGCCTCGATTCTTCGCAGGAGATATTTCACACGAACGATACAGTTTCTCGTCTCTGGGATATTCTGTACTTGCGACAGGCCTCCGGACAGTGCCGTTCCAAGTACCTTCGTTGGGAAAACGCTTTGAAGCAAACGCCGCAGCGCCACTGCCATTGATGATGATTTCGAGTGCGTTGATGGGCACGTAGATTCGATCTGTGTGTGCGAATAAATAAACTCTGCATTTGTTCCTGCACGATACGCCAGAGTCGTGGCACACGCTTTTGATCGTCGATCACTCAACCTACCGATCGGCGAAAGATTTGTGGCAAACGGGACATTCGAAGGGTCTCTCGCCGGTGTGCAAACGAAGGTGTCCTTTCAATACCCAAGGCCGATCGAAGCTCTTACGGCAGTAAGGACAAAAGTGCATGACTTTGTTGCGCTTCCAGTTCTGGCTACTTTCCGTCTCGAAGTAAGCCCTCTCCTCGGCGTAATATTTCGCAGCCCCGATCGACTTCTCAGCTTCGGGCGGATTCGCGGTCGATGATAGTTTCTCCACTTCGACGTGCACCGCTACGCTCTCCCGCTTTTCTCTACTCGAATACACATCGGGAACCGACTCGGTCGATCCGGCTGATTTCGCACCGTTGCCGCGTTTTGTACATGCTACGACCCTTCCTGGTTCTACGGAGGGTTGACTATCGTCGATGGGCAAATTGCGTTCGACTCGATGGATTTCGTTTTCGTTGGGGAAATCGACGAGCTGCAATCCCAACTCGTCGGGGATCGACGTATTTCGCAGCATACCGTTGTCCTTTTTGAAATTGTATCGCGTCACGATCGGAAGCCTGGAGCATGCCCACACGCAACCGAACTTCGTTACACTCGTATCCCTCCCGTGATCTTTCTTTTTAGAATCTACCAGCGGGGGTAACCACGACATCGGCTGCTCCGTTTCTGCGCATTTCAATCGAATCGCGTCAACGAATACCCGCGAGGTAGTGTCGTCAAACTGGAAAAACGGGAATTCATTACCTTCTGGACAGCTTGGCGTCTTCTGATATCGTGCCATCGATTTTATCAAACAACGTGGCATGATTTATCGAGTGACAGGACGGAATCCTTTAACAAACGATCAGTAAAGTAATCACAGCTGCAGAGATGCGACAAATTTGCTGCGCCAAAAGCAGTCTTTTGTTTCACCGACGGTTGGACGAGCGAACACGTTGGAAATGAAAATAATGTTCGAGAATATTTCTGCAACCGATGAAATTATTTACGCGCCGAAAACTATCGCCAAACGATATCGAATTTTTATCGATATTACGAAAAATTAAGGGGCAATAGGTATTTCGCGCGCTTGTCCAGTCTTAAAATCAAACACAGTACAGCAATTCTCCGATAGATGTCGGTCGTGAAATTGAACGAAAAAAGAGAGAGATGGAACGACAACAAAAACCTAACCTAATTTAGCTCTGACCCGACTTGATAAAAACATGCTGGATATCGATGCCGATATACCAATTTTCAAATACGACTCGACTAATTTCTACTTCGACGTCAACGAAGGTCACAGCGGTGACAGCGCACTCGATTTAATTATACGAGAAAAATGGGAGCAAGCCGAAAAGAACGGGACTTTTTGCTACACTTTGAACATAAAAGAGTGGCAGATATTGAAGGGTCGATATGGGTTTTTAGCGCAGGTACTTCAGCGCGAGTTCCAGAAAATACCATGATCCATGATAATTACCGTAACTTTTGTATTTGAAATAATAAATTGCTTTACGTCAGTTAAATCCCGACAGGGCTTTGAAAAGACGCAAGCCCGAAGATATTGTGAAGATGTCTCAATCGTTTGACCCAAACCGGTTTAACTTTACCAAGATATCCAGACGGGAGATCCTCTTTGACATTGGAAACGGCGATGGGAATGACGTGATCGCGGTAAACGTCAGTCCCATCGAATGGGGCCACTGCTTACTCTTACCGACGCGTTTTCAATGTTTGCCGCAAAGAATAACGAGATATAGCCTACGTAAAGCTATCGACTTGATGCTGTTGAGCAATTCACCGTAAATAGCACCCAATAATTTAAACCATCATATCCCGGGGTAAATTCCCATCTGCGACGAATCCTCTTGGTTGCAAAAAAAATTCGAAATTTCAGGCATCTGAGGATAATATTTAACAGTCTGTGCGCTCACGCCTCTGTCAACCATCTACATTGGCATTTGTATTATCTGAGGCACCAAATGCCGCTCGAACATCTCGTAAGCATTTGCAAAATTAAATTGTAATCAGGCATTCATCTTCCATGATAGCTAGAGAGATAAGCTAGCCTATAACGATCAAAGGGTATGTTATTTCAGAGCCTTGAAGAGCTGAAAAATCCGGTATTCGTATTGACCAATTTTCCGGCAAAAGGATTTTGCCTCAAACTATCGTCATTCCCGACGCGGGATACTGAAAGTTTATTGCTCTGGACGGACGCGATTACGAGTTACATGCAGGAGCACGAAATCGCTCATAACGTGTACATTACTCGCGCTAAAACGACTTGCCAGAAGAAGGAATACGACGATATTCGCGTGTACATTTGGGCGCGGGCACCTAGTATCGGCATAAAAGATACCAGCTCGTTTATTCCGGCAGTATGCGAGCTCTTTGGACACTTGCCGATAAGACGTAAGGGTGAACGCTCGTTTCACGCATTTAGACGCTAGCTTCGCCAATGATATTTCAGGGACGAGCTTGATTCATCCCTCAAATTTCATCGGAGAAACTCCGGTCGTTGCGGTGCTCCCATGCTTGTACGCACAACCGATTATTCGTCTTCCCTTTTAGGCGAAGACGAGTATAGAGGAATCTGCGAGGAAAAAATATCCAAAGTACTGAACCACATCACCGCGGATACGTTTAACGGAGTAACGGAGGAAATAAAATCGTTGGTCGACGAGAAGCGACAATGTTTGGAAGTCTAGATGAAATACGTATTGTATAATGGAGCTCGTGATGTATGCATGCAGATGAATTCTTCTACTGAAACGTTTCAGTATGATCTGCCGCGAATCGTGATAATTAACAAAAGTATGGCAATGTAAAATATAAATCAATAAATGATGTTTAATTTCTTTAGATTCGTTCATTTCTCCCTCCCTCCCTCCCTCGTATCAGTCGTAATTTTGAATACGACTATCAAAGTAAAACATATCGTCCGTAATCATGAAATGTGCAATAAGAAACAATTGGGTTTTTTTCTTCAAGCGCCCCATGAAATCAACCGTTTATAAAAGACATGATCATTTTCTCTTTCAATCCAAATCAGCTCTCCTCCTGGTCGTCTCTATAGTAACAGATAGTGTTTGTTTGTGGCAACATGCAACTTGCACTCTCCCCGGTATCTATTTAATACTTGCGAGAGACTACCTTTTATCGCTTTAAAGATACCTTCATCGAATGTAAATTGAACGAATGGCTGACACGGACGAAGATATAGAGAAGGTGGAACATCTTCCAGAAGATGTAGATCCGGCTGCGGATCAAGATAGGGGAGCAACGACAAATTCCAAAGCGAAATCGCAACACGAACAAGGTGCGCTGTACAATAATCGATATCTCCAATTCTTGAATCGAAATTCATCGCGATTGAAATATCAGTGACCGTTTCTTTCGATCGAATAGATCCGAAGATAAGTAAAGAAGACGAGGTCGAAGAAGCCGCTCCCAAAGTTCATTACAACACCGAAGATTTCATCTCGGGTCCGAAACGCGTGAAGAATGGCACGGTACCAATGACGATTCTGGAATTTCAGTATCCTTTTCATCGAAAGAGTTTGCCCCCGCATTTTCGCATCGTTATTTCCATTCCTTAAATAATTTCAAGTCACTCCTACGGTTACGACTGTCGAAGACATTTCAATCTGTGCGTACCAGATCCCAACACGATCATCTTTGCTTCAGGAAACTTGATCAATTTTCTAGACGTCCCAGGAAACAGACTTTGGTTCAGACGAGGATCTACCGGAGGTGGAATTGGTCACATAACGGTATGCAGCGAGGAACAGAGCATTCCCATGCTTCGCACTGGAAGACAGTGACTGAAGCTCTCGTCTCTGTTTGACTTCACAGAAAAATCCACTGTCGGATCACATTGCGATCGGTGAAAATGGCATCGATCCACCGATAATCATTTACGAGTGGCCGAGCATGGAGATCGTGACAATTTTACAAGGAGGCACAACTCGATCATATTCCCATCTTGCCTACAGGTCGGAAATAGATCTCTATGACCTCTCTGAGCCTAAACATACTTTGACTTTACGACGAATCAATTGCAGTCCGGACGGCAAATTGCTGGTTTCGCAAGGAGGAGATCCAGATTACATGATCACAGTTTGGCACTGGCAAAGATCAAAAATTATGCTGCGGTGCAAATCGTACGGACAGGAAATCTACAACGTCGTGTTCTCTCCATCGGTACCCGGCCACCTCACGTCGAGCGGCTCCGGGCATATCAAGTTTTGGAAAATGGCAAAGACCTTCACGGGGCTCAAGCTGCAAGGCGAGCTCGGTAGATTCGGAAAGACGGAGATTTCGGACATCGTTGGAGTTTATCCCATGCCGGATGAAAAGGTTCCTCCTCGCGCGAACTCTAGCTATGCGATAAAATGTCTCCCCGGAGTCGATTACTTTAAATGCGAAAAATACAGGTCATATCGGGCTGCGAGTGGGGCAACATCTTGCTCTGGGACGAGGGTCTGATCAAGCTGGAAGTTTGTAAAAAGAACCGAAAGACTTGTCACGACAAATTGATCACTCAGTTTGAATACAGCAACGGGGAATTGATGTCCGTTGGTAAGGACGCACACGATTATTTATCATTCCGTGCGTATAATCGCGTCCCGTGCCCGCGTCATCGCGCTGCATCGATTTTTGGGCTTCGACTCATCTCAGGAATGGACGGCTGGATTCGCATTTGGTTTTACGAGACGATAGACCAGGCCGATCCGCCGGACGAAGATCGCTTCATCGAGATCGAACCGATTTACGAATTTCGTATCGTTGAAGAGGACGACGAGCACACCGGCGATTCTACGCAAAACTCTATGCTGATGTGCGTGCAGAAACAGATTCCGGACGATCCCGAGGATACGTGGTGGTATGCCCAGGTAAGTATGTATGCACGTCGTTCCACGTACGGTGAACGAAAAACCGATAACGACACCCGTTCAGGACGGAAACGGCGGACTCTGGCTGATAGATCTTTGCACCTTTCATCAACCGGAATCGCCGCGAAAAATTCTCGCGTGCCACGCCGGTCCCATTACCGATATGGACGTGGCAACGTGGGGTCCCTTCGTGGCAACTTGCGGCGCGGACGGCCGTCTTCACATTTACAATTATACCGAGAAGAAGTTGATCTTGATTCACAAATTTCGCGACACCGGATGCAGAGTCGTGTGGCTGCCGTGTACGGTAAGGAACGTGTTTCGTGCGTGCGCGAGAAACGTGCCCCCACTGACCGCTTCGTAACTGATCTCGCCTAAGATGGAACCCACGGGATCCACCCTGATCTACGCTTTCGGGAGTGGAATCATCCGAATGATCGCGGTAGCCGTTTTAAAAGCCAATGCTTCGAGCGACGCCCGGGGCGATTACGTGAGATTGATTCAAGTGCTGAAACCTCACACGATGCCCATTACCGCCGTGTCGTTGAACACCTCGAACAGGTGCGCTACCGAGAGGCTGACTTTTAAAACGCTGCTATTCGGTACATTTTTCGATATCACCGTTCGCTCTCTAAATCAAGCTTTCCGACAGTTTGCTGGTGACCGGGAGCGAGGACTCGACAATTTTCATCTTCCACGTTCAGACAACCGAAGCGTACCCTTCTCTCGTGCCGATCGGTTACGTCAAAGTGCCATCGGGTGTCACTTGTGTGACTTGGAAACCCAAGCGCGTGAGTCAATCTCGTCGAGGCGTCGCAATGGACACTCGCGCTTGTTGGCATGACTCTAAAGTGCGTTTAATCGGCGCAGCAAACCACTCTGCTCGTCGGATGCTCGAGGGGTGATTGCGTGGAGGTGGAATTACCCACTCGACCTCAGCCCTACACGACGGTTACGTACGAGCTCGTGCACTGCGAACCGAGATTCTTCAAATTCCAATCCGTCAAGTCCGGCATAAAGAGGGAATTGTGCCGTTTGGAAATCGAGAGGAAGAAAGCGGCGAAGATTGCGAGGAAGCGAGAGGAAATGGAACAACTGATCGCCAACAATCCCGGAATGGAGATCGACGAAGAAGCCTTTCTCAGTCAGTAAACGAATCGCGAGGCTCGTCTCCGATTAAACGTCCACGCGACTGTAGCGGCGATTCGTTCACTTCGCAGTGGACTCCGAGGAAGATCCACCGCTTCCGGACATCTACATACCGGAGGTACCGAATCGCGTACTGATGGCAAATTATACACCGAACGATACCATCTGGCTGTCGATGGCGGGTTTCGACGCGGGTTACTTCTACGAGTATCCGAATCCGCTGCCTGGAAAGCACGCGAATGAACCGATCAACAGCAAAGTTATAGCCGACGCGGACGATACTGAGATTCGAAGCTGCTTATTCTAGTGAGCGGGAGTCGAAGAATTTTCCGAGAACGTATCCCGCGTCCCTCTCTCACGAGTTTCTTTCAGCGAAGACAACAAATACGTGTTTCTGGGAATGGAGCACGGCGAGATACGAGTATGCCGGGTGAAACATCACGATTATACGGACCTCTCCGACTACTGGAGCCTCCCGATGCACGACAACTGCAACGGGTTCATACCGAAGATGTTACAGAGTCACGATCGAAAAATGCTCTTGACCTGCGGTCACGACGGGAATTTATTTTCCTTCTCGATTCACGACGACGCACCGCTGGTCGCAGTCGATATTCCTAAAGCGAGACGCCTCTCGCAACTGGTAATTACACTTTGCGTCGTAACCAGCAGAAGCTGCACAGGAAATAAATAACGTTTAACGAACAGCCCCCCGAAAATGTGGAAGATATCGAAGAATCGGGTCATCCGAGTCTGGAAGAAGTTATAGTGCAGGCCGAGTGCAACAGAATCTTGTCAGTTGCCAAGCAGAAGAAGGATCGGACGCTCGACATGTTGCGAGGATTAGCCGAAGAATACGGCAGTGTCATGGATAGGTGATCAATAATCGTTCCAAAGTACTGATTCTATTTTCCCTAGAAATATTCTCACCACTTTTTGAAGTACGACCGAGATCGTAAGATGCATCGTTACAGAAATCGCCGTCTATTGAAGTCGCAGCAAATACCGCAGGAAGAATTCGAGCTCGACCCTCGCATAACGGCGGATCTGAATCGGCAATTGAAGGCGGAGATGAATTTGATGCACAAAAAACTGAGCTTCAAAGTGGAAAAGAGTAAATTGGGCCTGCAGAAACTCTTGGATTATTTCATCGAACCCATCACTTGCCTTCCCTTCGCCGTGCGAAGGATTCTGTGAGTAATCGTTGTCGATACTTTAACCATTGCCACAATATCAACGAGAAACTTTATTGCGAGCTCAGGAGACCGGAGACCATGGTGCATTCGCTCAGAGAACGAAAATTAGGCGTCGCCTTCGACGAGGCTTACGACGAAGTGAAGCGACGTATCGAGGCGAGAGACAAAGCAGGCAGGTAATTTTAGACAATAATATCGATCGTACGCTACGATCCGACATGAACCTACATTTACATCATCGAAAACAATTCATAAAACATGTTAATCCATAACGAAAAATTCTCCCTATTCTACAAGATGTGGAAAAGCAGCACGAGCGAGATGAGAGGATTGTTTCGCCAGTTGAATTGTACGGTGTCTGCGTCATTAAATCATATATCGCACAACACAGATTGACGTATCGCGCGAATTCTAAAGAATTCGTAACTTGCGCGTGTATTTTGATTTACGCGATCAACTCTTCCAGGGTCGCGGATGTCAGGTCGATCGAAGAAGAAGAGGAGGACGAGGAACACCAGAAAATCGAAGGGGTAGAGAGCTTCTTGAAGGGTTTGACGCCGTCTACGATTGAAAATCAATTGGGGGTGAAGATCAATCAGATATTGCGTAAATACCGAGCGAGAAAGGCGCGTTTGGAGGAACGGCAAAAAGAGGTAACGAATGCTCGAAATCTCTGTGTGAATCTACCGTAGAGATACCGATTGTAAACGTCGCATTCCCAGTGGAAAACCATGTACGCGAGCAAACCAGATCCCAACGTGAATCATCCCGACGATGTGATTGCGATCGAACATGCGAAAAATACGATCGGCGATTACAAGTTGAAAGTATCGCCGAACTTTAACACCGCGACGACGAAAGAACGGGCGAATACGCTGAACAAATATAAAGAGTTTCTCGATTGCAAGAAAAAGGTATGTCTGATTTCCCGTAAACGTGTATCACCCACCGAATCCTCGAAATATCGACGAACTTGTCCCCAAAGGAGGGAACTACGAGTCGATCATTCCTTCGTGCGTTTTCAGTTGCACTATTTACGGGAAGATTTCAACGCCAAATTAAAAGCTATCAGGAGTAAAAAACTCGCGCTCCAACAGGAAGTTGTGAGCTTGGTGGGCAAGCTCAAAACGATCCACACCGAGATCCCGGAAAAGAGGGTAAAACCCTTACCGATCGTTCCAACGTTCGATCACAATGTCGAGTTCCCCGAGAAAAACTTAGAGGTGCGTGTCGACCGAAGACAAGTGAATCGAAAGTACAGATAGTGGGCTCGTGTTGAATCTTGACAACGAAATGTGTGGCACAGCTCGAGAAATATACATCGATGGCGGAACGAGTGAAGGAAGCCCGGAGAAAGAAGAAATCCTTCGTCACCGAAGTGGTCTCTAATCCAGCGGACGAGGAGTACGAGGTATTGCTGCTGGATGAGAAAACTATTCATCTGGAACAGGACGACGACAGTCTCGAGCTTCTGACCGCGACGATTCCGGAAAAGAAGCACAAACTTCAAGTCACGATGCACGGCGATTACCTCCAGTCTCTAGCCGCGAGTGATCGCATCGAAACGCCCTGGGAACGGGAGATGAAACGAGCCCGTGTTATGCGAAAAGTACACGAGCAAGATTTTATCCTGAAACGCATCGAGTCGAGTTACGGGGAACTGGACGAGGAGCTGGATAAGCTCGAGCGCGAACGACTGGAGATCGTCGCGGATAGCGTCTACATGGATCTATTTCTCCTGACTCTGCATCAGGAATTGATCGTCCTGAAGGATTTCGAAGCGATGGAAAATCAATTGGCGGAGAAGGTCGAGGAGACGCTGAAGAACCGTACGACGGCTAAACAAAAGGTAGGTGATACCTTTATCCGAATTGCTGGAAGTGAATGCGCACAGATGAGCGGATGCAGGTGAAATCACCGATAAACATTACACTACGACATCTCAGCTGCAAACCATGAGCGCGAAGATCGATCAAAGGAGCAAGGAAATCGCTAAGCTGCAGGACAAGATCAAGGATCTCTTCGCCGAGTACACGAGCATGATCAAGGATAATAAATTTTACGATTTCTTGCGGAGAATTTTCAAGAAAAAGTACAAGTCGCCGAAAGGAGACGAAGGTCTGTCGTGGGATCTGTTACGCGGAATACGATAATCATTTTCCGTTTTGCTTTCCCTCTACCCTGAAAGATTTTGCATATTACCCGTCCCTACAGAATCAACGTCGTCTTCGTCATCGTCGTCCGAGTCCAGTTCGGAGGACGATGACGCCGGTAGTGTCGACAGCCGAGACATAGGGCCGATCCATTTCGATGAAAATATATGTCCCGTGGGTTGCGATAAGGAGTTGTACGAATCGGCGTTTTCGATGAGAAAAAAGCGTTATGAATACGAGCACGAAATAAAAGAGGAGCAGCGAGCAATCGAAATGCTTCGAAAGGAATTTGACGGGGACAGTAAGAAGATGAAACTCATCGAAGCCAGTTTGAGGAGCGGCCGGGAGGACTTGCAAGCTTTCATGGTAGTACTGTAAATGAAAAAGCACTCGAGCCCGTCACTGCGCGATATCGATCGAGAAATTCCTCACGCTGTGATATGTATTTCCGTAAATAGCAAGAGAAGCAACGAAAATTGAACGACATCGACATGACAGTGATTCTAAAATTTCACCAACTGCAACACTTTGTCGATCCGCAGACGGTGGCGATGATTCGCGACTGCGTTGTTTTCGACAAAGAGAAATTGTCTCGTTTGTACGCGAGAATTGCCGAGCTACAGCAAGAATCACTGGAGCAAAAGGCAAAGCACAAGTACGCGAGACAATGAGCATTCGTAGTGGGCGCTAATGACTTCACGACCAAACTCACGCGTTCGTTGCAGCAAAAACCGAGTGCACCTTCGCAGAATGAACCTGGACTGCAAGTACATGGAGGGTGAGATAAAGAAGTTGAAGGACGACATCAAGCGAGCGATGATGTGCAAATTCGGGCAAGAGATACCTCTCAACGTGCTTCAGGAAGCTGTGCTGCGGAGAATGGTCTACGACATAAAAGCCGATTTGAAAGAGATGATCAAATCGTTCGACGCGGAGGTGAAATGTGAGACGGATAATCGTAGAAGCTGAAGATGACGAACGATACCGAATGTTTCTCCAATCGCATTATGTATTTCGATGTTGCAGGTGTCAAGGATAAGTACATCGAACAAGTGGAGATTTTGGAAGATCTCATTCAGGATAATACCGAGAAATTGAGTTTTCTGACTGTATTGGAGGAGGAGCAAATGAAGCTTCGGAAGATCGCGACGAAAGTTCCTATGTCCGAGGTAAATTGAGACGCACATCAGTGAAGTCGAGTTGTCTCCGACGTTGCTGGCCATACATAGGACCGTGAAAATAGATAGATCGACTGTATTACGATAAAAGGAGACATTCGTGACTGTACAAGTGATCCGACAATTTCAGGAAGCAGTCACAAAAGTCGAAATCGAGTATCAAGACGATCTAGCAAAACTGGAGGACATTCTTAAAAGTCAAATGGAACAGAAAGAACTCTTTCGGAATGAGATAAGAAATTTGAGCTTAAAAACAAGACCGTTGCCGCCGATTTGTCCAAAAGGAAAGGAGCGGAAGGGAGGAGAGAAAAAGCGGGAGGACGACAATTCGCTACTGACGGAGCTTGATATCCGTCCCGTCGACCAGCCCCCCTTTTCTCAAGGCACGAGTTCTTTGAGTAATAAAGAGTATCCGATATTTAGTGGTTTTAACTGCCCGTTCACATTATACACATCCTTGACACAGATGAAGCAGTCGAAAACGTTCCGGCTGCGCGAGAAATCACGGACGACGGGGGGGACAAATCGGAAAACGTTACTCCGACCGACAACTCGAAAGAAGTCGATACGGCAATGATGGTCAGTGCAAATTGCAATAGAAAAAGACGATATCAATATAAAAAAAACCACGCTCCAGGTGCATCGCATTCTATCGCAACTTATTCGAAACTTTATGGGAGACGAGGCACCGGACGAAGGCGTGCGAGAGATACTGAAAGGAATAATATCGAATCTACCGATCGGTGCTGATGGAGAGGAGTTGCGCATCAGTATCGAGCAAAGCGTGGAGCACATCGTCGCCGCTTTACCGTCGAACGTGCAAGAGAACGCGAGAGGAATACGCGAGGAAGTGCAAGAGATACTCAATGACATTATCCTCAAGTTCGATTCATGCTTTATCCCTTCGTAGGGTCAGGCATCTCGCGATGCTCTGCATTCGGAACTAAATTTTCGCGGATAATCACGTATCATCCGTAAGAATTTCGCATGGGTTGACGCATTGAATTTCAGATTGCACGACGAGGCCAGACGAGTTGACGTAAAAATGAAAAGTGCAGCGAAAGTACGAACGAAAATAAGGGAATTCCTGCACGCCACAGGAATAGTGGAAGGGTTTGAAGCATTGGAGGATGCGTTACCGAGATTACTCGGCACGGAACCGAGCCCGGATGCGGCCGTGAATTATTTGCTCTCGACTCTACCGACCGACACGAGCGAAGAAACCAAAGCCACTTTACGCGAACACGCTTCAGATGTTTTCGCCGATATCAGGGAAGAAATGAAAATTGATTACGAATCGGAGGTGTCGCAGGTAATGTAGCTTGTACGCCAAGTATCGACTCTGATTAGATATTCATCGACGTTTTTACAAGTTAATGAAACCCAAGACCCGAGAATAGAGACAGAGTGGCAAACCGTTGAAAGCTATCAATACCGATACGTTTCCACAGACGTTGATGGCGGCGGAAGAAAACGATCAACCCCTGAGCCAGTGTTCCGACGATATACCGAAGAGTGTCTCCGAATCGTTGAGCGAAGAGGAACAGTGAGAATGAAATCAGGAAATCCTTGAAATCCACGTTGACCCGTAAGTAGTTTCGTGGAACAAACTCGAATTTTTAATGGTAGTAAGTGAAACCATCGTACAGGATTTCTCGTCTTAAGACATCAGGTTTAATCGTGAACTCGCTATTATTATAATATATCATGTTCTTATATGTATCAATGTAACGTAGAAAAATATCATGAACCGTTCGAGCGACGCGAATGCGGCAAAGTTCTATATATCGCGGCTCCGTGGTTTTCTCTCCTCGCACGAAGGAATCGCACAGCGTTTACTTCGGTAACGCCGTGCGCGGAGTGACGGATTACCGAACTGATCATTCCGTTTATCTTAAAAGTCACACGTTTAGAATCACAGGCATCTCGAGAGTTTGATAATGGAAGAGACAACAGCAATACCAACTCGTTACCTTCCTCGACTCCTCAAATCCTTATTCAGTTCAAGCACAATCAGCTAGGATCGGGTCACGGGCAACACTTATTCCCGGTAAAGAGTTTTTTCCGCTCAACAGGGCTCCAGTCCAATGTGGCGTCTCGCGCTTTACTGCTTTTTAAAACTTTTGAGGATGGGGTAAATGTTGTCGAACGCCTCGTAGATCTCCTGCCGCACTTTCGCACCTGCGGGATGGCAAAGAACAGAATCGACGGATCAATTTCCGCGAGAAGGCGAGTCGGAGTGGCTGAAATACCTGAGAAAACTCACCGGTAAGCACAACCTTGCCAGAGACGAAAATGAGTAACACGATGCGGGGTTTGACCATGCGGTATATCAGTCCGGGAAACAATTCCGGTTCGTAAGACGAGAATTGGCCGTGCGTCAGGACCAAGCCTTCCAATCTGATAGGGAATTTAACGTCGCAGCTGCCCACCATGTTTTGGATCTTGAAGTCTAGAAACTTCGCCTGTATCGAAAGAGCGCGCGCGTCCTTATTTCTGGTAATGGTCGTGCAAGGAAACGACGTAAGAAAAGTCAACAATGACGAACCGGAAACGCGAGCTTCTGTATGATCCGAGCGTACTTCCTCGCCGCGAGGCGAGAGTCTTCCTCGCTCTTGGCTCCCGTGCACACCATCTTCCCGCTGCTGAAGATAAGGGCGGTCGTGCGCGGTTCCCGAATTCGCATGATCACCGCCGCGAATCGCTTCGGATTGTACTCGGCGTTTCTGGCGTGTAGTGCGATTTTCTTGAGGTCCAGCTTGCAGTTCAAGTTGACCGTCGACACGATGTTTCTGAAAATCAGCGTATCGATTCGCACGTAGATCAGGGAAGGCCTCGTCTGCTGCTTCTTCTCCGTAATATGTATCTTCATTTCTACGTACTGCAATTGAGGCAAAATTCCTGGATCTGCCGAAGCAGGAGTCATGGGCGTCATGGGACCCGGCGTCGACGGTCCAATGGACGGCGGTGCGATCTGACTAGAAGGCTGCACTACGGGTGACATCATGTTTTGCTGTTAACAATTCCAATGGTTTCGATGAAACATTCGCGTGAATAAAGCGATCCATTCGAGAAAGTATCTACTCTGCATAAATATTGAAAACTTGAGGGAGCTTCGGACCCTTGAAAGAGAGTATGGATTTTTGAAAAAGACGCCAATGCAAGGGGTAAAATTTACCGGAGTTTGGGGCTGCATCAGACTTTGCGGCGTGGCGAAGGAAGGCGTCGGGGCGTAAGTGTGCATCGTTTTCTGTGGCGTCGACATCATCAACATTCCGCTCTGCATCGTCGGTTGCATAGTGTGCAACTGCTGCAACTGATACTGCTGCGATTGTTGCCCCTGTGGCTGCTGCTGCTGTTGCTGCTGCTGCTGCTGTTGAAGGGCATTGGGAAGAATCTGCTGATCCTCCTCGGGTTGATGCAGAGGCGTCCCGATGCTGGGTATACTGAACCCGGGACTCGGTAGCATCTGATCCATCTCGATTCCGTTAAATCTTTTGCCGGTGCGTTGACTACGATATACACCCGCTTCCGAGAGAAGCCTTCGAATTCAACAAATAATCTCTCGGTCCGGAATGCTCTTCATTTATACACGACCGAATTCAAAGCAACTTTCGACTTCGATCGCTCTACGAATTTCCGTACACATTTTATGTACGTACATAAACAACGAACACTTTAGTTGCCACTGGAATTGGCGGTAAGAACGGTACTTCTCGATAAAGCGATAAACGACACTCTTCGCGAATTTATCGTTAAAAGTTCGTCCTCTACGACAGTTTCGCTAACGCTGTGGTTTCGTATTTGTTTATCGAAGCGCGAGCCGCTAGTTCATTTGCCGATCCAAGTCGAGTTCAACAGGTTAAACAAAGGTTCGTTCACATATGCGAACCGGTCTCTGAGGTGCGAGCACTCCCCTCGATCGTTATGGTTTTTATGCACTCGCCTGCACATCTCGCACTCGCTTAATCCATGCCTAATCTCAGTTGAGTTAGTTCCTCGCGAATCCGCCAGGTGTGCCAGGTGCGAGTTAAAGGGCGCCGTTGAACATTCGCAAATGTCAAATTGCTCGGAATAACATCCAAACGATAGGGATACGCGGAAACGTAGCATATGCGCAGATTTCAATCCGTCGGTGGCAATGGTCACAAGCAGTCGGTACTTCCAATGGCTTCATAAACCGTTCGGTTCGCCGTGAGGGCGACGATGCGCTTGATTTGAGCCGCTGAACGATCATGAGCAGTGTCAGCGGTGACAGCGGTACAAACCGCATGGAGCGAATGTGATATTGGGGAAAGCCAGAAAAAATGTTCGTAAGAGACCTCTGCGGCATTGTGTGCATAATTGTGACTTACGTCGCCGTATTCTATGCGGACTACGTTGTGGTACGATGGATAATCTTGCATACGATGCAGGACAGGTTGGTTTCTCGGACTGACCCACTTGTGTTTTTCCGTATGAATGAACTGTTTTTTTTTTTAATACAGTCTCTCAGTCTTTCCTGACTATGCAGGGCAATGTGCGATATCGTAGCGACAACCGTGAATTACTCCTTGTGACAAATTGCAATCGATTACAGCTTATGGGGTCCCTTTAACGTGGTTACATTTAATACCGTGATATTGCTACTGATGATGGCACACCTGAAAGCAGTCTGTAGCGATCCCGGAGTGGTGCCTCTTCCTCAAAGCAGGATGGACTTTTCCGACATTCACGCGGGCGGTTTGGCAATGGGAGAGGACTGCGACGAGAGAGAGGACTGGACGGTGTGCACGAGGTGCGAGACCTATCGGCCTCCCCGAGCTCATCACTGCAGGATCTGCGACAGATGCATCAGAAGAATGGATCACCATTGTCCATGGTGAGCTTACGGTCGTGCAAACGAAGGAGAGAGCCAGAGTCGTATCGTATAACACTGTTTTTGTCCAAGGATAAACAATTGCGTCGGGGAGCGGAATCAGAAGTATTTCATACAATTCCTGGTATACGTAGTAATATTGGCCGTATACGCCATCGCTCTGGTGATCGTGTCCTGGGTATTCGAATGCCCTGAGTGCAGCGACGATATCGCCGTGAAACAGAGTCGAATGTACGTATTTTCGATCCTCATTCGATCCTCCATCGAGATTTCTCTCACTTCCCGTCCGCAATTTTCCCCTGTAGACTCCATTGCGTGATACTAGTCCTGGAATCCGCGCTGTTCGGGATGTTTGTGGTTGCCATCCTGATAGATCAATTCCAAACAATTCTCGATGACGAGACGGCCGTGGAAAGGGTGCAAGGTGCTCATCATCATCACCATCACCATCATCATAACAAAAGTACTCCGCGTACCTTCGCTTTGCTCTCGCAAGTGTGCGGAAAGAGCCATCCGATACTGTGGTTGCTTCCCTGCCACGGTCCGCCGCGTTATTCGTACAGGAGAGACGCACACTTGATCGATCATCAAGTTTGAACGCGTTTAAGAGAAGATTGAGAGTACCTAGCTGATAATTATATCGTGTAACGATCGCCCGTAATTACTGTCGTGTATATAGAACGCAGCAATATAATATGTATCATACCGAAGAAATAATAATATCGAGACACTCTCATTTTATAATGTAACCAAAACTCTACTTGCGCGTGCAACTTAAGTAAACATTGTAAGGTATAAGGTTTACGGTGAATGTGGCTCCTACTCGCCTTTTTTCGATGAATCTACAGATGTGCGTCAGTTGTATTTACGACTAATCGAATTATTTATCAGTATACCAGACAAAATTGCTTAACTATTTTTGGTTAAACCTACTTGATCCAGAAACGTAATCGATCATTCCTACACGCATTAATAATACTGATTTGTATAAAACTGTTAAGACTTGACATTAAGAATCTATACTGTAACGATGTGGTAGTTAGTTTAATATCTCCTAATATTAAGTTTATTCTTTCAAGACGTAATTTTTTCTGTAAAATAACGAAAGCCTTCTTAAAACCGCAGATGTGAGATTGTAAGACAATGTCAAAATCGGTGTATCCCTCAGCCCCGCTACGACTGAGCGAAAATAATTAGAAAAAACTACAAATATTTATTTTTGCTGAACTTTATTTGAAACATTCGCAGTTCCTTCTCACAGACACGCAGCCATGAGCCCCGCGACATTTTCAAAATCAATTTTTTCCGTGATATTTTTCGTTTTAATATTCTCGTCTTGGTTGGCAATGAAAATGACAGACTCGCTCTCCTCCTTCCAGCCGTATTTCTTTACCCAGTGCTTTAAAGTAGAATCTGAAAAGATTTATCAGTAGGGAAGAAAGATCGGTTTCGATGTATCGGCGAACAAATAAAACGTACCGTTCACATCACCGAGTAGTATAGACAATAGTTTTGGGTCTATCGTTTGAAAGGTAATGCCTACGACGTGACACACGAATTTTCTTATCGAATCCTGAAAGCCCACGATTCTTTCGCACAACTCGATCATCGAGGAGACCCTTTCCCAAAATAATTGGAAGTCGCATTGCTCTAAAATATCACCCAGATAGATAATCTGACTGATGGGTTCTTCCTGCATCTGTAAATACAAGTGATCGTGAAAACGACTTCTCTCAAAAGTTCGCACCAAGATTTTGCGTTCGAGAAATATACATACGATTTTTTCAGAAAGGAGGCATTTGCACAGAACGAAGTCTGTATGTGGGAAATTGGTCAAAGCCTTCAGCAATATCTGACAGGTTACATCCACATTGAATCTTTGAGGATTCAACTGATACAATTTTAATACCGCCAAGTTTGCTTCCAGGTCGTACGCATTTTCTCTCGATTGTATTTCCACGTACTTTTCCAAAGTCGTTAGATTTTCAGGATTGTACCTGAACGAGAATGATTCAAGATTGTGAAAAACTCGCTCGAAGGATTCGAGGTTATGTCGCGTGTGACGGCAAAACGCACCGCGAATGTTACGATTAAATTTCTACACTTGATCAATCGAAATACCTCTCGATGCCTTTCAGCATTCCCGCAACTGTTTGTCTCATAGCTTCTGCCATTTTTGATCAATTATTTAACGCGCGAATATTCACACAATTAATCAACTTTCAACGAGGCGTGTAGGGTATTTAAAAATGGCGTTGACAGATGTTGCCCCTGTCGTCGGATAACCGGTTGAGCGTGCATGCAACAAGAGCTTCACAGGCTCGAATTTCTAAATAGATATTATTTTGTTGTCTATTTCAGATTGAATAATATCGCGCGCGCGTACACATACTATACTTATATATCTAATAATACATATCCTAATTTATTTCTTCGCAATTTTATAAATTCTCTCGATCGAGCGTGAGCAAGTCGTTGTGGTGGGTTCTCATTTTTCTCATTTTTCGCGACCCGATCATGTCTTGTTTGCAAGTTACCTTTATACCTGTCGCCCCAGCGACGAATAAAATTTATAGAGACGCGTCCTTACGATACGGCATGATCGGCCTCCAGTCGATGCGGTTGAATTATCGTTAAACATTTCTATCGCTCGCATTATTTAATTTTCGCAATGATGTTGATCTCATCAAAAGATTGCATGTAGGATAATTGGAGTTCTTCGTGGTAGATCATTCGTGATTTAACCGGCGTGGGAGACAATTTTTCGATGTAATCGAGAGCCGAATGTATTCGATATTTTAGCCGTCGGGAGGTAAACCGTAGTTGACAGTGGTTAGTTTTTTGCGACGAAAGTTTCAAAAATGAAGCTGGAAATACAATATTTGTCCCAGGAACATCTTACCGGATTTGAAAATTATAAAGTAAGTCATAATTGGCGTCTCCTACAATTTCAATTTTACAAACAACAAACTCCGATTCTAGAATGAGAAGCCTTATTAATGCATTGCACATTTTATACAGTCAGCATGAGTCAATTATCTTGAATTAGAAATGAATGATGCACGCTTGAGAAGTGCTGTAAGCAACCTTGTTTTTATGGGTTGCCAGTAACGAGGACAATGCTGTAACATCCTCTTCTCGTTCTTCAAGTTGAATTTGATATCAATGAAAGAAAATTACCGCAATTTTCCTCGCAACCACTGCAAATTATTGTAATCCAACAATTTTCTGTCACAAATGTTTTTTTCCCTACAGTACAGCTCCTTGGATACGAGTCCTTTGAGCATCTATGTTATGCACCCATTTTGGAACAGGGTGGTCCAGGTAAGAACATTTTATTCCCAGCAACCTTCAAAGCATTTCTTCGCCCTTCGTGTCTCAAACTTGATTTATTTCTTTACAGTTCTGTCCAAAATGGGTGGCTCCTAATTTACTGACATTCTCTGGATTTCTCTTCACCCTCTTAAACTTCCTCATATTTGCCAATTACGATTATTACTTTTACGCGTCGAGCGACGACGTTCCCAAATTTCCACCCATACCGAGATGGGTCTTTGCCGTTGCCTCGTTCAACATATTCATGGCGTACACGCTCGGTGAGCGGCTACTTTCTCCGTCCGATGTAGCGATCGACTCGCGTGATCGCGTGCATCTAGTCTGAAATTCAACCGTTTAGGATAATAACGACACCGAATTCCTCTGCTCAGATGGCATAGACGGAAAACAAGCGAGACGTACGCAAACATCCGGACCTTTGGGAGAATTGTTCGACCATGGTTTAGATAGTTGGACGGCAATGCTGATAACCGTTTGCATGTACTCCGTATTCGGGAGAACAGACTACAGCGTGTCTCCCCTGCGAATGTACTTCATTCTCTGGAATGTTTTCATCAATTTCTACCTGAGTCACTGGGAAAAGTATAACACGGGCGTGCTATTTCTCCCCTGGGGATACGACGCGTCTATGCTGGTGAGTTCCGCTCTGTATTCGATTGTATATCGACTTCGGAACGAATGTCATTTTCGAAACGACGATACAAACGTCAGAGCCACGTTATAAACCGACGCGTGGCCCCAATTTTATTTCGCGACATACGTCTAACGCTCCGTTTCTTCTCACATACGCGTGAACGCGTTCGACTTGCAGGCAACTATTCTCGTATTTCTCTCGACGAGCATCGGTGGCCACGAAGCCTGGAAATTCGTATTGCCCGGTGGCATCTCGGCGGGAACCATGTTCGAAATGCTACTGTATATTAGCGCCCTCGTGTCCAATTTGCCCGTTGTTCTCTGGAACATATACAAGTAAGCGGCGGCAGGATCGTTGCCGAATCATTCGGCGCCAATGCCGTGCGATCGACGGATCGTCGTTGTGAATCGCAACTTTCAACGTTTTCAGATCGTACAGGGACAAGACTGGTAAAATGCGAACCTTGCCCGAGGCCATCAGACCGTTGGTGCCTTTGATGTTGTTTTTCGCCATCGCCACTATCTGGGTGATGCACTCTCCGAACGATATTTTGGAGAAAGATCCCAGAATTATTTATTTTGCCATAGGAACGGTATTCTCGAATATATGCGTGAGTATTTGCTTCGTCTGCTCCGCGTATAACGTATCCTCGTCGGCTTCGTCAATTTCTCTCATCGCCGTGCACATTTTCCTCCCAGTGCCGCTTGATAGTTGCACAAATGAGCAACACTAGAAGCGAGATATGCCCGTGGATATTACTTCCCGTTGCGGCTGGTGCCGCTTTCTCCTTTGTTCTTCCGAATTTCGACTTGGAGATCATGTATTTTGTGTCTGTACTCGCTCTGGGAGCACACGTACATTACGGAACATGTGTGGTAAGTTTCTTTCACCTCTTGATCAAAATCTCGATGACCAAATTATTCCGCGATACTCGGAATGTGCAAAATATGACGCGAATATTTTCCTTCAGGTGCGCCAAATGTGCCGGCACTTTCGCATCCATACGTTCCGCATTAGGGAACATTCGGAATGACTGCTTGCCGACGATGCCTGCTAAAAACGAAGAACAGACGTCCAACCGGAAGTCGAGCTGCACCCAATGTTCGCGACGTACCGGAAAGCCAAGTACCAAAGTCAAATTAAAACGTTCAGATTGTTCGCTAGTGACAATTAGGAAGCGCAAGATCATCGCGAACACCGCGATTCTACCGTTACGTTCCGCGTTCCCGAGTCATTTCTGCGAGCGCTTTTCACGATTGTTGCGTACAACCTTCGTAATTTATTTCTTCCCTTTCCACGTTTTGATGGGTTTTTTGGCTCCTGTAAAAGAGAAACGTACCATCTATATCTTCGTTTTGAACACGCATCGTCCCTCGGACGTTTTAGTATTTAAGTTCTTTATTCTTCTTTCGCGTGACATTCGTTGCCTGTATTGGCGCCCTAGCAAATAGCATTATTTCCCTTTGGAAATTTTAGGGCGCTTTCAGGCAGCTTCTTGACCAGTGAGAAAGAAATTCCCCGGAATTCGTGTGCTCGTGTAAAAAACGAACCGAGCCGTTGCGTCATTCTTGTCATTTTCTTTTTATATGTATTTTACTGAAACTCGTAGTTGAAAAACGTAGTCGGGAAACTCGAATACGACTCGTTCCTAGTCAACTTCGACGGTGGAACGAATGATGGATGATATCAGGATGACCGGGAAGATGACGCGAAAATGATCGGTGAAAATCAACGAGTAGGAATACGATACGACTGCAAATATCTATCGAATCATATTATTTTATATGGAAAAACGAGACGTTAAGCATACTCTCACTCAATGATTAAGCCTCTACATAAAAAATTTGAGGCTCTACGTTAAACGCTACGAATAATACTACTCTCAGTTTCCGGATGATAGCCAAGAGTAGTAGTATTCGCGATACGAATCTCCGCGTACATATTGAGACGTTCGTCAAAATTCCATGAATTTGATGTATCGAACTTCGATCAAGCATTGCTCATTTCCATAAACGAATCTAACACGTTTACATCCTTAATTTACGTAGCAGTGTTGGTAGATATCGGCATTGTATGTCGTATAGTCATACGTACATCCGATCGTATTATTAGGTCACATAAATGAGCTTGATTATCGATCAAATAATGTTGCATAGACGGCACTGCAATATAAATACGTATAAGATATATCGGTGATTATCGATAGTAGCGAATATCTTTGCGAGAAACACTCAAGTTTTCTAACGTCAACAAGTTTAAACAGAGAAATGCCGAAGGAGTGTGATCACTCGAAACCAGCCCGTAAAAATTGAATGGGATTTCAAAGATTTCGTAGAATTTCACCGACGCCTAGACTATCAAATTTAAGAGTGGTTACCTCCGTGACGCATGCCATTTATCGAATACTGCATTTATGTATAAAGTATAAAGGACTCGAATCATTCTATAAGAGAAAAGAATGTACAAATTGATTACAATGTCTGCGTGTGGCGTATAAATCTGAAACGATATATATAGTGTGTGTATATATGAATATACGAAAGAATCATTTTCAATGTCCGTATATGCTTGGATACAAATGAATCTGATTTCATTTTCTTCGCGTACCGTTCGATATCATCGCGAATTCTGTTTAGAAAAAATGCCTGTGACATGCTTGAGCTTCTCGAGAGGTGGAAAAAAATAAGGTCTTTATGTCAAAAAAATGGGTGTATTCAGCCGACACTCCGCTGAGTAGGCGCTGACAAAGCGCTCACGATCCGTTGGCTGAACACGGCTAATAATAATAGCATGGCTTGATTTCCACCAATTGATACCGAGCGCTTACTCGGTGGAGTGTCGGCTGAACACACCCAGTGATAACGATCCATTAGCGCTAGTAATGTTAATAAATTATTTATTCGTTGGCGATTAATTTGAAGCTTATAAATTACACCAGCTCAAAGTTTTTCCTTCCATGGGAGTTGAAAATGGAAGGACTCGTTTGCTGTAAGATTGAAAAAAAATGATTAAACACTAGATGTAGCACGAATGTGACGGTATTGAAGAAGCAGTAGCGATCTTACATAATTCTAAGTTCTGTGAAAAACGACGAATACATTTGAAAGCGTTCGTCGATAAAAGTCTATGAGGACGACGAGCTCGTACATATCAAGACCAAATATCCGAGTCTTACATCATCCGTGTCTTCATGCGCTCAGCTTTTATGGCAGCCCTCTCTTCTGGAGGCGGAAGTTGAGGCCTGATGCCTTTGCGTCTACGTTCCAGCTTAACTTCATTCTGAAACAAATGTGCTTAAGTACCTCGATGAGGGGGAAGTTATCCTTTAAATAAGTATGCACCGAGTACCCAAAACTGTCGGCAATTGTTATAGTTCTGGAAATATATTTTGCAGTCTTCGTGATTGTAATTATGGTCGTCCAGACACTTGTAGGAAAGATTTTGCTCCTGAAAGAGTTCGTGTGATATTGTAATGCGTACATCGCAGATAATAATAGTCCATACCTTCAGGCAAGGATTATTTATTTCGCTAGCCAAGTTCGTGGTTACGGGGATGGAACGCTTTCTTTCATGATTCGCCTCACTTTTTCCTTCAAAAGCCATTTTTCATTTCTATCTGTACATGTGTACGTACGAGGTCTTATCGTCTGATATCGACATAGGAATCGTGCGAGTGCGAGTGAGAACGCCAATTAACCCTGATGAACATATAAGAGTTTCTCTGTCGCACACTCTACTACTGGACAAGTTCGAGAAGAACGAAAAAGGTGCGACAAAGAGGCTTTTATACATTCACCGGTGTTCTCACTTGCACTCGCACGATTCCCATGTCAATAGCAGACGGTAAGACCCGGTATGTAATTTGTGAGGTTAGGTATAGGAGGAGGTTACTTATCTTGCAGATACCGCGTTATCTGTAGTTCAGTGTATCGCATTAGATGGCGAGATTACTTATCCCACAGGTATCACGTGACCGCGCATCGTTCACAGTTTACGTCATATAGACATAGATGGCGTTTACATAGAAGAACACTCATGTAGTTCGATGTGATATGAGTCTTTAGTTGATCGATCTCCTGCTGGTTTTTTTGCTGTAGCGCCATCTGACGACTTATCCGACATCTCTCTAAAGATCGTGCTTCATCCTTCAGAGGCACTTCAGTCATGCACGTACCTGCACGACACGCGAGTGTCCCGTCTGTCGTCCACACATTTTTGTGGTACTGCGAGTGAGGAGGTTCGTGTGCGTGTTTAATTATAAAAACCAAGTATACGTCGCGTTCGAAATCGTAATCATTCGAAACCGCGTGCTCAATGAACCGTTGTGCCTTTATGATGTCGAAGCCCACCAGTTGACGGGAAAAATTTCGAGTGCCGAAGCTTCCAGACGAGAAAGCTATCCGGCAATTTTCCAGCATTCAAGTGGACACGGGGTGATTTAGCGGACTAGGCCAAGTGGCGCGTTCCACCGAGCAGGTGTCCCTGACGTCACCGAGCAGAGTGTTAAGATTTATCCCGACAAAATGTGGCTGTTTTAATTCGAATACCAGCAGTCGCGACGATCGTGTTCGATAAAGTAAATCTGCGAAACTGGCAGGAAAACGCGGTGTAGCTGGTCTACCACGAAAAGTTGACTTCCATTATTCGCAAAATCATGTCAAAGAGTAAACTCCATCACGTTGACAGCGGCATTGTCGCGGTGAAGAGCAAGGTGAGTCACTGTTTTCACCGATACATTTTCCGTCCCTCCATATATAGGAACGTAAAATTTATTTATATTCGAACATTCGCGTACCAACAACGAATAGCATCCATCGGGTGGTACGCGCGTGCTAGAATTTGCTCCATTGCCTCGAGATCCTTTGATCGAACGAGGCACGAGCCCAATTACATTTAATCCTCTCGCCGCATACTCCTCAGCGGGAATTTTCCAAAATCAATCATTTCCAAAAGTGGTAATTGTATTTGCATAGCGATAAGTCGATCGATCGCGATTTTGCTTCGACGTTGAATAGAGGTGCGGCGGGGGAAGCGAGGCACGTCCAGACGTGGGGCATTTTCGGACACCATGGTTAAATCTATGTTATGGGAAGTGTACTTATAGCGGTACCATCTCGTGTGTAGCTTGCAGACACTGTTGAACAGAATTATGAAAAAGTTCAAACTCGTTTGCATGGGGCACATTGAAAAATTTGTGCAAAAGCATGTCGGGATGCTGTTTATGGAGTTAATGTAAGAGAGATGGTAAGTGGAATCCTGAACGAGATCAGACAGAGAGCACTGAACGTAATGCAAAAAAAAACTGGCAGAAATATCAGTCTGGCGTTACAAGAAATCAGGCCTCCTTCGAAAACAAGAAAGAAAGCATAGATAGAGTAAAACTCAAAACTCAGCGACGCTCAAGTAACAGTGCTTACATCTTTTTACGATGTATCAATAAAATCCTAATGTATAGTAATCATTTACCATGTGCAAAAGCTTATATCCAAACATGCCCCGTACCTGTTCAAAACTGCCCCACTGTGAGGCACATTAGGACAAATGACACTACCTTTTTCTCAGGCAAATATAGCAAATCTCAGAATATATATTTTATTATATCTCATATACATGTATATACAGCTTATGTGTGCATCCGTTCGTACTGGTAACTTTTTTTTTACTCCAAAACTGCTCACAAAGTTGATGATTAAAAAAACCGTCCAAATGTGCCCCGTTCTCCCCTTTAAGATTGTTCCTTCAAAAGAGAAAGCGCGGGTGGTATAATTTATATCCAATTTTAATAGCTGGCAAAATATCGTATACTCATGGTATCTCTCCTCCTTATTTTGCGATAGTTTGACGCCGATATTATACGATTCTCGATAAATCGTAAGGAGACGGTCAGCTATGAAGAATTCAGAAAGTGCTTTACAGAGGGACACGACATCGGTCCTGACTTAAACGTCGTAATTTGGTATACGGACCCGACCGATGGTGATTTGTTGCCGATCAATAACGATAATAATTTGGCGAGGGCGCTCGTAGCTGCTAAACCGCTTCTTAGGATTTTTATACAAAGAAAAGGTAAGCGCCTACCGGTTCCCGTTTCCTAAATACCGCGACGACCCAGAGATCGATTTTGGAGATCTCAATTTGCTAGTTTATCCTCCGCTATAATTTCGGAAATCTTCACGCGTCGCACCTGTACGCTATCTGCACGTAACGCGATATTCGTGCACGACGATTCAACCGTCAAGAGTGACTTCCTGTTGCTTCTTCAAATATGGACGCTCATGGAGATTGCTCAGACTGAATAAGTAATGCGGGATGGGCAAGCATGACGCTATACATAACAAGAATACATTACAGCTATCGAATGATGGTTGAATGTAAATAAGAGCTAATACATGATAGGCATCGTATCGTACTTCGTATCGTACAAGCGCGCGATATTACCAGCTGAACACCGTGCGATTCGTCAACATTGAGTTTGAAGTCTGACGAAGCTATTAGCTCCAACGCTTTCACCCGATTTGCCTCACGACGTTGCGCACGTGTCACAGCCGATTAGTTTCTCTACGTCTCACTCGCCTTTCCTATAATCCCATCCCCCGAATTACCGGGCGAGAAACTTTATCAACTTCATCCGAAGCAATAAAACATCGTCTTTTTCCATTATAGGCGATGGTTCCGAAGATATGAATGGTTATGGAACTATGAAACCAAAAAATCTAATTTCAAGTATTTTGGGTGGAACACCTGGAAAGCCTAAGCCACTAGCGATATCCAATCCACATGATTTCAGACAGGTTCGTTCTACTTGTTCATGCATTTCCATCCATCGTCGGTTTACCGTATAAATCTGAAATATCTGGAGTGTTCAACAATTCGGAGAGAAGAATGACGGGCAAGAGTCAGGGGATTTTTTTTTCAAGTTCAACGATTAAAATAAATAACGACGCAACTTATATTGCCAATAGCAACCTTGAAATGAGAATCCGAAGTGTAATAAAAACAGTGTGTACGCATATTTCGCATAAATATCTTCTTTTTTTTTTTCGCGTGATCAGGTTTCCGCGATAATCGACGTCGATATTCTACCGGAGACTTGCCGCCGGGTCCGACTGTTGAAGCACGGATCGGACAAACCTCTAGGGTTTTACATCAAAGACGGAGAAAGTTTTCGCGTGCTACCACCATCGGCTGGCGGAGGCATTGAGAAGGTTCCCGGCGTTTTCATCAGCCGTCTCGTTCCGGGTGGTTTGGCCGAGAGCACGGGACTCTTGGCGGTGAACGACGAGGTCCTGGAGGTCAACGGTATAGAAGTCGCCGGGAAAACCCTCGATCAGGTAAGAATTGCTCGCGTATTCCCGAAGGAATCTCGACGCCCGGGCGTCGAACGAACGCGAAGATCTTTACGGCGGAAGTACATGTGCATTATCGTTAGCGCGAAGTAGAACTGACGCGAATCTCGTACGCGGAAGACGATAATACGCGTCACTCTGATATCGAGAGCCCTTTTGCTTTTGAAACAGGTCACAGACATGATGATCGCAAACTCGTCGAATCTTATAATCACGGTTAAACCGGCGAATCAACGGGCCGCACTGACCGCGCCACGGCGCGGTTCGTTCTCGCGCAACAGTCAATTGTCGTCGGGTAGCCAACAATCGACGCAGAGCGTGGCAACGGGCAGTGATGAGGATGCCGATGAGATTGTCGATTTGACGGGCGTCACGATACACGACGACGCTACTACGTCGAAGTCTCAGCATCATCATCACTTGCATCACCACCAGCATCATCACAATCACTTCGGTCACGATCAGGGTGTCCTGCACTTGTAACTCGGTCTTTTCCAAATGACGCGACGAACGACTTTTCAGCGGGTCGTTGCGACCCGATTCGCGCGGTACCTCCTACCCCGCAAAACGTGTCAGATGAGGAACGAATGCTTTGTCTTTTGCATTTCGCGGTGACATCTCACCCATGGTATTTGAAAGCTACCGCTCAATTGCCTCGAACTATTTTATATCGAATGTCCGGTCCCAAATAAGGGAGGGGAAATCGTCAGTCTTTCGCTGATTTTTTTTTCGAGACTCGACACCGCACACTTTCATCGGTCGAACGGTGACGAAAGATTGAGTCTCGAAAGGTCAATTGTACTTAACAACAGGGCTTGAACTGAGTTTCGAATTCGAATCAGAGCACCGTCCAGACGTGATCGGAGTCAGGTTCAGGGATAAATCGTAAGGATCCAGTCGCTCGCTTTGAATCGGGGCACACGGTTTCTACATTTTGCTCGATATATTCGGACGTTGATTTTTCAATGGGGCGAAGATTTGGCTAGGAGTGCCTAAGGGTATTTTTTATAGCATCGCATTTATCCCAGTGCCTTCCATGTAGGTAGGTACGCGTCGTAGAATCTGTTTGTATCGTGCCGCGTGACACACGAGAGCGAGAGCTCTGGATTAATTGGGAGAAGCGCAATCAATTGTTATGCGTACACCTCGAGTATGTAATCGATTGCATTTCCAGCCTTTTACAGTACAGCTGCAGCTTAACGGTTGCGACATTTTTATCGTATCGTTAGATTCGTGTAACGCGATATACAGTATATATATATCTAGCGAGGAGTGTTTCGAAGGGGAAGAAAGCGACGATTTTATCGATGAGAATTTTATAGGGTAGCACTTTTTACATAGGCAACTACATATTGTCATGTTTAGAGATAATTTTCTTTATATATTTATATAGAGGAGAGAAGAGAAAAATCGTAACGAAAGAAAAAAAAGGCAAAGTTATAATCCAAGTATTATATAACGAATGGCAGCAATACTGTGTAACGAGAGTATTAAGGCGAGGCGTATATTATGGTATTTAATTGAAACACACATTGAAACTCGAAGTGTACTTAATAAACAGGGACTATCTTATGTTGGAGGGACATTGCGTTATCGCGATTATCAGCTTCGTAGTATTACAGCGGGAAGTTTGGCGGATCGTGCTCTTATCTCACGAGTCCAGAAGCCCCTAAGGGAAACGCGAGCGTCTGATTATTTGTTTTTCCATACAAGGATTCGTCAGTCGGATTGGATTGCATACAGTTCAGAGAATTTGTAGGTCATTTAATCCCACGACAAGATCCTCTTCGAGAATATCTGTAAATAATAATTGTACTTTCAATGACCTCGACGAAGAAAAACCGGGCGCAGCTCCCCATTTTTAAAGAAGTGTTCGTTCGCAGAGACATAACGATCGAGAGTGGCCTTATTCTATACAAATCATTCTGAGAGAGAATAGGTATATATTTCTTCTATGAGATACAATGTCGATATATTCCCCCTACGACGCATATCGCTGCATTCTGCACGCCTATTCGCGTCTTCAGCTGTCTCTTTTTAAACTACATCCGCGTATTTAGAGAGTGTTGAAGTTTTCGAATTTTAAACCCATCTTTTTTAAAAATGAAATGTTACTTGTTGTCTAATCGAGAGAGTTGAGAGGCGAGACAGAGAGAAAGGTGCATATCGAATATTGTAATGTATTTTAATGACTACGTTTAAGAGAGAAAAGAAAATCACGGAGAATATACTTAATTATGTACATATTTATGTGCGTACGCGAGATGTCGTCGATCGTGTAAACACGGCCTTTGCGGCGCAGAGATATCGACCGCGGCAACATTTTACAAGTAGTTCAACTTATACATTTCCATCGCGAACACATTCCACTTTTGAATTACCATTGCCATTTCGAGTTATTGCGTCGATTCGCCGTCCAATCAATTGGAAGTGGATGTCCACTAATTTATTAGCTAATCCAATTCGCGTTCGAAGATTGCATGGGTGTTATTCTACTTGTCTCCAGCTGCGGTCACTGACATCCGACGGCACGACTGCGGCCGTATTTATAGACACTTTACGCTCAAACACTAAGAAACCCTCGGTTCGGCTTCCGACAATCCGTTTATCAGATCGTTTCGATCGCCAACGCGGAGTGATTAGCTTCAATAACGATGTCTATGGATGCTGCCGACGTGCGAGAGTTTATATTCCAGCGGGTTATTATTTACATGTACCTAGCTATTTCTCGAACCGATTTTCGCAAGACTAAAAATATGTAAATATAAATATAATGTAATTTTTATTATTATTCGACAATACATTATAATAATGTATAAGCGTTAATTACTCGAATAGTCGAAAGGAGACGTTCAATTGCGTTTCAACGAATACACGGATAGTCTATACGGGACTATCGCGAGGATATCTGTAGAGGTGACATCGTAGAGGAGGTGACTTGTTGAAATCACAGGTGCCCTCCCCCGAAGGAGGAAATCGCGACGGAGGAAGGCAAGCGGCGTGTTACACGTTCCACTCTGCACGCTACTGCTAATTTTATTCGCAGACGACATGAAAATCGACATCGTGTCTGTACTTTGAAACTGTGCAACGCTATTGCGATTGGCGAGGTGAAATCGTCGCCAGTGGGTGGCGTCAAATGAGAAAGAGCACTCGCTCGTTGATGCTTCGGTTCGTTTCAATCGAAAGCAAGCGTTCCTTTTCATTCGCGTGACTCAGTTTTAAATGAATCAATGCCAAAATTATTTATTTAGGTAGGCACGTATAGGTACACCTTGGCGTAGAATTTAATCGTATGCAAGAAAAACAATATCGACAGTTATTTGTAACGATACGAGTAGTTATTTTTAATGGCAGCTTACACGAAATAAAGTATTTTATTGTACGCTCGCGTCTTGCAAACGAGCAAACTCTTCTGTGTGCGGCGATGCGAAACTGTGAACTCGTCGCTCGCAAATCGTCGACTGTCATCACGCGCGTTACTATGGGCCTGAAACAGACATGGCGGGGCGAACCAATATCGGACTCTAATTATGGGACGCGGTTCTTCGAAAATTTCCGAATTTTCAGCGCCATTCCCATTGGAGCGAACGTGACGCGTCCCGAGTACTTTTAAGACCGAAGAGAAGCGCGATGTCTTACGCGGAACACGGTCCTCGCATCTTCTTGGCCGGCAAGCCTTGCAATAAGACGCCCCAGATATACGGCGATTACGTCCTCCCGAGAAAGCGGTCCGAAGGCCGTCTGAAGATATACGACTCCTGCTCCGATGTCAGAGCTTGGAGCTCGAATCCTTTGGAGAATTCGCGATATTTTCGCGAGCTTACCGAGCATGCTTCCACAGTTAGTACTGCATCTCGCGCGTGTCTTACGTCATCATGATTGTACGCGTAGAGGTCGTTCGACTCGGTGTTATTTACTTTGGAGTCTGACTTACGCATGATTACGTTCCGTCGTGTCCTCCGTATCAGCCAGGAAAGATAGTACCGTTCAACGTTGTGATCGATAACTTGATTGGGCTGGGCTCGCAAGCGCAAATCGAGCTTGCCGCGGTGAAGAAGGAATTGCAGAAGTACAAATCGCTCGTGCTAACGCCAGAGCAGGAGCGACAGTTAGCAGCGGTTGTGAGTAATTTGACATGAATGACGAGTCGATTGAAAACCCACTTTAAACGTCTCTCTTCATTTTCAGGATGAGATCACGACCAACGATCATCGCAGGGCGGAGAGATCGCGATCGGTTGGTAAGACGGGAGATCCTCGGAAGGTCGAAGCAATCGTTGCAAATATTTCCGAGTTTCTAGATTTAACCGCGTTATCGTTTTACGCGCTCGGACACTTATCCGTTCTTCGGCGTGCCCTCCAAAGGAAACGACCGATACGATCTGGGTTTTGATCGGTCGCCTGTCACGCCGATCGAGTGGAATCGACATACCGTTTCCCGTTCGTCCGACGTGATAAACGAGAAGGAAGGATCGGCCCAGGAACAATCCATCGTTTCCTCCTCGAGTTCGAGCGAGGCGGTAGCGGAACGAGAAATCGAAACGCAGTCGGCAACCACAACGACGGGACAACGTTCGGATGATTCGCATCGCCGCGACGAGACGAAACAAGGGAAGGAAACTTCGAGGAACTGTCCGATTCATCGAAAACCATCGCCGGACCACGACGAAGTAGATGCGGACTGCACGGCTGATGAATCCCGTGCGCCAGTCGCGGATTCCATCGACGAACGAAGTGCATCTGGCAATACCAATTCCGCAACCACAAAGGCAGGTTTCCCGTAGAAGTCGGGCCTTCCAAAAGTTCGCGAACACGTATCAATTGAACACGCAGGAAACGCCGATGCCCTCGTCATCGACCGACGAGTACAGCGAAAACGAGGACCCCGACGATCGATGTAACGAGACTGAGACGGGATCGCGACGCGACAGATCTCGGAATTTACGGCAAAGTGAAGTCGTCCGCACGGAGTACACCTCGGAAAGCAATGAAACCTCTGGAAGCGGAGCGGAAAGCGACACCGAAACGGGATCGTCATCGGGATCCGAATCCGGGAGCGACGAGGAAGCGCACAAGGCCATCATTATTGAGAAAGATTCCGAGATAATTTCCCTGAAACATGATTTAGCCGTACGTCGATGATATTCACGAGTCCTCGACGTACCCGTGCAATCGTTTCTACTTCATTGGTTCAAGGTTAAGGATGCCGAGCTGGACGAATTGAAGGAGTTGAACGGAAAATTGGAGGCAGCCATAAAGGAAAAGGAAGATTACTCGAATCGATTGAAAGGCTCTCTCATAGTGAGCACGACCGATCTCTGGAACTTCGGTTCGCTGGATAACTTACTCGCACGATGTGTGTGTTTTTTTGTCGTTCCAGATGTCGCAGGAACAACTGGCAGGCATGGGAGACCGAAGGAACTACGAAATTGAAGGCATGAGGTCCAAGGTAAGTGTCCGGTGTAACGAGCCGGTGTTGGAAACTTGGGGAACGACCGATTGTATTTTCCCGTAGTTGGACGCTTGCAAGCGCGAGGTCAGTAAATTGAGAAAACAACTGGACGAACAATCCGAGGTGTGCAACGATCAGTCGCAGCAAATCAAGAAACTTCATTTTCAACTGAAAGAAGCCGGACTACTGCGCCTCGAGAGGGATTTACTCGCGGTAAGACGTCATTTATTCGAGTCGCTTTTCTTGAAGATATTCCGTAAACTCTCGTTTTCGCGAATCCGCACGATCACGATCTCGCTCGCGGGTGAAACTGCGAAAGCAACGTAGAAATTAGCTTCTTCGTCGGCCAGAGCAAGCTCGAGGAAATGAACCGTTTGACGAAAGAAGCCGAAAGGTGTACCGAGGCCTTGAAAGTCGTGATACGCGAACGGGACGAGTTGAAGAGTCAGATCAACGAACAGAGATGCGCCCTCGCGGATCAAGAGGAGGAAATTCAACTTCTGATGGAAAAGTTGAAACGCACGTCCGACAATTACGACAATCGTCAGGTAAGAGCCAATTGTTCGCAACTACGTATATTTAAGACTGATCAGTCACTGGCAATGGCGTAATTGCCACGTTTGCGCTTTGCTTTGAAGAGAAACTATCGTGTTGTCACAGACGCCAATGATCACGCCGTATAACACAAATTGATATATCGGACATTTTACGAAACCTCCGTTATGGCATTCGTACTGTAGGAACGTAATATTTAACATTCAATTGTCGTCGTGACGAAATGTTCCTCGAATGTGTCGCACTTGGTCGGCGGGTAAGTTATAATACGTCTCTATTGCAACTTCCAGGAACGACAAACGTCGAAGACAATTTGCCGTAACAGGAGACGTTGCATCTTTCGATCGTAAAGATCCGACTTTACGCGATAAAGTTTCTCTCTCAATAAATCGAGCACATTAATACAGTCCGATATGCTGTGATAAAGGTTTACAAATAAAAAAAATGACCGTGAAACATCGACGTTCTATCGGTAATTCTTTTCCCCTCGCAATTCCGGTAATTCCCGCCGAGATACAGGCTCTTCTCAAAAGCCTGGACTCTGACTCGATCTTTTCCAAACTGTATCGCTCAACGTATCCGTCGTTACATTCCGCGAGGGGGTATTATTCGCGGTATATTAAAGGAGGAAGAGCACGCTGCGAGTAGCCTGTCGAAAAATACAAGGAGTCCAAGTATATTTTACTCCGTCTTTGATCAGGTGAAGATGAAGAAGGCGCTGGAGCAATTGAAGGAAGAGCTTCGGGAAAAAAACATCAAGATTTTCCAACGCGAGAAGCAGCTCAGCTTCATGGAGCGGAAAGTGGGCGACCTCACCGTTAGTCTGAACAGCATGGACGAATTCAAGATCGCCTATGAGGACGCCTACAACTGCACGGGTCTCGATCAGAATAACTGCTCGCAAGTGAAGAAGGCTCTTTACGATTTCTACGCGGTGCTTGGCGAGTACAACATCGAGCGTCAGAACTTGCTCAAGCAAATCGAAGATCTGAAGAATTTCGTGAAAGCTAACAAGTGCATGAGCTGTAATCCGAGTCAGCAGAAGTTTTCGAGGTTCGATCGAGATCCCGGCGGGAGGCCGGCGCCTTATTTCGCGTCGAGTAGAGACTCGAATTTGAAATACCGCGACAATAAAGACGGTCGGTGAACTACGTATTATCGTTGAAATGTCGTCTCTGCACTTTCGAACATTATTGGCTATAAGAAATGTGTTCGTTTCCATCTTGCAGAGTCGCCCGTCGAGATTTTTGCCACACGGCTCACTCCGTTGGAGATGAAGAAAAGAAAGTGTGTCCTGCTGGAGGAATTGCAGGAATTGAATAGGTCATTGTGGGAACGCGGGGAATTCGATGCTGCGATGGGAGGTGAAGAAGTGCCCGCGAAGATTAACGGGAAAGACATCGCCGTGACCGCGAAACAGGTGATCGATCGTTTGAACAAGGCAATCGCCAATCCAATGGACAAGTGGGAGCGCGAGAAGGTAGATCGAGCGTCACGCGTACCTCGTCGTAGACCCGCTTGAACGACCAATCACGCATTCACAGGCTCGCATGCAGGAGAGAATTAAGATACTGGAAATGCGGAATGCGATTCTGGGCAAAATCGGCGGTGACGAGAACGGCGTCGAGTCGACGATCGTTGAAATAGTCGCTACCTCGCTCGTTAAAATAGAACGTCTCACCAACGAGCTACAGTCCTACCAAAACGAGAGGAAAAATATGCTTCGACAGATTCGTAATCTCAAAGATACACTCAGAGATGCGGAGATTGCAGCGGGCTGTCAAGGTGATCATTTTGTAGCACACATCGACGATTATACTCCGTCTGACCGGTTCTTCGTGGTCAGGTGCGATTATGCTGAAACAGAGGCTCGACGAAATACGCAACGAGCACAAGAAGGAGTGCGACGAGTACACTCGGGAAATAGAGAGTCTGCGCAAGCAATTAGACGAGGTCGAGAACGACGCGAGTTGCACCGAGGTCATGATTCCTCGCAAAAAGTTACGAGAGCTATTGCGAAATTCTTCGTATGACGTGAAAATCGATCGGGCCTTCGCCATTCATATTCGGAAGTCCATCGATAAAATTAACGAGTTATCGATAGCGATAGACGGTATTTACGTTCTTTCCCGTTCGTCGATGCGGTATATCGATGTATCCGTTAACGCGCATTGACGTTTCTCGCGTTGATCCAAGGTGCCAACGACGAGCGAACGGCGATCGTGAGGGAAATAACGAAGCGACAATTGGAAGTGTGCTCGAGAGACGAGGAGATAAAGTCGTTGAAGGAGCAGATAAGAGTTCGCGCGACGGAGCAAAGGGGCGAGGGAGATCAAGTTGTTCGTGAAAATAATTACACCCAAATTGAATTGCTTCGGAAGGCACTGGACGAACACGAGCAAGAGCTTGCCTCGAAGAACGGCAAGATACAGGAAACGACGGAGAGGCTCGAGGCGTGCGAATTTAAAGTCGTCGGGTCGCAAAAGGAGTGCGCTTCTTTGAAGGAGACGGTTAAGCGTCTTATCGACGAGAAGGAGAAGCTCCGGATAGATTACGAACAGAATGCCAACGAACTTCGACTGGAAAACGAGAGAATTGCTAAAGATTTGATTGCGAGTACGAGGACTCGCGAGCACGAACTGGTGGGAAGAATTGCGGAAATGGAACACGCGTTAGTTAACATATTGGCATGATTGTAGTACCTATGTGTGTCAAAGATATTAGCCGAGTCTGTGTTGTAGTATGTAGTTTTTTTCGTTGCGAGGTACTCAATACATTGTTCCGTTGATCCAGTCTGGAGGCGGTCCGAAACGAGAACGCAGAGCTCCAGGTCGAGAATGTGACTACGCGCGGCCTCCTCTCCGAAAAAGATGACAAGATTTTGAATCTGATAGAGGAAAACGAACGAGTCGCGGAGGCGTTCGCGCGCGAAGTTAGGAGGTATCAGAGCGAAATGCGAGAAAAGGATTTGAAGATCGAACGACTGGAGGGAGAAAAGGCCGAACAGTTGAAGGAATCCGAGACAACGATCGACAACTTGAACGATACCATTTCCGTAATGATGACGAATCGTGAACCGCTCGATCGGATACAGGAGCTTCGGAAAGACACGTTAAAGTTGGACAAAGACAAGCGAAAATTGGAGGTGGAATTGGGAAAATACAAGACCGAGCTGAAGAGGCTCGAAAATAATAATCGGAAACTCGAGAGTGATTTGAGCGCCGTGCTCGAGGAAAGCGAAACTTGGAAGTATAAGATAACGAATTTAAAGAGTGAGAATGACAAGATTCGGATGGATGAAGTTTCCGGCAGAGAACGATTTGCCGTACTTTCGAATAAATTGTACGGCGTTGTAACGACTTGGAAAAATCAATTAGACGCGTCCGAGTTGGAGAAGGATTCGTTTAACGACCTGGTAACTCAGTGGCAGGCGAAACTCGCTGAAGATGTGTCTCTGATCGAGGAATTGCAATGTAAAGTTGACATCCAGAACGATCGGGTAAGTTTGTCTTCATTCGTTGAGTCCTTGTAACGAAGAATATTGCAGTACGTGGAAATATTTCTATAGGCTCGCTCGCAGGAGGAAAAGATATTCCTGCTGGAGAACGCCAATAAAGATCTTAAATCTGAATTGGACGGTTGTTTGAACGAGTTGAGGGAAGTCGCGATACGCGCGAGAAAGTTGGAAAAAGAGAAGGAGAAGGAAAATAAGGAGAAGGACGCGTGCGAACCGAAATCGCCGAGAAATTGCGACGAGTTTGGAGCAGCGAGAAGCGAGATGTCCATTAGCAACGCGGTCGAAATCGAACGCAAAGTGAATTTCTTGATGAACGAGCGTAAACACCAAAATATCGAGATCGAGAGATTGACTTGCGACATCGAGGCAAAGAATTCTGAGATCGCGAGCCTGCGAAACAACATAGACCGTTTGACCATGGAGAGGAATAGTATTCTTGCCGAGTTGGAAGTGCGTAACGTTTGTTATTTTAATTTAAGGAATGCGTGTGATAATTAATGCTCGCTACCCACAGGATACGACAAACCAACACAACGATACGCTAATGGCAGTGAAGCAGAAATATAAACGAATCGAGGAGCTGCTTCACGAGAAACACAACGAAAGTGTGAAAAGGTTGGAGGCACAGTACAGGGAAATGATGGAAGGCCAGCCCTTTGATTCCGAGACATGGCTTCGAGTATGCGATGCGTCTTACATTACAGTGCTACCGATTCTGGACACGAACGTGTAAATACACAATTTTGTCTATACCCGCAGTCGCTAAATCCAAACGAGACGGCAGAACTGCACAGACGAATATGTACGATGGATTCGTGTGTCATTGCAAAAAGAGTACAGACGCCGAAGATCGGCGAATCGAACGATCAGAAGAGCCAGGAACGTTTCGATGAAAAGGACGAGTCTCGTGCGAAAGTGATCACTTGCGTGAACAATGCCACGCAGAGAGAAGAGGAAGCTCTGCAAAGGGGTGCGTAATGGTGACTGCGACGGTAGTAGAGCAATGACGATGACCTCAGCGTGAGTGTCCTCATTCTGCTTGCAGTGTACGAATTGGAATTGGTCGTCGAACGGAAACAAAAGAAGCTTCGAGAGCTGACGAAAACTGTAGCCATGGAGCAACGACGAAATTCCGAGTTGCAGAATCGTCTGATCCTTTGCGATCAGAGCCAGAACAAGATTCGAAATCACAGTAAAAGCCAAAGCCGGGGTCGGAGTGAAAATCGACGATCGCACAATTCGGATACCAGTGATGTCGAAAGAGACGCATTCCGAAAACAGTTCGGCCTCGGTCAAGATTGCGCGGAAAACGCAGGAGACCCGAAGCGGAAGCCAATGCAGGATTCGGAATTAATGCCGAATGCTGAACCGACGAAGGATGAAACGGTTGTATAAAAAATATTGCGGTACGACTTGGTACGTCTGAAATACTAATTGCAATTTTCGAAATCTTAGTTCGATTGGCAGAGGAAAGACTTCATCCATCAGTGCAGTATACACCACAAATACGACAACAGTCATTAGATGATTACGGATGTCCGGTGCCTCTCATGCCGTCTCGAATGGGACCACGAAGATACGGTAAATAGAACGTTTTATATAAATTTTGTTTTCGTTACGAACACGCATCCGTTGTATGCGAAGTGACGACAACGAGAATTGAGTTGCAATACAGTTTATAGGTATATTCGTTCCTTTTATAGTTCTGTTTTTTTTCCCATAAAACTTTTCTAGTACTTTATCGCTACCGTTGTCGTCTGTCGAATTAGAAGTTATTGTATTTTTGAATTTCATGCAAACGGAGTTATATACACAGGCAACTATACAAATCTGTAATAAATGTGTAGTTCGTTGTGTCTTTTCAATTGATCTTCCTCTGACAGGACGTCGAACTCGGATGAGGCTTTCTCATTCCGCAATCGATGATAATATGTAGGCGTAAGTGGGCGTTGTATTCATTTATAAAACTTCATTATACATCATACACAGATAGACATTTTACATCACGCAGTCACGCAGTATTACAAATATTTTACAATGCGATTTGTACAACTGTCAACGGATGCCACTGCTATAATAAGTACGATCCGCTCAAAAATCCGTTTATCAAAATTCCCGAATGTACGCCATTCGATATTTTCAATTCAGTTCTATTTCGTCAACGTTCGCCGATGGCGAATTTTTCCAAACGATGCTCTCGTCGTTCCCGAGATATCAGTTCGAACTAAAGACATTGCGTCGTGCGAAAGAGGCTCACGCGTATAATAAAAACAATACAATCGAAAGATTTTACATATCATAGAAAAATCGCAGTCGACTGGTAAAACTAGCTGACAAATAGATACGTCAAACTAGGCGACGGATTCAAAGTGAAATCAGCCTAACTTTGCTCGCCGAGTATAGAGTTCATTGTAAATCGTCAGATCCGTGGTGACTTGGTCTTTCGTCAAGAGTATCATCACCGCCGGACGCGGAATTATTATTACGCGGTGAAAGTTGATGAGAAAACAAACAACCAATTTTAATGCGATTTCCCGTTTCTCCGTCTAAAATATCCGTGTGTTGCGTTCTCCAAATTCTCACCTCCCCGTCCACGTCGAAAGTTTCGGCGATAGCGCGCGTCACCATCTCATATTTCCACTGCGCAAATCCTTGTACGCCGAGGCAGTGATGATACCGTGATTCTGACTGTAGCTGTTCATCGAGCGCACATTTTTAACCGCCACCGCCGGCTTTTGAACGACGTTGTGCTTCAGATGATGATTCTTCGCAACCTGACCGCGCAGCGCCGCGGCGGCGTTTCTCGATCTGTAATTTTCCATCGCACTGGATGTCGCGTGACCGCCGCCGTTTTGCACGTACACCACGTCGCATACGCCTTCCGACATCGATCGATCGACGTAATTGACGCTTCTGACCGGGCCCGGCGGCACTCTCTCGCGATGCATTTGCGCCGGCACCGTCTGGTTCAAGTAGCCCTGAATGATTCGATTCTGCGAGGTAGACTGGTTTGCCGAGGTGGCGAAGTGTTTCGCGACGTTATTTGGCATTTTCGTGAGGTATTTGAGGCGGGTTTTCGGACTCTCGGGACTCGGTCGCTTCGACAGCGCGGGCTTCGTCTGACCGTTCCCTCTCGGTAGCGGCAGCCGATACACCGCCTGCTGCTTGACGCCTCGACGTAGCTTGTGCTGACTCGTTTGAAGCGCCGATCTCGCACCGGAACCGCACTGAAAGAAGGAGACAGTGCTGTGGGCGATTCGCGGCACGGGGGATCGTGAAGGAACGAAAGTACGATGTCATTTTGTGGCGCGAACGAGAATGTAGTCGAGCATGCACGCTTTTTTTTTTGAGAGGGGATTTAAGTAATTACGATACCTAAATGAATCCCATACGACAAGTTACCTGTAACGACAGAATCTTAATTTACAACTCCTCTATCTCCTTCGTAAAGCTTCGCGTCGAAGCTTCCGGGAACGGGAGCGGCGCGCGTGCACGCACTTACCAGGGCAACTTGATCCGACTGTATGGAGCGTTGCGATTTGGACAGATTGTGCTGCTGTTGGCTCAGATACAGACAGCTCTTCGCTTGACCGGGCGGAAGATTCCTGGATCCGTCGTTCATAAGATTATACGCGTACTGCGCGGCCGCGCTTCTACCTGCAAAATACTTTAATTCGTCTCTCTCCGCGTAACGCTGTTCCAGTTTCGAACCCAGACGTGCCGAGAGCAGAGGGGCATTGCCGAAAGAAGCTGGATGTCGAGGCACATTTCAAATTGCTCTTCTCGATAAAGAAAGCTGCGCAGTATTCACCGTTTTGTCGCGAAGTCCTGTCACCCATCATCGTCTCGACGTTAACCAGCTGCGATTTCGCGGTACGTCCATTTCCGTTGTTATGCGCGGACGGAATCGGTTTCTTAGCTGCGGCAGATCGTGCGAAATGTTTACAGATCGTACGCTCGCCCGGTGTTTCGTCGAGTAAAAGTACATGTTTACCGTAATTCTCCACTTGACCAGGCTTATAGACTTCACTCTTGTGCCTCTCCTTGCGCAAGTCGTCGCAAGACATGTGAAAGCTCTTCTTCGCGGCGCTATCTCCTTGGCCGATGCCCGTCTCCTTCCTCATGTGTTCCGAGAGTCGTCTTATTCTAGACTTTGACCTGTCGGAAAATTTCTCTTTTAACCTACGCCCAAGAAAACAGACACGATCTTCGGTCAGTCTTGCGTGTGCGATCAACCCCCCGATGCGCGCCGTTTCGCGACGCGATCGTTACATCTTCCAGCGGTCGAGGAACTTACATGGTCTTGTGCTTCTTATGCTTCTCATCCATCATGGCGTAAAGCTTATTTCTGTAATCGTCGATCGACAGTTGCACGTCATCCCTCAGAAGTGGGATCACGCTGTAGCCTCTCTCCGGCTCGTTGCCGTTGCTGTGAAAGCTGTCGAAAATATTCGGTACAGCTAATGCGCAACGTTCGAGTCGCGACGGCGACTTTTCTCTCAACTCCCGCACGCGTTCGACGATTTTCCGCGCACGATCAACAACCACTTGGACGAGAAAGGACTCACTCTGCGACGTACGAATGCTCCAGAGCCTCGACAGCGGTGAGCCGGTAGTTGGGATTGAAGACGATCAAGTGATTGATGAGATTTAGCGCGATCTCCGAAACGCCGGGCAACAACTCCTTCAGGGATCTTCTCGGTCCGGCTGGCGTTTTCTCCAGCAAATTCGTCCCGTAACCGGCACTGACCGACGTCAAGTCTGAAGACGGAGTACAGGATCAATTTAGCGCACTTTTTTCTCGGTTTTCACGCGTCGTCGAGAGTTTACGCTCGTTACCTTCGTGCGTCGGCGGAGGTAATGTCGCCATTATCCTCTCGACTTGATTGATCGTCGACGAACCGGGAAACAGTGGCTTCCCGAGCAGCATTTCACCGAGGATACAGCCCAGTGACCACATATCGATACCTTTCGTGTACCTGATGCAGAAATGTGCGCGGACGATGACGCGCGAACACTTTTGACGAATGTTTCGTTATTTCAGAGTCCTTCGCGGAGGAGAAAGAGCGCACTCGGAACGTACAATTGCACACAGCGTCGCGTTATACCTTTTCGAGGCAATGAGTATTTCGGGAGCCCTGTACCACCGGGTGGCAACGTAATCCGTCAACGTGGGATCGCTTCCCGCCTCTCCGTCACCTTCGCCAATCTGCGTGACCGACCTGGCCAATCCGAAATCGGCTATCTTACAATGGCACTTTGCGTTCAGCAGTATATTTGAGGGCTGCGAAGAGACGAGCGAGGTGAGATCTACGGTGTGTACGTGTACATATTTTACGACGCAATATCGTTAGCTCACCTTCAAGTCCCGGTGAATAACGTTACCCGAGTGTATGTATTTGATTGCTTTGAAGAGTTGATACATAATGAATACTTTGTGAATGTCCTTCAGAATGTTACCGCGTTTTATGACATTGTGCAGATCCGTCTCTGAAAGGAAGGGGTCCAAATGCGAATGGTCCGAGTACGAGTTGCTCCGCGATGCAAGCTCTCTTCGTCAGACTTACCCATGAATTCGAAAACGAGGTAAATGTCTCTGTCGTTGTTCGCCTTGTGTAAACCTATCAATTGAATGATATTCTCGTGATTGGCAAAGGACAGCAGGAACATTATTTCCCGAAAGGTGCGTTGTGCGTCCGTTTGATTTCTGAACGCGTCAAAGATCTTTTTCACGGCGACGGTTTCTCTTGATCTTTTGTCCACGGCCTTCCATACTATACCGTAAGCCTGAAAAAGTGTTCGATCGAGTCACACGTGCGTCGTGAAAATGTAGCCGATACAAGCTCGATGTTGAATCATTCCGACACGGGGAATGATGCGTAGAAGAAACAGGAGAACGAGCCTGCTGGGATATCGTCGCGTTATGAGATACGGGCTATATACTTATGCGAGGTAGCCTGGTACAAATATCGATTGTCTCCTGTCGTACTATCTCGTGACATACCGTATCAGAATGAAGAAACAATAAGCCACTCGTGGTTCAATCTATATATCTCTATGCAAACTTCGCACGCGTCGGTGGTACAGGTATTGGTGCAGTAGATACGTCGGTAGCAAGAAATAATAATCACTCGTACGCGCATTTGCGCACGGATCTATCTATCTATTTCAGTTCGAGTACCGACTTTCGAATAGAGCGAGAAAAATGCATCAAATACATAAAGCGGAATGAGATCCGCGTTGATAACTCTGGTCAATCGTGGCGATTTAGTTATGACGGGACACAAAAGAGAGGATTGCGATAGCGTAAAAGCAACGTTCTTTCGTTAGCCGATGTTATTTCGCTTCCGGGAAGACGGTAAGAGCTGATGGAAACGAGCGAAAGTTCGAGGGAGGCGTACGCGTTGAAAAATCAGCGAAAATGAAATTACCGACTACGAAAACTGAAGCGAATGGACTGTCGCACAGTCCTTTCGATTTTGATTTACCCCTTTGCCGAGTCGTCGGACGATGTCGTACTGTTTGGTGACGTGCGTGTCGATCTCCGACACTTTTTCGACGTTGCTCTTTCCCGACATCTTCGATGACCTTGCTCCGGAATCGCGCGTTGCTCGCCGTCCTGACGACTCGAATAGAGTTCGCAAATCGCGTGCGAGGAATTTCCGTCGGTGAATTGGAGTCACACTCGGGGTGCATTCACATCTTTCCACGTTGGGAAGGGAGATTTGGTCGAACTGTTTTTTGATTCCACCCTCGACACATCGGAGGTGGATGTGTTTATGGAATATATACCGGTCGCCAAGGCAACGTTGAGCAACGCTACCCACGGTTGCCAACTAATGCGCAATGTCCAGAGGGGTGAGCAGCCGCGGCGAAACGACGGAGAGGAAATGACCATTTCGCATCGCGTGACCGGTAACGAAAAGGGAGAAAAGCCAAATACTTTAAAGTATATTTTATTATTTTTTCCCGAGACTGCAAATCAGCAATCTCGAGAGATTCGTTATCTTTGAGAAGTACAAATAATCACAAAAGATATGGTCTCGCGTGACTCTTACATACAAGGTGCGAGCCGCGTATTGCTTACGAGTATATGTATTATGTATGCCTGTGGCACGTAATAAAGAGTAACTGAATCCTTTTCGTCATTCGCAATTGCAGGATGATTGTCTTGAGTAGGGTGGATCGCTGTAGGTATAGTCTGAAGCGACTGATGTCAAGCTATTCTATCATTTTCCCCCACTGCTTGGACTCGTTGTCTATCATGACCCATACAAGCTCCACGATCCATCGCCATCCTCGTGATGGATCCAGGGCTTGCATGGTTCATGATAAAGAACGAGATCGAGCGGCGAGAAACGCTAAAATAGCTGCACAGCCGAAGTGACTGACATCAGTCCATTCGATTATCTTCCCGCTGTTCGAGCTTGTCCTCTGTCATGATTCATACAAGTTCTATGACCCATTACGACAAAGGTGACGGATCACGATATACAACAGGTCCACACAAGCAGCGGGAAGTATCAGAATAACCCGATATCAGTCGTTTTAGGGTATACACAGATCCTCCCTCCTCGAGATACCCACCCACTCGTATAAATGCAATCCGAAACGCTAATCATGGATCTTCAAATCGACTTATGAAATACTATTCCACAACCAAATAAACGGGAGCACGCGTCACGTGTGAAAGCTATACTGAAATGCAAGGTACCTACAGTCCGGTACTATGTACTTAAATGCTATAGTTTGGAAGTCTGGCGTTAGAATGAAAGTGGTCCCAGAAATTAAACGCGATAAGATAGACGCCTCGAAGAAGAACTTCTGAGCTTGAAAAAAAAAAAGATAAGTTCAATAACTACGTCAACTCGAGCTAGATCTTTTCGTCCTTGCAACCGTCGACGGTACGCGAATTCTATCTTAATGTCCGAGAATAAAAATAAACAATCTTCCGCAACATCGATAAACTCTCAAGAAGGTTTGGCCCTCGGGGCATAAAATTATCATGCTTCAAAATAGGTAGGAATTTTCTTTGTCGAACGGAGAGAACGCAAAATTGAGCCGATAACTGTGAGAGGAATGGAGAGTCAATTTTCAATCGATCCTAACTAGCATTGCCAGCAGGCTATTTCGGAAAACAGCTGAAAATTAGTACAGTCTGTTCTTCTCACAGTTGCGGCTGGGAGTCGCGCGGCTCGCGTACACTCTGCTTCCGCAAAGCGACTGTAGAGGACGCAAGTACGCACGGTACCGAATCGTTGGATTTTCATTGAAAGTGTGTCCTCCGTTGTTTTTTTTTTCTTTAGATGTAAAAGCATTTTCGACGTGCAATTTTGCGCCAATTCAGTTACTTTCTTTCACCCGTCGATATATAGAAAAGGCAATGGTTACAGATTACTTTCTGGGCTGTTGAATGCAGATAGGGCGAGAGAAATGGGCAGGCCGAGCGTCGTGAGTCGGTGCGGGCTTCTCATGGAAGTGTTGTACCGCCTCTGGTGGAAAATCAGCGTTCCCCCTTGCCGGTACTCCGCTTATCATCATGGTCTTGGGAGGACTGTTGAGGGAAATGAATAATAATACATACTCGTAACATTCGTCCTGATAGGTAGATAATCGATGGCAAGTGGTCAAAGCTCTTTGTTGAAAATCCTCCTCAACTTAGATCCTTCTACTTACCTGGTAGAAGGCTTGCTCTCTTCCGAATCTTTGCCCGGCTTTGCCTCGCGTTCTTCCTTTGGCGTTTTGTGCTGCGTTATTCTCATTCCGCCGGCTTTCACTGCGAGGTACGAAAAAGAATCGGAATTATCAAATGACCTTGAAAAATTTGGCAGCTGGCTCCGGCGTCATTTCAGAACGCGGTGTTTGGACGCGAATAAATACAACGCGGGAGTAGCTTTCTTTCTCTACAAACCTGCCGGAGGATGACCGCCCTTCAGAATCTCGGTATCTTCGTGACTCGACATGATGCGTATGACAGATTGGAAAGAGAAATCGATTCCTTGCGCGCAATACGCTTCGTCGACAGATTTCAAAGTAACTGACTGAAGTGGACCGAGCTTACCACATTTGTCACGTAGCATGTACACATGTATGGCTGATACTGTTGCGTTTACATGTGTTGACATGTACAATGTATGTGTAGTACGCGCACACACACATACGTCAAAGCGCTACCTGGTAGGATGACGTAGAATGACTGATAGAAAGCACACTGACGACAAAAATGGCCACCGACAGCGGGAAGTTTTGAACGCGCCTTACTTACACCAATTGGGACGAAGATGAAAAGTAAGCGTCTAGACGGGAATACGACTGAATTTGTTTTATTAATCAAAGAAACACGAGATACACGCGGCCATCGTGGCGTACCAATTACTTCTTCGAGGCGGAAGCCTGTTCCTTCTCTTCGGCGTACTTGTAATGCAGATCTTTGCAGTCCTCGTCAGAAATGTGAACCCACCCGGATGATTTCATGTGATACACTGAAAACGATCATCCTTTGAACTCGAAGCAATATCAGACCACTTACGTTCGAAGACGTTTCATTGGCGCACAGTCGGAAGGCAAATTGGAAAAACGGATCCGTGTCTCACCTCTTACGATGCCTCCCGAATACGCATCCCTGTGAGTGGCGTGGTAAATCGAGCGTCTGCCGAGTTCGTAAGCCTCTTCGTCCGTCAAATCCCAGTTGTAGCCAGAGTCCAACACGCCGAACGCGAAAACAGAACCCGAGCCGACGCTGAACACTTTGCCAGGGGTTCTGGTGCCTTCCGAATCGACGTAATACAATCCCGGTCCTCTTTTGTCCCACCCGGCGAGCATCATACCTTAAAAGGAATGTCTATGGGTGAACAAACCGGAATGAGGATTCTGCGTGAGAGTATAATCACACAGGAAGCCTACCCATGGACAGTCCCATTCCCTTATAGTTATAAACCATGTTGGACAAGAGCTTGCTCGCAGCGGCTATGGAAATGCGCTCCCTGTTGCGCAATTCGTACATACGGCACTGCTTGGCTAATACTCTGTCCCAGTAAACGCAATCCGCAGCACCTCCGGCCAAAGTACCCAGAAGATAGTCGTTGATTTCGACTATCTTCTTCATGGACTGGGAACCTGAATACGGACATTATGTGTGAGACGAACTTTGTTTTGTTTAAAAATGCCGTGAGGCTGACGCACATATATATGTATCAAAATGTATATACGTACCGATGAATTGGCCACCTGTGGCACGTGAATCAACGGCGAGCACGACGCCTCCCTTGTAACGAAAACCGAGAGTAGTCGTTCCATGATCGAATTTTATTTTCAAATGTTTCCCAGTTTCATCTCCGCCTTCGGCCAGAGCAGCCAATTTTGCAGCCGGCTGAAAGTGGATGATCCGATATAACTTATCGCTATGTCGGGTAGATTTCTAACACAGAAGCGACTCCGTAAAATGCACGCTGAATTGCGGTTCTGATTGATCGTAAAGAAATAGCGAGGCATCGTTTTAAGGTTTAGAAAAAGTTGTTTATCGGTAGAGATCGTCTTCGCGCAATGGAGCGTGATAACGCAACTTTAGATTCATACAAAGTAACGACGATACGTATACTTACATTTGCAAACGGCGGTAAAGCCAATTGATGGTTGTTCACGAAATTTCGACTGTAAGCGTCAATTTCATTTTGGAATTTATCATTCTCTCTAGAAATGTTAAAATCAACTATGGAATTTATACCGCAAACTTCAGCGAGCGCCATATTTATCTGTTTGTCATTCGGTCGCGGACGTGAAGTAATCGCATTGGAAGATGGTACACGCAAAGCCAGTAGCGATTTCTGGACAAAAAGCTCGTTTCTAAATCTGCGTCTATCGCAACGTTCACGTTGCGCAATTCATTGTGGATCGGTCTTTGGGGAGCGATGACTTCCTCGTTCATTATGTTCTCCTGATACCGAGGACGATTTTTGAGCATTTTTGGGCGCTAGCGTTATCTAGCGATCTGCTTTAAAACTAAACCTCGAAATTAGCGATATTTTTGGGCCGTACCGCCATCTAGTAGACGCGCTATCAACTTAATCGAGTTTTGTAAGATGGGGTGTCGTTAAGAGATATTCGCCTAGATGGCGCTGCTGCCACTAAATGGCGGCACCACTCAAAAGTGATCGATTTTCAAGCGAGCTATCAAAAGAACATCAGTAGCCACGTGCAAACACACGATAATACTGTGACTCTCACATACAATTTGCTCCGATTTCTGCGTGAACGTGAATATCTGCATAACGATTGCGGTTGCATGTTGACTTGGACATATTGAAATTATCCAGCTTTATTGGCGCCACCAGCGAAGAATAGACCGTTATCCTATCCAGGTCGAGTTTCCTCTCTTTTACGCTCTTTGTATTCCGTGACTGACGCTTGCGTCGTGAACTTGGACATATTGAAATTGTCCGGCTTTATTGGCGCCACCAGCGAAGAATAGACCGTTATCCTATCCAGGTCGAGTTTCCTCTCTTTTACGCTCTTTGTATTCCGTGACTGACGCTTGCGTCGTGAACTTGGACATATTGAAATTGTCCGGCTTTATTGGCGCCACCAGCGAAGAATGGACCGTTATCCTATCCAGGTCGAGTTTCCTCTCTTTTACGCTCTTTGTATTCCGTGACTGACGCTTGCGTCGTGGACTTGGACATATTGAAATTGTCCTGCTTTATTGGCGCCACCAGCGAAGAATGAACCGTTATCCTATCCAGGTCGAGTTTCCTCTCTTTTACGTTCTTTGTATTCCGTGACTGACGCTTGCGCCGTGCAGTGCACCGTGGAGTTCTTTCGCTCGTAAACCATTATTACTTTGTACCATCAAATTCGATCTGAAGTAGTCGTGTACTTGTTTCGGAGTCATTTCGGCTTTTTCGAATTAACGTAAGTCACTCCGGACTTGCGTTAGTGAATCGGGCTTAGGGGAAAATAAATTGGTCTCTCGTTCTCCCTTCATGGTTCATCATGAGTGATTATTCAGCGGTTGCTCCGCCACAAAATTTCAGCCAAAGTTCCGCGTTTGCAGCTGCTCTACAACGAGCTAAACAGGTACATCCAATTTCTCTTCCTAACCTATTTATTTCGCCGTTTCGCGTCCAGCCATATCGGATCGTAACGGTTGAGGTATCCGGTCTGCAGTTTTCTCGCGGGAGAATGCTATACATAACGACTCGCAACGCTTCCGAGCGCTACACGCGCAGTACTCACTTTTATTTCATCCGGTCTCTGGAAGTACGGTGTAATGCCGCCAAAATGAATGTGAAAAATAAACCGATCGATAGCGTTTTTGTCAACGTTTCTTATTTACTTCTTCGCGTAAACGATCTCACAAGGTCGTTGAACCATCAGAGGTGTGATTTTCATATTTTTTTATCGCAATAGCTCGCGTGAGCGCTTGATTGATTTGCGGTATTCGTTCTTGTTCCTAATGCTCGGCAGCGTAGATAAAATTGCTGCCCTTTGAAAATGGAATTGCTTTTGTAAAATATTAAAAAAGTTAGGTGTCTATTTAAATTTTATTCTCACAGATCGCCGCCAAGATAAATCCAGGTAGCGCCCAAAGTAATCCAGACGCAAAATTGAAGCGCCAGCTCGAAGATAGTTCAGGTACGGTATATCTTTCACGACACAAAAAGCATTCGTCTTGATCGCACCGATAAACATTTATCATGTACAATTGCATGTTTTATTATGTTGACCGATCGTATGCTTATACTTTTAGAGAATTGTGTTTAGGATGTATAATTTATTTGCAGTAAGTGAGAGGATTCTCAAATTCAGTCACGTGCGAATATCGTATTCGGGGAAATGTGTTGTTTTTTTCTTTTGTCATCCTCTTTCAGCGCACAGCGTTCCAACACAATCCTTCGACAAACAGTCTGCGCAGAGTTGCCCCCCTAATAATACACGAAAACAAATTGTCTTTGCAACATTCGCAATATCTCGTGATGTGTTCTGTCTGTAATCTAACATTTGGCCCATTCTAGCTATATCTCTCCTAAAACATTTCGTCAATGTATCAAGACACTGTACAAAGCCATGATAGATCCATTTGGATGTTTTACGTCGAATCGTTCCCTGACCGTGTCTCGTATCCCCCGTTTAATCATTTTTTAGAACCGGAAGCAAAGAAAATGGCTGCATTAGTAGCCGACCCCCTGATCGGGCTTCGAGGAGGTCCCGGTGGCCCTATAGGAGATGGTAATCCTGGGGGCAGAGTCGCCATGCAAGTGGGGTCTCCGCCTAATCCAATGGGAGGTATGGTGGGAGGTATTTGCAACGAAGATATCAGAGTACCCGACAAAATGGTCGGTTTAAGTAAGTATTAGAACTTTCCCGAAATATTTTTTCTAACGCACCGTTCGCCGAAATGAGAGCAATTTTGCGAGAAACACAGATGAAATGCGAGTCGCGACGTATAGTCGAGAAACTTTGCCCGCTCTTTTTCGATTTAATGATTTCAGTTGTGCATGTAGAATTAAAGCAGGGCATGGGAATATGCTGCAGTAGACTCCTGCCCATGCGCGCGCGCGTTTGGCGTATAGTCTGCTACATAATATTCCCATACATCTGATTCTTGCTTTGATCCTACTTAACGGTAACCTTAAGTCACTATTAAGACCTTACATTGAAATAACTTTAAGGTAAGGACGTTCGTAGAATCTTTCCCTCTGTATACCGTTGTAGGAATATAGAGAACGATTAGATTCGAGAGGTACGATTCTCAATAAAATCTCAATTTCCGTGTCTCGATTGCAAACAATTTACATATCGCGTGCAGGTTGTCCCTGACTCGCGCATGGCAAACGGGTAGTGATATTTCTCGTCGATAATCAAGTTGAGAAAGCACGAGCAAACTTATTCCGCCGTTTAAAGGAGCAGCTTTTTTGAACGGAAACGTTTTTTCCCGACTTTCGTTACTTTATTCTCGACGAGCAGTTCGTTACGCGCTTAAACTCTGTGCGAATTATAAAGTGTCACCAACATTAGAAATTGTTCTCTCTCGTATATCGTAACACGTGCGCGCTTTCAATCTCATAGACCACTTCCTATAACTAATGCCAATGTTTTTGCAGTCATTGGCAGAGGCGGAGAGCAAATAACAAGATTGCAAAGTGAAACAGGATGCAAGATACAAATGGCGCCAGAAAGCGGGGGACTGCCCGAGCGAGTTTGTACGCTAACTGGCTCGCGAGAAGCTGTCAAGTAACTTGTTTTTTACCTTCTTATTTCTCTATATATACCTCTTTCACTTAACGTGCCACGCAATTACTATTCCCCGTAAGGAAAAAAAAAAAAGAAAAAATTGAAATCACATCGCAATTTCTTTTTCTGTAAATATTTCGCATCGTTATGACTCTTGTATGTACGTTTCTGCTCCAAGTGCGGGCTTTGTCTTCAAAAATTTGTTAGGTGAAATCAACGTTCATCCACCACGGACACAGGTATTAGTTTCCAGAGTCATTAGATTAACCAGAGTCAAGCAGATCGACTAGCCTCCTTAAGATTGATCGTAAAGATACTTATTCCGTGAAAATCCGTGAAAAAAGTTTAACCGCGACTCTACTCTTTCGCACGACAGTTTTACTGTCATTTGTGACGGTCCTGCCCTGTTCGTAACGCACTTCATTCTGCCCGGCATTCTCTGTATTCATGTTCAGCGACGCAACGCGCGGCCGAGGATACGATTCGCTTGTTCTTCCCAAGCGCGGTACAATGAGCTTGCCGAAAATAGAGAAAAAAATCGATACGCGTTTCGCGACGTCACGCAAAATGCTAAACTCGTCTAGATATGTAGGTTACACGCCTTGTGTACGCAGTGAAAATTCTTCACTTCTTTACAGAATTTTATTTAGCTCTTGGATATGGGAGTACGAGTGTACCAGGTTCATAAATTGATCCCGTTAAGACCGGCCGACGAGTTATCGATAATGTCCTTTTGATTTCATGATTTTGTATTTACTAATAGTTTTTTACTTTTACTAGGGCATGGAGAAAAGAAGGAAGGAAGGAGGATAGGATATGCATGGGGGATACGTTGTTCGCAACCGAACGACTGTTTAAATGCTATTCGTTTGAAAATTACTTGTGATGATTTTTCATGAAACTTAATTTTGTTGTATCGTTACTACAATGGAGTATATAATGGCGAGAATTACACGTATATATTTATGTATACACATGCATATATATATCAGATTGTTTGTTGCATTTTTGGCCTATCACGTACATGCATTTATTTCTTGCAAAGAAATTTCACTGTACACTCTGTATAATCGCATTAGGGTAGGATTGTCCTTGCGAAAACGTCGCTTCAAGATTTCATTCGATGCTTTGTGTGTGTTTCAGCCGAGCTAAAGAATTGGTGCTCTCGATTGTGAATCAGCGGAGCAGAACCGAGGGAATCAGTGACATGAACATGGGTGGAGGCGTTGGCATTGGCGGTGGCGGTGGCGGTGGCGGTGGTGGTGGCGGCAACGGCGGTGGTGGAAACAACGGCGGCGGCGGCGGCGGCGGTGGTGGTGGTGGTGGTGGTGGCAGCAGCAGCGGCAGTGGCGGCGGTGGAATGATGGGACTTCCAGGATTCGTGGAGATAATGATTCCCGGTCCAAAAGTTGGTTTGATCATTGGTAAGGGTGGAGAGACGATTAAACAGTTGCAAGAGAAATCTGGAGCCAAGATGGTCGTTATCCAAGAAGGACCTTCCCAAGAACAGGAGAAACCATTAAGGTAGTTGTTACAAATGCACCGATCGACTCGATACTGGAATTGCTAATAACAACATACGTACAAGCAACTATGCATGCATATCTCTCGCAATGTTTTTAATTTTCTTTGCGCGTCGTACTCGTGGCATCGCCACGGTCAACTCCGTCGGATAATAAATTCCGTCGTCTCACATTCGTTCGCATTTAGTGACTCTTGGATATTATTCTAGAATAACGGGCGATCCTCAAAAAGTCGAATACGCAAAGCAATTGGTTTATGATCTGATAGCTGAGAAGGAAATGCAGATGTTTCATAGAGGATCGAGAGGGTCGGACAGAGGAGGGAGTTTTTCCAATGATAACGGTTATAATCATGGACCTTCCAATAACGATGGAGTTGAGGTAAAGCAGTGACTGGCAGCCCCCGCGCGGAATGCGACGTATCACATCAAATTCTCAATGTGAATTCGCGTACTCGGGAGTCGTGACGATAGCTCGATCGCCGCTATACTCGCTTATCCCGTTTGCGCGATCGTATAATGGCTTACGCGCTGTTCCAGGTGCTCGTACCAAGAGCTGCCGTCGGCGTGGTCATAGGAAAAGGTGGCGATATGATAAAGAAAATTCAAGCGGAAACCGGCGCACGAGTACAATTTCAGCAAGGTAGAGAAGACGGTCCTGGCGATCGAAAGTGCTTATTGTCGGGGAAGCATCAAGCTGTTGAACAAGCCAGGCAACGGATTCAGGAATTAATAGACAGTGTAACGTACCCTCTCTCCCGTTATGTAATTGCGAGTGACCGTTTGCGGGATCATGTAAATAAGTCCATCGTCGATCGAGGTGATATCGTCATGGAACCTGATAAACATTTTAGAGACGAGACGATGGTAGAAATAGCATGGGCGGAAGGGGCGGTCCGCGAGGCAACGGATACGGCGGAGGTCGCAACTCGAACGAGTACGGCGGAGGCGGCTGGGACAGACGTCAGGGTGGACCCATGCAAGACAAAATTGAAACGACGTTCACCGTACCCTCGACGAAATGTGGCATCATCATTGGTAAAGGTGAGGCAAGCTTGACGTAGAGAAAAAAGCTCATCCCTTTGTAAGACGAAATCGCTTTCGCGATGATGTTTCGCGGATTCGAGTTGAACGGCGAAATGTAATTGTCGACCGGCATTGCAGGGGGAGAAACTATAAAACAAATTAATCAGCAAACCGGAGCCCATTGCGAACTCGACAGAAGGAATCAGAGCAATGAGAGCGAAAAAATATTTGTAATACGTGGCAACCCGGAACAAGTGGAACACGCTAAAAGGATATTCAGTGAAAAGCTTGGCATGGTAAGCAGCCGCCTGTTTTTCGTAATATATTGCTCACAGTATTTAAATATCAGACGACTCTTGCTGTCACTTGTTTGCTCATTCACGCGACTTTTCATTCTGCTGCAGAGTCCAGGCGGGGCGCCATTTTCCGCGGGACAAGGTGCAATCGGTTATAATCCAAATTGGAACTCGGGATCGGGCTATCAGTCCTGGCCGAATCAAGGACAGCCCAACGAACCTGGTAACTATTTCGTCCCCCGATTTAGCGGAGATATCGTGAAGGACTTTCTAAAGAAGTAAATGGTACCTCGATTGTCGACAATTTTCGATCGCGTCTATCGTTACAGGTGGCAACGCGAATCAAGCACCGGTACAGGTCAATCCTCAGACCGGCCAACCGGATTACAGTGCCCAATGGGCGGAGTATTATAGATCTCTCGGTATGTACAGAGAGGCGGAAATGATCGAGCAGCAACAAGCGAAACAGGGAAAGCCCGAGCACAGTCAGCCAGGTTGGACATCGAGAAAGACCGTCGTGACGATTTCTTGTTCGAAAGTGGACCGTTCGAATGACTCGAGCTGAACGAATTTCCCTCCGCAGGCAATCCACAACAGAGCCAGCCGAATCCCGCTGCACCTGGAACAGCCGGACCACCGCAGGGGCAGCAGCAGCAGCAGCAGCAAGCGGGCGCTGCTCAAAACGGAGGTCAAGCGGATTACAGCGCCCAGTGGGCCGAGTATTACAGAAGCATCGGCAAAGTCAAGGAGGCTGAGGCTATAGAAGCGCAAATGAAAGCTGGCAAGGTACGCGGTTCATTGAAATTGTTATTCGATCTCGTATTCTTCCGTCGATACCCTCAGTCTTCTACTTTCTGGGAAACGGGCGACCCTCCTCGATGAGCATCTTTTAGAACCGAGAACACGTCAAATTTGTATCGCGACCTTTCAGCTGGGACTACCAGGAAATCAACTGGCACAGCCGCAAATGCAGCAGCCAATTCAGGGCCAGCCGGCAGGACCGCCGGGTGGAACTCCGAACGCATTTTCCCAGACGTACGGAAGTTATCCAGGAATGGGTGCCGGATCGGCACCGACCGGCTATTACGCCCCGGGTGCTGGCTCTTCCTCCCAACCTCAGTCAGGACAACAAACTCCGTCTTTCCCGTCTGGCTATCAGAATTACCCGTACTCCCAGCCGAGCTCCGATAATTAAGGAGGCGCGCGGTTACTCGAGAGTGGGATAATCTGTAAGTAATCATTTTGCGTATCGTATTTCCTATATATTGATCGGGAAAGATGCGCGATACTTCAAAAGTGAAGTTGCGATATGTCGTGGCAAACTCTTGCGATGAATCATTTGATTATTCCGCGTGTTCCGAGAGACGCCCGCTTCTTCACCCGGTTGCTCATACGTAATGGTAGAAAAAAAAGATACATTTTGAAAATTGCCTCGACAGAGAATCACGCAACTTTCTTGCACCCTCTGATGTTGTATGGAGTTATATTAGAGTTGTGCGAGCTATTTTGCGCATTTACGGAAGTATCCTCGGGTGTCGCACGCGCGTACAGTCTATGACAAGATCTTTGTCCGTAGATGGAGTCTATTTTTTAGCTCGATACTCGACTCATTTAGTTCGTCGTCGATGTGATAGATTTCATCGAAATTAGAAAGCTCCGCTTTTGCAATCTACGTAAATACGTGTCTTTTTAATCTCGCTGCATGTCGAATTATGCTGGACAACTTTAAATTGACTCGATATAAATATCGGAAACACGTGTAGGATGTCAATGGTGTAAGACAAACGTATCGAGTGTCTCTGTGCGTGTACCACTGCTCCTCATTGATGTTTTCAGGAATTATGTTCAATGTTTCTTTCCTTCCTTCGAAATGCTCACTAAATGCATTTGGGAGATACAAAAGAACACATACGGTTTTTACACCTTTGAAATGTACATTGCAATGCTCTCTCTCTCTCTCCCCTCTCACTCTCTCTTTCTTCCCTCGTCTTCCTTCCTCACTCCTTCCCCCTCTCTCCTCTTTCTCTCATTTCTCCCGCCTACGTCGAAACCGTCCGCGTAGTAATCATTCGTTTATTTCAGATAATTTTCAGATAGCTTTCCATTGGGACGTGGTTTAACAATGCTGTATCGTCATATAATGTTTCTGCTAAATCCATATAATTGGCTGCTTTATAAAGATATCACACGACCTCAATTATTCACATCGATAGTGCAGACTACGTATTATTTATATATTACTAGATCATTTGATGATTCCTTACTTTTTTTTTTATACTGTAGGATACATTACGTTCTAATGGTAGGTAATAAGAAAAGGTTGAAATTGAAGTTGAATAGCGTATTGTAACACATCAAACATAATTATCCGTCTCTGTGTTCTATCTACTCTGTGTCGTATGTATTTTTACTCCCTATTTTACATATAGCTAGAGAGATAAGTTGAAGTTAGCAGGTGATGCAGCAGAGATGAAAGAGAGGAACCTGGATCAGCGATTGCATATGTACAAAATATCTCGTTATACGTATCGAAAAATTGTTGAAAATCGTCGTTCTCTTATAAGCGCATCGTTAAACGGACCGTCTATTCCATTTATCGCGATAAAATATTGTTCATGCGCCGTCGATTCGATGGTTTCCTCGCCCTTCCAAGACATACCATGTTCTCTCATTAAACATGCAGTCCTCTACTATATACTCTTGTAGCCATTTGCCTCCTCTCTACATATATTTTCCAAGTGTATACCTCGCTATTTATCCGAAAGTGGTATCAAACGTTTACTCGTGCACCCGACATGTATTTACCCGAATAGTTGTTTAAACTGTATTACATAATCGTATTGAAACTCTTCTTCCAACATATTTCCAATGTCTGATATGCCACATGTTCCGACATACGCACGTCCGCATATATACTCAGATATCGTATTATTATACCATGGTAAATTTAATTGCAATTGACTCCTCTTTTCTTCGCCCGGCAATTTCGAAACGAAAATATCATTTTTAGATTCGAAGCAGCCAATTAGGGTGACGATGCACACCTGCTCTTCGTTTGATCACGGCGCACGGGGATCCAATATTTTAGGCCATGTATATTCTCGCATATTTTCGTCTTTCACCAAATCATTGCGTTCGTAGGAATCCGTGGGATCGGTGTGTAGTACCGGAGGTAGAAGGACCGGCGTCCCTCGTTTCGTACAGTCGTAAATCCCCCCACTCGGATCACGTAGGATAAGAATCGAAATTGAAAGAATTGAAGCAGGAATCACGCGCGATCGTTGTATATCAATTGGTACGATATGTCTCACTAGCGATTAAGAATATGCTTTGAATTTTGCTGACACTTACCTGTGACAATACATGTACACATGTGTATATTCGGTAGGTGTTGTATAGAGATGAGAGATGCATATCCGAACGAACCGATTCACACCTGCTCGTCATTGTGAGACCTTAAATTGTACAGCCGGCACATCTCTTATAATTAGCACGTAACGTTAAGAACGTAGATCGATTTCTCTGTAGTCCGCAAATAGGCTAATTGTCGGTCAAAATTGCAATAGCCACATTATCCTTAATCGGCTCAGATTAGTGTGTAACAGATGATCAAAGAATTCTACATGAGATATAACGGTCGTCTTTTAATTGTGATTTATATCACGCGAAATCCATTCGCATGTACAGAACACAGAACGGATTATGCAAAATATGTTTACCCCGAATATATATATGTATCATTTTGAGCAGACGCCTCATACTGTTCGATGTCGCGAAACAGTTTATCGGTGATTCAACTTTCTACCCAAGCATCTGCATCTACTATAGTCATACCTAGCAGCAGTTCCCGCGTGTAATTTCCGATGCTCGAAATAGAATTCAATGATGCTTACGCTCCTCCTTGTGTGCGCATTGTATTATTTCTAGACGCCCGTTGAATGATACGATTATATGATCGTTGCCGTAGGTAGATACGTATTTTGTTCGAAACTCTTCTACAGTATCCAATAAATCTCTCGTCAATGTATCACGAGGTCTGGTAAAAATGCAGATCGCAGCTAAGCAATTCCTTTTTCTTTGCGGTTTACACATCACACTGCTGATTTGGACACACGAGCCGGCAATTACGTCTTTCAGAATAATACGCAAATCTCGGATAAGCGGTTTACTTTGAATATCTCATGCCACGTGTTTCATTTTATATTTGTGTGTACTTCAATGTGCAGGTCTTTATTTTTCAGTTTTGATGCTGTGCTATTGTAGGAACTCCCAAAAATGTATACGCAATATTTTCTGGTGATAATGTAGCTCGAATGGGCCTTGTTTTTCGAAAAACCGTATTTCGTTGATCGAAGATTCCGTTTCGAAAATTGTAATTCGTGGTATACGCTGATTTGTATCTCTGCGATCCACGCTTTCACTCGTACAATGGAATACTTGAATCAATTCGTATCGCAGTGATTAAAAAGATCGTTCCTACGTAAAACGAGTGACGAATCTAAACACCGTGAAACTTTCATTTCAGGAACAGTGGCTCGTCGTAAACAGTATCAGAATTCTCGAGACGAGGAAACTGTTAGAGCAGCGGATAAACCACCCGTAACTGTAAATGTAAACGGCATTTTCGATGTATGGCACAGTGGAGAACAATTATAAGCATGTTAAACGAACTTTCGAGTTAGAAGAATTACTCCTTTACAATTCAGTGGGAAGGATCTTGCAATGCATCACGAAACCGACTCGCAGTAGAAATCTTCCAAACGACTCGAATCGATTTGTTCCCGAGTGATTTTTCCGAGACAAGACCAAATATGAAATTATGCGATACGAGTGACGCGCGATACGCTGTGTTTGGGGATGGGTATATTGAAACACTACCTTGGAATAATGCAGTCTTTTTTTTTATGAGAGCTCGTCAACACAAAATTGTTACTGAAGCATTGGATCATTGTTGTTAATTGCTGAACATTTTTTTACCGAAATTTCTAAGATATTTCTGTCTATACTGTACACGTAATTCGATATTACGCATAACATAGCTGTTTTTTTTGTTGTATCTGTTACATGAAACTTCACAAGTGTTTTATCTACGATCTAGAAAACCTGCCCGAGTTATCACAATTGAATGTGCAATTATGAAATTGCAAAGCATATTCGTAGCGCGATACTTTCGCACGTATGCCAAATGACAGCGTGTATAATGCGCATTAAGGATTAGGTTCAATCGAATTCTCAAATAAAACTGTCATTAAAAAGCTGTATCTACGTGTTAACGAATGAATTAGAGCTTCCAAGTTCGTTCAAAAAGAGAGACTATATATATACCCCTTTTGGCGAACTTCACAGATAGTAATTATGCGTGGAACGTTATAATTAAACACCCTTGTAGGAGTCACGTAACTCTTTCACTTTGGTACGATTCCGCAAGAACAATCCGATAACTCGTCGTGTAGCTTGCATTTATGACCACAATTCGAAAATTGTCAAACCTCTACTATTTCCCATCGAATTAACTATTTAAAAAAGGAGCGTAACGAATTCAGATCGCTCGTTCTCTTCTTAATCTTACAGCATACTTCCATTGACTACGATTCTAGATTTGTTTAACCATTTCATCCAAGAAAAATTGTGCCGTAAAAGCAACGCAAAATGTAAATCGCGCTTGGTTAGCTACTGTTGTCTGTGCGCTTTGAAAATATCTTCACATTATGGAAGAAAGAATATCACCCCCTTCTCTGCCGTTTCAATCGCGCCACCCAGTGAACGTAATCGTCTATCGGCGGGAAGAAATTTTTAACGTGTGCAGCTCGACACTTGAAAATGCATGCGACGCATAATGTAGAGGTGTCGAAAAATAAATAAAATAATTTCCTTAACGGGGAACGTACGTCCTGGTAAATATTCTATGAACGTACGTTCCGGTGGTATTGTGTAAATCAGTGTTTATGATAAAGTAATACTCGACAAATAAATATTTACGGATAATGTGATGGCTTCCACAACGCGGACCAACTTTCCGCGTATCAGGACAGCAACGGCGCGGTCGCTAAACGTGACGCGCTCGATCAATTCCTCCTGTCCTAAAGCCGTCCAATTATCCGTACACGCGCGTACACCTTGTCGCGAATCTACCAATCCATAATTTGTATATAGCTGTGCCACCGTACCGTATACACGCGCGACATAACGTTTACTAATAAATAATATTACGCAACTTCTCTTCGACTAACGGCAATTCTACACGTCACAATCGGCATATAAATTTCTACCAACTCCAAACTCATACCGGCACGCCAAAAATAGGATTCAGCTGCTGAGTGCAACGTATGAACGTGGCACGGCGAGGCAGCTCACGCAAACGAGCCGCTCCTGTATAAGTGCAAGCGGAGCGCAGTCCTCCCAGTATATCCAGTACCGTATTTTCTACGGGACCTTTGTAAGGCACTTCCACGCATCGGCCCTCGGAAGATCTGCCACGCGCAAAGGAGGAAAAATTTGAAGATGTTCTCACAAATCCGACGGCAACACGGTGAGTCGCACTCGATTCGGGAGTGCGCCGATACGCACCTGTATTCCGCAACGCCCCCGGAATGCTTTTCCATCGCGGTGCTCGAAGCCATGCCGTAAAACAGCTTCAGTTTCTTTCCATTCCTGTCTATCAACTCGCCACCGCATTCGTCGTGCCCCGCGAACATGCCGCCCGCCATGACGAAATCGGCACCGGCGCCAAACGCTTTAGCCAGGTCTCCGGGACAAGTGCAACCGCCATCCTGCAAGGACTCCGCGTACCAATTCACCCCTTCACGCGACTCGTGCGACGCTGTACGGTCCGCGTATCGAAACTCACGGAAATGATGTGCCCCTTCAAACCGTGCGCAGCGTCGGCACATTCGATTACGGCGCTCAGTTGCGGGTAGCCGACACCCGTCTTCATTCGAGTGGTGCAGACGGAACCTGGACCGATTCCCACCTTGATCACGTCTGCTCCGGAGAGTATCAATTCCTCCACCATTTCGCCGGTCACCACATTTCCAGCCTGCCGAAAAGCACCGATCAAATCGCATCGACGAAATCGTACTCGTCCCGAAGAATCGATATCGACGAGCAGTCTTTGCAACGATCGAAACGTATGATCGAATAACGTTCCTTATCGCGCGACCTGAGCTGTGTGCAAAAACTACGTGACAACAAGTGGAGGCAGGGACTGTCGCGCATGAGGAATCAGACGTCGCGTTATCGGGCTCCAAGTACAAAGACAATCCAGGATAAACCGACTTACGATGATCGTATGGTTGGGAAATGCTTTGCGGACCTTCCTGAGGTACTCCACAAAATGTTGAGAGTACCCATTGGCAACGTCCAAGCAAACGAAGGAGAGCTCTGGTACGGCAGCCAGTATACTGGAAAGCCGCTCAAAGTCTTCGTCTCTGGTGCCAGAACTAGCAGCCATGTGTTTCAAGCACTCCGCATTTTTGCTAGCAAAGTCCATCCATTCGTCGGTCGTATAATACTTGTGAATCGTTGTAAAAAGTTTGTGCTGGAAGGTCGCAAAAAAAATAGTACAAATATATGCGAAGAAACCAATCCAGGAAGACAATTGGCAAAGATCAACATGAGCTAAATCTTTGCTGCATCTCTGTACATAGATTCATCCTGCTGACCTTAGACAATGCCTTGGCCATTTCAAAGGTTCCAATGGTGTCCATATTAGATGCCATTAGAGGAATACCTTTATACGTCTGCTTGGAATTGCGAAATGTAATCTCCCTAAAAAGATCGACCTGGAAAAAGAGAGAGTTTCAATTTACAGTTTTCCACAGGAAATCAATATCTCCCTGGAAAAATATTAAAATATTTCGTACCGGTTGACTCAAAGCTGTATAGCTGTGCTACACCTTAGCACGCCTAGGATGTTTTAACCCTTTCGCTCACGGTGTCCACAAATGTGGACATGTGTAGATTAATGTATATATAAGGTCATAAATTAGAATTTTTACCGTTTGTTCACAAGAAGTACATTCGTGGACATTGTAACGAACGTATAAGACATATATAGCCATAAAAATTAAATTTATAAATAAACAAAAAAAATTAAATTTATGAAAAAAAAAATTTTTTTTTATCAGAAAAATTAAAATGTAAAGCATCGAACAGCTGGAATATACATTATCAATTGTATAGCTGTAAAAATAAAAATTCGTGAGTGAAAGGGTTAAGAAAACTCAGTTTTGACATTTTACCTGATCTATGTTCTCTACCGTATGTGAGAGTACCACCGCTGTAAAAATGCTTTTATAACAATACGTAACATATGGAAAAAGGAATTTCATCAAAAATATATCTGGTATATTTTACAAAAAAATCAAACACCTCATCCACGGTATTGAATAACGAGTGAAAGTATTCTTACAAATATAGCAGTTGAGAAATCACCGAGGGACGTAACACCTAGTCCTCTTTTTTGTCTATATGTTTTATATTTATTAAAAATAGTCACCAACTGACAGTGCTCCAAGATTCCATTATCAACTTTTGGAGTACTCACGTCTGATCTGCTCCTCAAAGTACTTCTCTTTGGTCTTAGCATTACATCTTTAAAATCTAGTTTTATATCATTTATTATATTAGGCATATTGACAACAAAATTATTTAAAATCTATGCGACCACCGCAGCAGACGACCCCCCGTACGATATGTCATAAGATGCGGGAGCATAAACTTACAATCTAACCAAGTTACGAACGCTTCCTTTGCGTTGTTGAGTTTGCCCTCTACCGTTAGCGTTTCGTTGCTGCAGTAATGCAGTGACATGAAAAATCACCCTGACACCGGGTTCTCATGTGTCCGGAAAGCTTGCGGAGTGCGCAATGCGTAAACACCGTCACCCAATCAGCTCTCCGCGTGCGTACTGCCTGCCTATCCGCATTTTTTCCGGACACATAAGAACCCGGTATAAGAGATCCGTTTCCGCCATATTAATCGGGTGCGATAAATTGCAGGTTGCAAATTTCTTATGAAATGTGGGATTGTCCGTCGAGTAGTGCCGATCTCTCAAAAAGGAAGCCACGCAGACTTTCAGGGACACCTGCAAATCGATTTTCTCACATACTTTCACTCAGCGTTCTCGCTGTCGGAATTGGAATAGGATTACTGACAGAGTAAGTATAGGTGTACCCTCGAAATTTGGGAATTATTATCGTTTAAAGTCTTTATATGTTATTTTGCGATGAACGTTGAAGGCTTGACTCTCTCGATCAATTGTATCCCTTGTCTCACATTCAAACATCCGTACGATTACGATGCGTTACGTATCAGTTACATGGGCGTGGGCGACAAACTCCGAAGACGTTTCAACAATGGAGACTTGTACACTAGAACGGAGGAGGAGATCGAAAGACGAGCTATGATGTCGTTTAGCGCCACTGGTTCTCTTCTCGCAAAGAAAAAACAACTCGAATACAGTGGCAATGACTTGAGGACGGAATACGAAGGAGATTTTTCCAAGGTGCAGGGAGATTAAAGCTGATGACGTTAGAAGAAGACCATGAATCGCAAACGAAGTCAACGTCAGCTGTCGTTAAAAGTATCCCGAAGTGAGGACGGTCTGTCTCAGAAAACGTCCTCCAGCGAAGATAAAATGAAATTAGAAAGGATCGGTAGCACAAGGTAGGGCCTTACGATTTATAACACTAAAGAAAAATCATAATATGTATTTACGTAAGACTTTTTCTTTCCACGAGTGTTCATGCAAATTTGAGTGTCAGAACCTGAAATGTAGTAAATATAAGTATTCTGGCAGCATTGTAAATCAGGCCACAAAACATCAATAAACATTGCATCTGTCAAGCTCGGCATTTTCTATTTTAGTTCATTAAAGGATTCCGAGATGTTGGGAGATCTATCGAGTCCGACATCTTTGAGGACTGAAAATAAAGTCGACGTTAAACCTGATCCTTATTGTCGGTTGCCTTTGATTTCCGAAGTCGATACGCCAGATAATGACGATAGTTTGGTGGATTTCAAGTCTCCACTGTCAAAAGCGTTACGCGGAATAGCTTCGCGTGATTTCAAAACAATCGAGAAGACTCGCAATAGGTTGACGTCTGACGAGAAACCGTCCTGCAGCAAGGAATCCCAGAAAAGGGCCAATAAACGAGTTCAAAAGACCGCAGTGGATCCTAAACAGCAATCATTGGAATCGACATTCTTTAAGAGCGAACACGTCGATGTACAAATTGGAAACATTTGTCCTTTGTGCTTGAAACCTCATAAAAGTGCTGCGGCACAGGTCGCGCACATAAAGAGCTGCGCTTCGAAGAATAATGTTTCCACAAAGAAATTATTTGATGCTATGGAACTGCAGGCGCGTCAAGCGGAGGAGAGGAAGTCGTTGGGACTGCTACCTGCACCGGTTCAGCAACCTAAAAAGACCGTGTCACGAAAAATGGTACGGGCATCGGAGGTTTCTTAATTTCGCGTTAATATACTCGATCGCTTGAACTCTGTCAGGGATTATATCAGCTCCGACATGATCAGGCAATTGTTCTTTCCCCTTGATTCGCCTTAATACCAAAATGCTTCTCTAGATTTCCACCAAAGATCCTCAGCTTCAACTGGGCTTGGCTCTTTCGATGTCTCTGCACGAGTTGCAGCAAATGGAGCAGCTGGAAGAAGCGGAGGTGTTGCTGTGCGAATCGTCACCGAATCTGTTGGAAATGAGTTCAGAAGAACGTAGAGAGACTCTACAAAGTTTCGGTTTTACAACGAACAAGCCGGTGGCGACAACTTCGTCAACCGTATCAAAGAAGAGTAAGCAAATCGATTTGAAACAAACCCCAAACGTATTTCTAGCCAATCGTGCACGCTATGGTCGAACTGTACTTCGACTGATATAGATATCGAATTATCTTCTAGAAAAACTCTTAGTGCCTACTGTTCTGCAAACACGATCGAAGGTGGAAAAGGATCAACTTTTAACGGAGAAAATAGCAGAAGTTCTCATAGGGAACGAAGCGATAACGCAAGTGCCGCACGAACGTAAAGATAGCGTGGAATGCAGCAACGCTTTCGTTCTGAGGAGTCGATTATTACAAAAATATCGTCGCTTGGTAATATATCAATGGCATTGTCGAAGTCCGTATTAATCGTGCGTTCGCTTGAAAAAAACTCGACGATTTTTAATACTTTTCACAGGAGGACAGCTTGTGGGAGAAAGCCAGACTGACTCCGAGCAGGAGAAACTTTTACGTCGCAGATCTGTCGTCGGTGATACTGCCGACTGCTCGCGGTACGGAGGAATCTCACGCGACGGTACGTATATTTTCACGCAGGCAGGTTGCCATTGAGTTTAATTAATGAATTAAATGTCGAACCTGAGATTACTTTTGTCCGCTCAGATGCGGCCGCAATTTAACGATCGTACTGACGGATGTAGAAATTCTACGGCGGGCACTTCGAAAGAACTCGAGTTTACACCCGATACTCGGCACGAAACGCACGAGGAAAAGTCGTTGCAAACTGTCAATCGTGACTCTCCGAGTTCCGCGAAGGATCTCGCAGTCGCTGATCCAGAAACGAAAGACGCGGTACATCAACAATTCGTGAGTGCTTTAGCGTCAGACTGGAGAAACGCGTTGAACGTAATTTCGATGAGCGACGTACTGGTGTTTACGAAAGGCGACAATTACGTCTGGACTCACAGACTGGTATTTTCCGTCCGATGTCCCGACATCATTCTCGACATCGCTCCAAACGACTGTACGAAGTTTCCCCACGTCAAGGACAGGATTTCTTGGCCGGAGGTGGAATATTGCATCGCCTTGGCGTTTCTCGAGTTCGTTTACTGCGGCACGATCGAGAAACATCATCGTGTCTTTGACGACGAAACCGCGGTGACGGGTATTAGAGTTTTAGCGAGGCGGTATCGAGTGAAGGAACTGTTTTCGTATCTGAGAATGAGATCGAGCGAATTATCGCGTAAAGAAAACTCGAGCGAAACCGAAATAGATGGCAACCGGGTATCGGAATATTGTTCTTCCATCGCGACGCGATTCGAGTCGCCGATAAGCGCCAACTGTAACAGTTTATCTAACGAAAATAACGAGAAATGCAAATGCGTTTCCTCAAATTTGAAAACGGACCACGAGTCGTCCGGGAAGAAGCGAAGGGAGTCGAGTAATGAAAAAGGTAATACGGATACCGGAGGTTCCGGCACTCAAATAGGCGAAGTGGTTTGCGTAAATGATAGTCACGGTGATAGCAGTGATGGCATTGAGGTGGAAGAAAATAAAGACAAAGACGGAAAGCACAAGCTTCCAATTATCGACTTCGACGATAGACCAGGCAGCGTATCTCCCGATATATTCGATGACACCGTAGAAGAAAGTTTCAGTTCTAAAGGGGAACCTTTTATCGGCGAAGATAAACGTATGGATCGCGGTAATCGAGAAAAATTCGACGATTCTTGGACGCCACGGATTTTAGATGGAAGAGATTCGAACAACGTACCGAACACGGAGAAACAACCGTTAGCTTGCAATGAAAACGTCGAAATTACTTTAGACCTCACACAGAGCGACGATTCTCTCAGTTCGGAAGAATTGAGTACAATAAACGAAGCGTCAAATGAAGAAGACTCACGTCGAGACACAAGCGGTAAAACTCTCGCGAATTCTTCAGAAATGGGCTGTTCTCTCGACTTCGGGGAATCAGCCTCGATAGAAGAAACACCGAAGAGAAGAGAAACACGGCAGAGAGCTCCTTCGGAGGGGCTTCCCGAAAACTCGAAGAAGCAAAAGAGCGACATAAGTATGTTCCTGGAGAAAGTCCGAAGAATCAACGCCAAGTTGGACGCGTCCGGTTCGGATTTTGAATTCGAATCTCCCCTCTTGCCAAACTCATCGAAGAAATATAAGAATCCGTTTCACATAAAACGTCCCCAAGAATTGTTCAGTTACGATGACTCCGTGGAGGAGGAGAAAGTAAAACGTGTAGAGATGCTCGGAGAAGGGAGGAATGCATTGAGTATGTTCGAACGGGACATTCGGAGAGAAGCAGCGAAAAATCCGGCGACGTTTAATTTGACTTCGTACGACTTGGCTGTGGAGGATGACAGCCGTTGTTCGAGTAATCCGTCAGTTTCTCCGCTCCGTGGGAAAATGCAGGAAGAGGCAGCGAGCTCGAAGAAGCTACAAGATGGTTTACACGAAGCAAGCATTGGCGACGATGACGTGTTTGACCAAGCTCAACTTTGTACGCCGAAAACTAAAACGAGCGATTCTACAGCCGATATATCCGGAAACAACGACGCGGAGATATCGATGTACAGTAAGTATAAAATGAGGCACGAACGTAATAGTATTGAAAAGTATCGTGTCGCCCTGTTGAATTCCACATTTCGCAATACTGGATCAGATTCGACGCCATTGCCGAAAGAGTCGTCGGACGACTCCGACAGTTTGAAACTGTCCAGAGATAAAATCAGAAGAGAGGGAGAATTTAGTCAAATCTGTAGCAATGGCTCGGGTTCTCCCGAAATAGACGATGTATCGCTGGAAAATGATTTCGGTGCTACATCTGCAGACCTGGAGACCGCTGTGTTCAATGCTCAACCTCCTAAACGATCCAGAAGGGTGAATAGTGTCGTTAATATTCTGTACGAAGAGGATAGCCCGTTGGAAAATTCGTCGGAAAGAGGCAACGCGGAAAACGACTCGCCAAACGTAGAAGTTTCCCTTGCCGATATCAGCGAAAGTTTGAAGTCGAAGGAAAATCGAAGAAACAGCGTCTCGCGATTAAGCGTGTGCAGTATGGAAACTGAAGTCTGCGATGTTACTGGCAATGAATTGAGAACTCATTCTCCTTCGGGTGAAGTTTTAATGGAAAATCGAGTGGCATCTCCGTTAGAATTGGAAACGCTAGAAAGGGGGAATTCCATCGAATGCATCGATGATGAGAAAGACGTCCTTCACGTTTCGTCCGTTAAGCTGTGTGCGAAAGAGCTGTACAGCATAAGTAACGAAGTCGATCATTTACTTCAGGAATGCGAGGTGACGAGAAGTCAAGAATATGGTGAAAATTACAAGACGTGTAAAGCGAGTAGTCCAATTTCCATACACTCCAGTTTAGATTCATTTACGGACCATCCTGTTGCCTTCGATAACAAGGAGAACGATGCGACTACTGAGTTAAACGGCGATCGAGACAATTTGGAACTACAGTCAGCGAGTGATAACGACTGCACCGAAACGAATAGCGATGCCGAAGAAATTAATCCAGATCTGGCTATTTATACTCAGAGGAACTTTGCGAATGTAACGACGCGTAGGACACTGAAGAAATCGCATGCCGCTGGTAAAGATTCGATTGACGTGAAAGAATCTCCCGACGAATTCAGCAATGCGAGTACATCGAAAAGCTTCGACATTCGCAGCGTCTTGCTTCACCAGACATCGAGCGACGTCGAAACTTTCCAAACGAAATCGACACCTCATGGCTGTCCCAAACCTGATTCGAGACGTAAAACTGATTTTGATGAGGCGTGCGAGGAAGGTGCGTCAACGTCGAACTGTACTCCGCCACGAAATCGAATTCGGAAGAGCAACGGTAACGACGAGAAAGACGAGTCGCCGATATTATCAGCAGAAAATACAACGCCCCTTCCCGACTATGACGTAATGAAGACACCACAGCTTACGGTGAGTATCGTAAGTCGACACTGGCCGTTATACCGAATGCGAGCCATCGTTTTCACGGTCGAAATCTCATTTTCAGCAAGAATTACACAAGTATGGAATAAAGACGCTGAAGCGCAACAAGGCGATACAAATGTTGGGACACATTTACAAAGAGCTGCATCCCACTGCTTCCTTGGTGAGACAGGAATCATCGCAAACGTTAAGCAGCGAAGACGAACAGCCGCCGCCCAAACGTATTGACAACGGCGAAGCACCAAAGAAATCCGATGCCCGAACAAATATTCCTTTGTCGGGTCGTCGTCGAGCGCAGTCGCAAAAAAAGTAACCATGCGTGTCTCCTCACGATTATCAGTAACAATAGATCCCATCTCTGTTCCCGATTATCCATCCGCGGTGTCAATGTTCTTTTCAGCGGATCGAACGACAGTTCGGACGACCTGAGTTCCGGCGAACTCGAGTTCGCAAGAGAAGGTCGGAAACCCGCAAGCCTGAAGGAAGCTTTCTTAAGTGTGTTGCACGTCGACAAGGAGTTACGCAGCAGCATTTTGACTTACCAGCCATTGAAATTGGAAAAGGTTCGCGCAGATTTGATGAAGCAGGGCTTCAAATGCACATTCGACGAGCTTGTGAACTTTCTGGACGAAGAAGTGAGTCTCCAGGTCTATCGTACATCGAACTTGTTAACGAAGTACACGCATATAAACGCGTCGCCCCCTATCCCTTAACTTAGGATGTTAGTTTTGCTAAAAAGAGGAGGCCGAAAAATATGAGTATGAAAAAGAAATGACATCTTTTCTCCTCTTTCAGTGCATCACTTCCGTGTGTCGTCGGCAATTACACTTAAACGGAGAAAACCGAGGTACGAAGCGGAAGAAGCCGTCGAGCGGAGCAAAGGCAAGTCGTTCTAAGAAATGAATCGGTCGAGAGATTCGCGGAGAATCGGAAAGCGGTGATTTTTGAGTGCCTTTTTCGTGCTTATACCAAAAGCCCTGTAGTTTGTATAAGCACAGCATTTTGTTCATCGAGATAATAAGTTTTTATAAAAAAGTGTCGCATAACAAATTATTCTCTCTGCCATGTTATGTTATTATAGCGGGTGGGGAATGTACATATAAAATGTAATTGAATGACGTGGGACGGAGAGAAATACACTAATTTTTTGATAATGATTCTAAAACGACCGTAGGACTAATGTACATTAACGACAAACAGCTGTCCGTTTACGACGACGAACGGAAATAATTAGACCGAAAAATCATATATCTTGAGATGCTTCGCGGTGTAAATACATATCACATACGCGCCATCGCACATGCGAATGCGCTGTGGCGGATGCATTAAAACACGCGACACACGAGACGGAAGTACGTAATCGTTGTGATATAACACACAGTGCGACAGGTACGTCCGAAGCAATAATCTAGACAGCAAGACGAGCTTTATAAGACATTAATTCCTCAGGATTTGTGTACAAAGTTGAAATTAATTACAAGAGTAAACGGAAGCCAACATTGGGCAAATTTGACGGAATGTGAGAAATGTATTTCCACGAGATATATCAACGGGAAATGGAATGGATCAAGCAACCCTTAAATTTACAATAATGCCAATAGCAGCGGTATAAATGAAAAAGACTTAAATACTAACATTTTTGGCGTTACAATTACCATCGCACGGTTTCGTGCATTCTCGTATAACGTATAATTCCCGTTGACTAAAATCGGCTGACGTTGCTCAATTTCGCTCCTCTTTCGTCGATTGCAAGTAGTAGCGCCGCGGTCTCTGCTTCCGAATTCTTGAATATCGAAGTCGCGATAAAAGCACCGCTCCCGGCGACGTTTTATGAACTTCGAACTATGAGCGCGTTCACGTCCGGCTGAAGAAACTCCGTCACGATGGCGGTCACCATTTCGTTTAGTACTCTCCTCGATTCATTCAGATCCCTGGAGAAAGAAATGTTATGTTCTCCGCGCGCCTCATTATGAAACATCTACGGTGCTTTTCCTTGACACGACGATATCAACCAAAAAAATCGGTCGCACCTCGGCAATTAACGGAAAATGATTGCGTGTTCGTGACGAGGACTTGATAAAAGCCCCCAGGGGTTTTGTATATCTCTCAAAAGGAACAACTACGACATTTATCTAAAGTTTTCGAATTGCGTGGCGGCAGATTTATCGTCACGATTGGATGTGACGTTGTCGATATCCGGGTAAGCAACAGAAATCAATTAAGGTGGATTCCAGTTATTCGGCTTCGATAAATGTTTCAACGTACGCGTTTGCATTGATAGACACATTATTGAAGATTGCCGGGGCCGAAACACGCCGCGCTGGATATCTCGATAGTTTTAACGCCAGCGGCAATATATTTCGAGCGGTGATATTCGAGAAAGACGAGAACGACAACTCGACGATAATTCATGCACTTACTGCTGTTTTGGAGGGGTAGAAAGCTCGCTGTAGTATTTAATTTTGGGCTCCGTACCACTGGTACGCAATGTAGTAACCAGACCATTCTTGAAGGTGAACGTGATCATCTGACTGGATTTGGAAACAGGCAAAACCGCCTTGTTTCCAGGCTTTGTGTTGTCATAGCCGGTGGTCAAATCGCGTATGCCGACTATTGGATATTTCCCTCTAAGAATGCTGGTGGGATACTGAAACGCAAACGATATGACCACAACAATTTCACGTATAGTTCGTGCGCTCAAAAACTTTGCATCGCCCGCCGTTTAAAGTGCGAACTATCCCACCCCAAATTACTGATAGATTAGAAACGATAGAATTATTATACAAAATTTTGCACGCACAGCTCAACAGGATAAAGCGTCGCGATATTGGTATTATTTTATTCTCGCGTTTTTCGCAGGTGAATCGCGTAGTGAGGGTAAAACGATACGATTTTGAAACGGTCACATTTCGCGGAACTGTAAACAAAACGACATAGCGGTGCTCCGTTGAATTTCAGCGAATAACGAACTTACGAAATAGATACTCCCGAAGTTTCTTCGAAGAACGGAGAGAGAAAATAGAGAGATTGTATAACGGGGATAGCCAGAATGCCGAGGAGCAATGAAGGAACGAGCGTGAGCGACGTCAAAAACATGTCCGTTAATTTGTCCACCCAGATTTCGTCTTTTGACATCTTCGTGGATGAAACTCGTTAGATGACAAAGTACGACCATACGAGAAGACACGTCGGTTTATACCATATCACTTGTCGAATTGTTAGCGCGACGTACTTCCAAAATTGACTCAACAGTTTAACATCGACACACGACGCGATTCACGTTTAAAAAAAAAAGCACAGATACAAAGGAGAAACAAGGCAGAATCAGAGGAGAAATAAGAGCCGATACTCGACAACAGAGAGAACGCTATCGAAACGAACAATACCAACTGATGTAGCACTGTACCACTTGGCCAATTCGCCCGTGTTATCCGACGAGGAGAAATGATTTTAAGCGCAATATTATCGAGGTGTAAATGAGTCTTGTAATCTTCGCGTCACATGTGTGTACCACCGTTTCCGATGCATTTACACAAGAAGCGCATGTGTCATGGCGCAAAAAAGGAACGTGTGATTACACTCGACTCGTCACCTAGATTAAACGATAAGCTTCACAGCATTGTAGGTGGATTGAATTTAGCCCGACGAGAAGAGATAAGTGATATTACATGGGTAGGTTCCGCGCCTATACTTCGGCCAAGTATTGGCGAGAAACTATAACGCTGTAACGCTCGTTCTCTCGCATCGCTACTATGACTGTCGCTCGTTTTATGCCTCCCTCGAGCATTACGACACACTAGACACTCGTCGACCTTGTAGCCGCACGACTAAGTGTACATGGAAGTTACCTTATTATTGCTTTCAATGTACTGGATGGGGGCAAATGGCTGCGGAGTTTGTTTCGCACGCTTTATAAATTTACAATTCACGTCTGCGAAGAACAATGACTGATACCGGCAGACTCGGAAATGATCGGCAAATGTCGAATCAAAGTCTACGCAACGATAATCGAGAGAGCAAACTGCCGGTGTACCGAATTTGCATTGATACGGAAAAGACGCCGTTGTGGCTCGCCGAATGTTAACGATCACGATCGACCGCGTTACGGGTTCGGGTAAAAAGTCGTGACAAAAAACAAAGTAAGTTACCGTTATTCGATATCGGGCTAAAATAAATCGTCACATTTCAAGTCGTCGGTTGACAAATGGCTTTTTAAGAGTCTTGCTGTATTGTGTTATCTGGTGTTGCTGTCGCCGGCTACAAGTATATCGAGATAATTGATTTGTTCCAATATTTGTTCGGATAGGAGAATATTCGCGAACGGAGAATACGAGCGGAAGACGAACCAACTGGGCGTTGCTCAATTGTTAATTGTACGCGAATTAGTACGGGTACATTCGCTGGCATATTTGACCGCGCCCCTTGATCCCAGACGAAGTGGCAGTATGAAAGATTAAGCGAGCTCAGCCTTATTATTTCCGAGAGTGTATGGATATTACTATCATATGCGAAGTGCATTACAAGAGTACGACTGTAAGCGTGGAAAGTTGGCGTTGTCTTACCGTGTTTGGCTTTTTCGAAAAATTTCTCAACCGCTCGAAAATGGCCTTGATTGTCTCCGGCTTGTGACAAATCCAATAGGAATTTTCCGATACGTGATGTCCATATCTGTTGTCGAAAGGAAGGAAGAATCATCTTCTAATTGCACGACTCCGTCGAGAACTCGTTTTTTTTAGAAAGAGAACGAAACGCTTTTTACGAGAGAGTCTACATTTTTCCAGAAACACGCTCTTACTCCGCATATATTTCCTCCAGTTTATCGACGAGAGAGAGCCCCATGGTTTCGAGGTACGCGGCCATTTCGGCTACCCGCGCACCAGCACTAATCCCATCCTTGTCGAGGACGTTCGAGCCGCACATAAATCCGATAGCCTCTTCGTAGGCAAACAAAACAACTTTCCCCTCTCTCATTAGCTCCGTGGCTCTGTTACCCATCCATTTAAAGCCGGTTAAAGTTTCCTACGGAATGTATCATCGTTTAAAACGAGGTAGCGTTGCATGCGCGATCCCCCCCTTTACCAAGCTCAACGAGCTTACGCACCTCGAATTGAAATCCTTCCTTTTTAGCCATCGAGGAGAGAATCTTACTGGATACCGTCGACGACAACATGTATACGTTATCGAGACCTTTATCGGGATAACGTACTCGATAGGAATGCAACATCCACCAACCCAGTAAAGCACCCAGTTCATTGCCACTAAATACTCGCCACCCACCGCTTGCATAAAAAACATTACGCGTAAAGTATTCGCGCAACGAGTCACTCCACCGGGGGACGCGTGTTCTCCCAATTCTTTCTGTCTGTCGAGTTCTCATCACTCACGTTTTTGTCTTGATCGCGCAGGCTAGTCGATCCGCGTCTGGATCATTAGCGAGGATGATGCTGGAGGCATTTCGATCGGCCGTCTTTATGCTCAAGTCAAGAGCGCTCTTTCCCTCCTCGGGATTGGGAAATTTCACAGTTGGAAATTCGGGATCGGGATCCTTCTGCTCCTCGACTACCGTAAACTCCTGCAATATGTAACGTATTCTGTTAGGATCGACCGCGCCTGGGTATCATTAATATTGTAGCTCGCTATTGCACGGCTACGCAGGATTTCCGAGGTATTTACGTAAAAACGTACTTTAAAATTGGCAGCATCGAACGCGGCAACCATGTAGTCATACCCGACACCGTGCATCGCCGTATACGTGAATTTCAATACGGTATTCCTATTGACCTCTGAATACAAGACGTCTTTTTTAACAGTTTCAAAATAGGATAGCATCGTTTCTTGCAGCGGGTCCTTGTAAAGAGGACTTTGATAGACTTTGGACACGTGCCACGACGATTCCAGAGGCTCCAGATTCGCCAGAATGCACTTCTGTATCTCCTTGTCGTGCGGCGTAATGATCTGAGCGCCGTTATCCCAGTAAACCTTATACCCGTTGTCCTGTTTCGGATTGTGCGAAGCGGTGATCATAATGCCGGCTGCGCACTTGTACTTGGTCACTCCGTAAGGAATGAACGGCGTCGGGCAAACCTTGGAATACATGTACACCTTGACGTTATTGCTTATGAATACAGCTGCTGTCAACTCGGCGAACCTGGAAGAAGATATAATAGAAGCGCATTCTCAAGGATGTTTGGGGTTCATCAGATATTGTTCGTATTTCCTGGATGACGAACCTTTTGCTATTGTATCGACCGTCGTATCCTATTATCACGCCTCTTTCTTTGGCGTCGAATGTAGTGCTCAACAAGTACTCGACCAGTCCCTGACCAGTTTGCAGGACTACCAGATCGTTCATTCTATTGTAACCAGGACCCATTTGACCTCTCAGCCCAGCAGTACCAAATCCCAAACGTTTTAAGAACAAGTCTGACAAGATCTCGACGCTCTTCTTATTTATAAGATCCTTAACTTCATCTTCAGCTTTCGAATCCTCGAGAGGAGATACGCACGTTAGTTACGCCATAATAATTAAATTCTACGTAGATTTAGGCATAATCGAAAATTTCAACACAATCCAAGACTCGAGCTTACTCTGTTCCACCGCAACCATTCCTTGATTTTCTCGTCCAAAGCTGCATCTCCGGTGTCCACCGATGTTTCTTGCGCCATCCTGCCACTGTATCCAAGATAATCCGGATAAATTCAGATGCGAAATTGGAGTCTACAAACATACATACATACGTATAGGGAGATTTCCTGATCTCGTAATAGCAGCGTTATCGTGATTCTATCGGTTTTTCGCGTTGATCGATGAAACGCGCGAACGAACACCTAGGAACGGATATGTTACAGCGAGACCGCCGACGACCTTGAAAATATTCCGGTGGAGGAAAACTTGTGTATTCGACCGATAAGAAGAACCGATTATCTCCCAGAGTCCGATATTCGCATGTGTTGACAGTGAGAGAGATTGATAAATCATGGAAGAACGGTTGACGATAAGACCTCCGACATTGACGCGTAGGTAGTCTTCGTTGACAGCGCGTACGCGACTCCGTTCGAACTCGCACACCGCTAATTAATTGGATCTGATCGATAAATAAAACTTACGTGACGAATAAAATGCGTTAAACGCCGTGAGATGAAACGCGCAGGTCTTCCTACCGAATGCGAGCGCACGCGAGCTCTCGCGTCCTTCGCGACGAGGATGACTTCTTAACCACTTACGTCGACTGAAGGTGCCCGCGTCGAGTTCCTCGTAATCTTTTAAATTCCTCCCGATAATTCGCGCACCCGAAGAATTGCGACACCCATCGACAGGCCCGCGATTCGGCACGCAACTCCTTCGTGTGATTTTGTTATCGTTTATCAAATCTAGCTGTCACATTGCTAGTAGGCAAACACCGTACGCGGTCGGCCAACCTGTTCGTTAAGCGGTAATAGTTGGCATATTTCGTCGAATACTTATTTGCTCACGTTTTATCGCTCCTTTCAATATTTCCCGATGTCTGCCACTCCTAAGCCTCCACAGTGAGTAATAATCTCGTTAGATCGTTGGTGCGGGAGATCCATCGCGATGGACACCGGGATCGTTAAGATCGCCGAGGACAAGGATTTCGAGAAATTAAAGCACCTCTACGATAACAATAACGACTGGAGGTTGGATTACAATAAGCCCGATATATCGGTTTGGACGAAGACAGTTCCCGGGATTAGTTTCAGAATGGTGAAGGTGAGTCGTGCCCGGCCGATCCTACCGGACGTTACTTCCGTATTCGGAAATACAGCCCCGTGATTCTGGTATTCTTCCAGATACGAACGAGGTTTCCCGATGTTCTGCCCGAAACTCTGTACGATGTATTGCACGATCCGGAATACAGAAAAGTATGGGATACCCACATGATCGAATCGAAGGATATAGGATTTTTCAATCCCAATAATGACATAGGTTATTATTCGAGTGAGTAGAGACGCGAATTCAAGAATTACAGCTCAGATGCTCGTGAAATCTCGACCGCAACCTATGATTTTTCTCTCACCCCTCAGTGGCCTGTCCATCCCCGCTGAAAAATAGGGATTTCGTACTGCAACGATCGTGGCTGGATACGGGATTGGAGCAGCTGATTATAAACCACTCGGTTTTCCATAGGAATCATCCGCCTAGAAAGCATTTCGTGAGGGCGACGTCTTACCTGACAGGTAAAAAGCTTGGCATTTTCGGAAGCTCTCACCCGCAGACGAGGCGAAGAATGACGAAAAATTGTGATAATTCTGTTTCCAAAGGGTATTCGTCTCTTACGAGTGTGTTTTTTAAGGATATATCGTGAGGCCGTCCTTAAACGGCGACGGTTCCGAACTCGGTTACGTATCGCATACGGACCCTCATGGGAAATTACCAGTCTGGCTTGTAAATAAAGTCACGCAAATATTTGCGCCGAAGGTACGAATTCGTCGCGGTCAATGTCACCCTTTCGCAACTAGCGCATTATCGCTGCTTATATCGGTTCCTTTCGTTTAGATGGTGAAGAAGTTGCATAAAGCTTCGGTGGGATATCCAAGTTGGAAATTGCTTAACAACCCTAATCATAGACCGTGGCATTTTCCCGAGCAAATAACGGCGCCGCGTATACGTATTGAAGATGTAAGTACGTTGTCTTACGTCGAGACACAACGATCTCTACCCTAGTTCCTCCGGTACCGAATACTCTCGCGTTTGAGCATTTCCTTTTGCGATTGATCGCAGCGGAATGATGCGGAATTGACACATGTACTTGCAGTGCGTCAAATCCTTAGAGGAAAAGAATTTGAAGAACAACTACGTGGACGAATCCGAGTTGAAGGAAGTACCTGGCAGAGAAACAACCATCATGGACAGCGATTGACAACTCACGGAAGCGACAATGGTATTGAACAAGAAATAAATGTATTAGGGACGTCTAGTCTAGTCTATTAGGTGCTGTGTTATAGTACGCAGAGGATGTCATAAGGCTGATTACCGCAATCCGACAAATTCTTCGTAAAATTCGCTCATCGCTCCAACGGCCTGAGAGACGTTGAATCGAACCTCGCTCGCTTCCTGTACCGTTTCTCGCGAGCCTATCATTTTAAACGAAACCATTTTCGGGAGCGAGAAGGTCGGAAGATTTGTCATCTATTCGTCAGATACGAGTACCACATCAAACGCACAAACGCGATAGGGTATGTTTGAAATATGCCATCTATCAATCACTCCACGCTAGCGTATACTTAATCGATATTGCCACTGGTCTCGATTCGAAAGATGTTGATTACGTTAATTCATCAGCCCGATCTCCGTGCATATTCAATGCGCATTGCAACTGCTTCCAAAATAATTGTTAACATCCATATACGTTACGCGATACGCAGGGCGGGCCGTTCTACTTCAATATCTACAAATGACTTGTCTAGTCGCTGATCGAGCTAATATTATACGAAAACTAGTTCGGTATTTTATCGCACGTATTATACTCGTACAACTATTTTCCACGAAGAGATTCTGATATGATTTTTCTCCGCGTTTACAAATTAATACCGTACATTTTCTCTTGCTGAGGATAATTCTATTCGCATATTCTACAATTTTTATGTAATTTTGATATAATCGTGCACGGCAAACTTAATTTAACTATACTTTTATTCTACGTCTATTCACTCGCGCTTCATAATTTTAATCTCAACGAATGGTGCTAAAACTCTAGAGAAAGTAGGAAGATAAAGGAAACTTAGGCAACGCGGGGAGCGTTATTAATCCAATTTCAGCGTCAATTTCGAGACAAATAAATAGTTTAAATTATCGACCACGGAAAGAAAGAAAAAGTTGTCTAAATTTTCCACGTCTCAATATCCGAAATAACAGACTTTGCACTTTCAATATTCGACTGTTACTCTTCACAAGCTTGAATTATCGCCGTAGATCGCTGAGGAATTAGAGTGAAACTTATTAGCGCGACAACGTAACTCAGTAAGAAATCGGGCTGTGGGTACAATAACGTCTGTCACTCGCGACATGATAACGACTCCTGCAATCCGTTCCATGTAAAATACGCAAAGCTGGTTGACAAGATAGCAGTACTCTTTGTGTGTAAATAGCTTTCAAAATTGTAATTTTGCCGACTAGATGCGCTGCGTAGAAATCGGCGGGTCTATTGATATTTATATTGTAAACAAATTTTTGGAAACGTTTTTCTGCTTAGGATTGAATAAAAGAAAGGAGAAGAAAGGTTGTTTAGATAGAGAAGACCAAGTATTTTCGTACGAGGTCTCGTTTTTGTGAATTATCAATATCACGTTTCACAGTTTGTCGATCGAAAAGCTAACTACACCAGGTCACGTTCGAAAATACTTAATGTAAGGAATTACGGCGTATGACTCACCGTGCTGATTGTAAGCTCGATCTTTGAATAAGTAAGATACCGGAGATCAAGTACGCGTCATGTTAACGGATCATGCTTCTCGTCGTCCAGCTGTTCGTCGGTTGACTATTTCAAACGATTATACGTGCAACGTTATATATTTCGCTGGCACCTTGTATATAAGTTAATACATGTAACATTGTTAAAACTTGCATCAATAGAATGTTCTCCCTATCCCCCGCAGCGCGTATACTCATAGCTGCGATCTTTGGGAATCTATTAAATCGACTTCTTAAATCAACATGTATCCGTTGAACTCTATTCTTGGATGGTTCCTCATTGGCGTGCATGATTATGTTTTTGCCTACTGCACTTCTGATGCCTATCAATGGTTCTTAAAAAGGAATAAATATAAATTAACTCTATACGTAGGTATCTGAAGAACGACAGTCACAAGTAATATCATTCGAGTTCAACTAATGTGAGTATTAGCCGAATTACTTGTACTCCATTTACACGCCATGCGTATTGCTATACCCACACACATACTTATGTTGTGGTCGGTATAATAAAAGTGAAGCAGAGGGGAGGTGAGTTTAGAATATGTAATTTCTTTCTACTCTCGTCACAGTCTCCATTGGCTACGTTATCGCCAACAACGAGAATGGGTCACTTTGGAAACATACCGCCATTCAAGTGAATAATCCGCGCCAGGACTCGCGAAGATGCCACCAACTCGGTTCTGATATTCTCCTGATAGTTCGTTCAAAATTCGACCCTTTTTGAACGATGGCGCAATCTAGTTACCAACCCTGGAACTAATCCTCGAAAATCGCAACATTTTTTTCTAAGCCATCTAGTGAATTTGCGACCAACTTGGCCGAGCTCTGCAATACCAAGTTACGGGATTTTGCCTAGATGGCACTGTAGCCAACAAAAAAAAGTCATCTGGAAATTTATTTCCAGGATAAAGCACTGGATAGCGCCATTGTTATAAAGTGGTCAAACAATCGACGTTAGTATCAGGAGAACATGACGATCGAGGAGATATTTCAATTCCATTTAAACCATTCGTTTCACCCCCGATGTTAATGAGAACACGCCGATTAAATTCAACGCGTCGATGAAAACCGGCCCGTAGACGAGCATGCGCAACTCCCAGTCTCCTCGTAGCAGAAGAAACTGAAGGGAAATTTGGAGTAAATTCGATAGATCCAACAAAAATGGCATCGCTCTCGGCAAAAGGTTCAGCTTTAATCAAGAGTAAGTTATTTTTTGAAACTAGATCTTTTCTTTAATAGTTAAGTATTACGGCTTTATGTGCCGAGTAGAATCATAATGTCGCACTTTACCGCAAATGTTCCTTACATAACGATAACGTCGGTGCGTTATTAAATTCAAGAGAAATATATGTCAGTTCGCGATAAACGACGAAGACTAGATTTCTCGTTGGCGAGGAAAAGATTTTCATTGACGGAATGACATTTGCACTGTACGTACTTTGCTTGAAGGTTATAAAAGGACATCTGTTCTAATTCACTGCACCGAGCGCCTCAAGAGCCATTCGTATAGTCAGAGAATCGCGATCCTCATTCTTTCTCGTGAATATTTCAGCTTTGATAACAGAAGCCAAGCCTAAACTCGAGGTGTTCAGGCGTTACGCCGTTGTGGAATTGGTCCCACCTACGCCTGCCGACATACCAGCTATTCGTAGCGGTATCAAACATCTCATCAACAGTGCAAAAACTGGTCAGTACCGCAACCTTACCGTTCGCGAAGCGTGGCTCAATACCCTTGTCGCTGTGGAGGTCGTATGCTGGTTCTACATCGGCGAATGCATCGGCAAACGACACTTGGTCGGTTACGACGTTTAAAAATGCCAATCACCCGTTAAACTGGCATAGAGAATTGTATTACTGAAATAGACGTCCTCATGAACGTGTTAAAAATTTGGGAAATGAATATCAAATAAAAGCACCATGTGTTATCGATAAAATTACAAAAATATTATTTCTGAGGAACTGATTTTTCGACTACTCTTATCTTAAGGCATGCAAATAATGTAGACGCTCATTTAAAAGTATGTTGCATGGAATATTGCCACAGGCATATAGCACCGGTAACGTGAACATTCAGCGATCTCACGATTCCTACTTGAGGTATTTCGACGCAAACGTCCATCAGTGGTATTAAATTTGCCGGTATACCATCTTTTTCATTTCTGGAACAGGCGTATAAAAAAGGATTCTGCTTTTAGCGGAGATTATAGATTCTACGGACCATTTGGATCAATATTGCGTTATGGCATCTGCAGCTGAAGTAGAGAGTAACGACTCACCCCAACAACAAAATAGTCTTTCTTTCAAACTTTGTATTTAACAGATTTATGCTATTGGAAGTTTGTTCCGCGCCTACTAAGGTCCAACCTGCATCTTTTTTTTCCGACAAATAGTTTGGCAATTGATGTGGCTTTACCTGTAACAGTTACGCGTTAATCGAAGGAAAGTAATACGTTTTGAATTCGTGGCTATGGGATAAAAAGAATCGAAGAGAGAGAGAGAGAGAATTAAACCTCCACAATGGTTATCCATTTTTCGGCAGATACGCTGAGACTTTGAAACTGCCTATCTTCGATATACTTCAAGCTCGAGATAACGAATTCCATCGCTCCAAAGATCTCGCAAGTCCTCGCGAGGCCACCCAGGTTCGGCGGCCGATCGATGAGCGAAGCTACAATTACGATGCCACCATCCTTTGGCGATAACTTCCGTCGAGATATCGATATCGTTGATATTTCCAAAAGTTCATCCTCGTCCGGTGTTATCAATTTCCAAGGAGTAATCTTCTTCTGAATATCCTTCGGACCGTCAATGCTACCGTCGACGTCGTTGGTCGCTCCTTGTCCACCTTCGACACGATACGCGATTTCGTTACACGTTATTACTCTTAAACTGAATTAGAAGAAATGCCGTAGCATCCGTTCGATCTACGTACCGGATAAAGGTTTCGATACGTGAGTTGAAACTCGAGCCGTGCTCAGAGACTGACTCGGATTTAAGAGTTTCAATGGATGGTGAGCGATTTGTTCTTCAAAGTGTAGAAGTTCGAATAAAACTGGAGTAATCCATTCATCCGCGCTCACGTTCGATAAACGAGGCAATTCGTAGTAAATAGTCTAGAAGGTACACAACTCTATTTATTAGACGCGATATCTATTAAATGTATTGAAAACTCTTGCACCTCACGCAACACTTTGGACCTCAATACCTGTAAGCTGTAGTCGTTCTGTGGATGAAAAACGGTAAAATAGAAGTCCTTTTGCATTTTATCGGCATTCTTCATCAGATTTCCATATCGAAGGCTTTCCAATGCCGCATTGTAAAGAACTTTGCAGTTGGTTGTTATATCCGCGAAATTACATTGCATCGCCGTCTCGTACAGTTTAACCAATATCACCTAAATTCATTACACTATTACAAGAGACGAATATGCACGAATAAGGATTCTCGAATTCGACTTGCCTGACTGTACAGCCGCACGTTGAATTGCTGCCCCATACAGCCAGGTGCGATGTGTGATATCGCTTTTTCGAGAAACTCGTACCGCGGTTCACGGGGCAGGAGTTGTGAAATGTGATAGATTACACTGATTATGGAACTCAGACTGCCGGGACGTTTTACGTTAGCCTTTAAAACGGGAACGACAACGATTACACGTGTGTTTCCCGTGAGAAATAATCCCTCGACGGATCTCATACCTGCTCCAAGAGATCCCATATCTTTGCCCGCAAAGATTCATCGTTAACACATATTCTGATAAGCAACCATTCTAGCATATATCGAACGCTGTGTTGATTGCTTTCCAGCAACGTAAGATTACAAATTAGATCGTACAGCAAAAGAGTACAAGTCTGTGGGGGAGGATGATAAGAATTTTTGTTACACAGTAATTCACCAACTGAGAGCTTGCCCCCACCGATGAAATATTAATAGCGTACCTACCTCATCCAATACAGGCTGTAATATCAATAAAGTTTGCACGATCCGGTGTTTCATTCGGTGCACATTCGAATCTCCGAAATATCTCTTACTCTTGTACTCTTCGAGTTTGCCGATCAACAGGGGACAAAGCGTTGCTGCAAATGTTGGGTCCGTGGCAATTATCTCGTGCAGTAATATAACCGATCGAGCTCGCACTGTGGCGTCAATGTTGTGATTCCTGTTGTACGGCATAATGACGAGTCAAGGAAACTGCACAAGAGTACGATTATATATAAATATTCTATTCTATCTTTCCAAGCAAGCTTACGTGATGGGTAAAAGGTTGAAGTTATATGGTCCGTGTTTTTCTATAACGCGAGAACGGGTTTCCATTTCTATCCTTTGATCACGTCGCGGTGCAGTTCCGTGAAGGAGGCAAGTCAGTATTGCTTTGGAAAAGGATGGCAAAGTCCGGGTGTGAGACACCATCATTTTTTCTACCAGCATTCTTCTCAAACGGGGTACCTTGCTTCCTTCCTCTAATATTTGAGTGACACTCTAAAAACCGAGTTACATATAGGTATAAGGATCGGTAGTCCAACGGATAGTCCTTTGCGTGGGCATAAAGTCTTTCCCGGTGATTCTCGATGTACGCGTGATCCGATACACTGCCGATGCATATCAACTTGGTTTTGCTCACCTCCGTGACCAGTTCTTCATACGCTTCTATCGCGAGAAACGACGAACTCAGTGTCAACTCGATCAATTGATTCGTAGCCTGCCAGATCAATTCGGTCTTGTTACTTTGAAACACTAATCTCCAACACGTTTGAATGATCGACGCCAATCTAGGCAAGTCGGATTCGTCGAATAAATGCTTTGCCACAATTTCACGTGAGATTGCTACGACTGTGGCTATGATATCTTGTCCTCCGATTTCAAGCAAACGCGAGTTGTGTTGCAGCCAATTCCGGTTAACGAGATTGTCACTGTCGCCAGAGTTTCTAATGAGGAACTTGTGAATCAAGTACGCGGTGTACTTGTAATACTCCGAAGCGATCTTTCCCTTCAATCCCACGCGATCATTTCGAACTCGTGCCTCGTTCGCTTCGGAAGTCAGCTCGATCGCGTACGTATTCAGCAGGAGATCCATATACCCACGGTTCTTGGGCCATTCGACAAATACACTCGACTCCAAGCACAGTATTCTCAATGCGTACAATCGTTGAACATCGTGACACGCGTTTGCATTCTCCAGAACGTACAGGCATTCTTTCTCCAATTCGTCTAAATAATTCAACGAATACGCTCCCAAAATCAACAAGCATCCGCGCGTGAAAATTGTGTGCAGTGCCGACAAGTACTTGGTCATGTCGTCGTAACTAGTCAACAACGATGTTCTCCGTATACTTTTACATATGAACTTCAATACCGCATCGCTGTACGGTAGCACCAAGTCGTCGACGGAACGATCTATCATATCACGAGAGAGCAAACTGTCTATGAGCTCGATGGATCTCATCCTCAAAAGGGGACTCGCGTAGGGTCGCGCGTCGGCTTCGACCAAGGAACTCGACAGCAAATTCGTCAGTGCTATCTTGGCGGGACACGTTCTTCTATGACTAAGTATCAAATCTGCATTGTGCAAAAGCATGACCATGCGTGAAAATGATTGTATGGACGTTTGAAGCTCCGACTCTTCATTCGATAAACTCTCGCAAAAACTCTTGACGAAGCTCACAGCATTCGCTTCCGACACAACGCGCGTCAGCCAATTGGTAATCTGGAAGCGAGAAAATCTATCTAGCGTGAGAGCCTCACCATAGGGAAAAGCCGACAATGTATTCGCTAGTGACGTTAAATTGCAGTGTTCCCACGCTATCGTAGAGTGCGCGAGGGTTTCCAATAATTCCATTTGCGAGCCGATTCGCATCGTTCGGCAATGCGTACTCAAATTCAACTCGACCAAGGATTTAATTGCTCTAAAGTGATCGTCGTTCCAAACGCAATTCGACAGAACGCGCGTCGGCATCGCCCCCAAGGCCTCGGTCACGTAGTACAGCGCGACAGGTCCCCACGAGATTTCGCTCATCTTTAGAACGAAATTTCCCCTCAAGTCTATCCTTCGTTCATCTCCCCGAGTGAACAAAGCGTCGAGGTCCTTCGCGACCACGGGTTGACGCTCGTCGTCTTGAAGCTCGTAGAGATGACTGCAGTTTAAGACGTTCGCCAGCAATAGCAAAAATCGTCCGTCAAATATAGCCAAGTTCGATTGAAACGCGCGCAGCAATCCCTGCTTCACTACGGCGTTATTCTCATGCTGCAGTATCCTTTCGAAGACGCACCGCAGCCAAACGTCGGGGAAGCAGTTACCGCACGTCTGGTGCTCCAAATTTCCATTTATCAAAGTGATCGTTAGCGATAACGCCGGGGTAACTAGATGTTTTTGCTTCTCTTCCAATGCTTCGAGTATCAGAAAGAAATTCTCTCGGATATGCTCGACCGACGTAGCTCGTGCATATTTCACTTTGCATATGAATGGCACAATCGTGTTTCTCTCGAGTAACGCGGAGACACGCTCCCGTATCTCAGGAGTGTTCATAAAGTCAATCGTTCGTCGAACGAGGTACAGAGCTTGCTTGCGGCATTCGAAAATCGGAGACGATGAGCCTTCCAAAAGTAACGTCCAGTAACGTTCGTCCACGCACAGCTCGTAAAGACTATTTTCGACAATCTCCGGTTTCGCGGGAAAGAATATATCGACCGCGAGGCACAACGCGGCGAGAGTGCTCTTCAAATTGCTGGACTGTGACAGAAGCAGATTCCAGACGGGTGCTAGGACTCCACCAGGATTAAGTTTAACTAATTTAGAAAGAAGAGCGACCACGGATCTCCACTCCGAGTCATCTTCCCGCACCGCGAACCACAGCTTTATATCTTCCAAGTACGACGAGAATACTTCTCCGACGTCTTCCACGGAATTCACGTCTGGTCTAAGAACAAAAATGTCCAAGAAATGTTCCATAGTCTTTAAACACGATGTTCTCGTTTCGCAGTTCTCAGTTAGGTAAAGTCCCGTGGATCGTTGAAATCTTTTCAAGCATTCCAAGATAGCTCGAGAGCCCGTGAATAACAATAACTGCAATGTTGCAATGTCGAGCAATACCCTGAATTCATCCTTGCTTCTAGAAAGTGATGTTTCTCCGAGGAATAATATACGTTCTAAATTCACCATCGGTGCTTCTTCCAGATCTATGGGAAGATGCGTGCCTTCTTGCGTCGAGATTTGATACATGTAGCACAACACCAAACGATAGAGTTCTAAGTTCTCGATGTTTGAACCTCCCTCGACGATCCGGTCCTGATTCTTCGCCACTATAGACTTCATCGAATCTCGTGATAATTGTCTCGACGGACCCTCGTTACCCAGGATATCGGTCAGTATCGATAAACCTGGGGTAGGAACGTTTAAATACCGTGCGTGTAAATCCATCTTCCTAAATCCAATCAAACTTGCTATATCCGCATATATCTAATTCAGTCAGCTTTCGCTTTCTAGTTCACAGCAGCGGGGAGCATTCTGTGAGAAAAAGTCTAGCGTCAATTTCAAGCGGAACGTGGACGACGAGACGTACGGTTGGGCAGGTTGAGAACGGTGGAAAATTAAACGTAAAATAGTACCATGCGGTATTTTATATGTATCTAATCAAGCTACCCTAACCTAACCTACCGACCTACCCGTATCTGCTATCCAAACACTTGTCCCTGTAAAATTTGTTGATAAAAAAATACGCCCGCTTCTTTCGCGCAAAGGGACAATCGGGTTGGTATACGATACTATCGGGAAATTGTTGTAAAGCACATTCTACTTAGTTTCCCTTTTCAGTTCTTCCTACAAAAGACCGTTTTTCAACCTCTACTGCGTACACACAGTCGTGCATCCTTCTCTCAAAGCACACAGTTAGGCACCCGTCGAAAACGTCACGATTTGTAGGCTCACCTGTACCGCTCATATTTCGATAAATTGATTTATCTACAGAAGCACGTGTCTAACGAACATGCAAACACACGAATAAAATTCTGCAATAAATATGAATACTCTTTATTGGATCGTTTTGAAAGCCTGTAGCGCGGGAGTGCGTGAAAATTTTTCATTCACCAAAAATTCGGCGGTAGTTCGCCCTCGGGCGGTGGAATGGCCCCTTTCGCTAAGCATTTCTTTAAAAACTCTTCCAATCGCATCATCGGTCCCCGGCTCACACTGGCCATGCTTTGCATCCGGGGATAATATTGCGTCACGAGCAACGTTAACATTTTCGGGAATTGTCTCGGATAGGCCGCCCATAATGTATTTCCCGCGACTTCCAACATAGTCAAAATTAGAGTCGCCAGCAAATCCGAGATATCCGGCCGTGGTTCTAGGAGAAATAAAGTTACGTCGTTTATATAGCGATGTACGCATTGCCGAAAGAATAATTTCGAAACGAAAATATCCGCAGAGACGGAAAATGTCGACGAATCGTGCCGTAACGAGATCTCTCAACGTACCAAGATTCAGCGTTGCGGCTAACCACCTCCACGCGTTTCGGATGCCAAAGGGGTGGCTCTTGTCGATGCCCTTCTTTAGCCTGGTAACGGTCAACGACGCGTATAATCTCATCAAACCGGACATTCTTTTCAGAAATTTGACCTGCGTCTCCACGCTCCCGTCCTCGGAGTACTTGTATCCCAGTGATAGGTAGTACTCTTCGTTAGACTGACCCTCCTGTCGCGGTAGGAAGATCGGGACGGTAGAGGGACACGCTTTGTGGAAATGCGCCAAGAGCAGATCCCCGAAATCCGGATAATCGCTCCAAAGAGCCACGGCTACGGCGGCGATCGGAAACACCATTTCCGGTTTGCTCGAGACCAGTGTTTCGCCTTGACTCTATAATTGTAAAACCAGGCAATAGCGCGCAATGCTCGCCAAGATATGCACGTAAAATTTGGCCGGTACACATACCACAATTTTTCTAGCTAAAATCTCCTTGCAGAATGAAATTCCCTGCGGTATCTGCGTTATATTTCGCGGTGACACGTCGGACAGTATAATCCGCAACCTTTCGTACTTATCCGTCAAGTGTTCCGCGCTAACGCCAGAGATCGCGTTAACGGGAACATTTATCGCCTTTTGGCACTCGAATCGGAACTTCTTCGCGGTACTGGATTCCAATAGATTCTGATACCCCATGATGTACGATTCCAGAAATTGCTGACTAGCCGCATAAAGTTTCAACGATTCCTCATCGACGAATCGTTGCAAATCAGCTGCAAGCGAAGACACGGAATAAATATTGTAGCTTTAATCAAAGATATATATAATAATTACCATTGCTGTATTCGACGTCGGTGGATTCCGAGTGCTGCAACGGTAATTCCAGAGGAGTGGGGTTTACTTCATTTGGCGAATTCTCGAAAACGCCGGTCGCTGATTGAGCGATTGCTTGATCTTTCGCAACGACGGATTTCAATTCTTGATCTTTAACGGTACCGGAAGAGACTTGCGCAAATTGCGATGTACTTTGTTCGGAAAGTTGCAGCCGGTTTGCAATTTCCTGGTCGCCTGCAGTTTCTGCCTGTGCCTGAATTTCGGCTTGATTGACCTCGTGCTCTCTTCGCACCGTTTCGGCGTCGTAAGCCGCATTAATTTGCTCTGAGAATTATTGGAAAATATTCGTTACTCTTGCGGGACGGCATATTGTCGCCATTCTTCTCAACATTCCACCCGCGTTAACGGGACACCGCTAACCGTTAGATCAAGGGATAACGAACCTATTTCCGATTTAAACGAATCTAAAACCTTTCCTGCTTCCTCAACTACGACCTCGGCATCAGCAACGTCCGCTGCGGTTAATTCTCCAGCCTGTAAAGCGAATATATAGCGTTAAGTCGAGTCGACGTACGCGACAACGACCCTGGTCTCACCTTAGCGTTCTCATTTACTTCTTCTATTCGTCGATGAAGTTCTACTATCTTATTGGCGTATGGCGCTAGCACGACGGCGGCGGCATTTCTGTCTTTACAAATCGAAGATACCGCATTCATATCCTGATATTTGTCCCAAAAACTGGTCCAAATGGGAGCCAGTCTCGCGAGCAGTTCTACCCGCTCCTCGAGTTTTTTTTTGCATTGCGCTTCCGCTCGTTTGAACCTTTCGTTACGCTCCAAAATTCTTTGGGCGTACAACTGCTGTTGATACTCGAGTTGCTTTTCCACTAACTGCGCTACGCGCTTTTCCTCGTCTTCCAAGAGTGTGAGCTCCTCCATTTTTAAACGCTCTCGTGTCAAAGCCATATCCGATTTGAGAATTGCCATCTTCTGTTGTACCATTTTCTGCGATTCCTCCATATGCCGTATCCGACATACCATCGCTCTCTATATACCGTGTATAAAAAAAACTCTAAATGCTTTGTCCGTAAGTCGATTGCATTTGATTTTCATAGCCTTACCCTGACTTCTTCCCTTCTTTGCAATTCATTTTCCAGCAAAATGATCTCCTTCGATAACGTCACAGCGCTTCTCGCGGGGCTGTGCGAATGTGTTTGCCCGTATGTTCGATTCGCGTTCCTCCCGTTGGAATCATTTTCCTTATTGCCTATATCCTCTGTACTCGTAGGGATCAAGTCTTGTTTATTTGACGACGAATCGGAACTCGTGATACCGCTATCGATGGCATTGGAAATACGAAATGCTTTACGCAGCACGGACTGGTTGTAATGCGTAAATTCCGAAGATATATCGTTCATGTCTAGTGCCTGCGGATCGTTAAAGCGCAAATCGTAGATCATAACCATAACATTACCCTACCCGGCAGTCAGAAGCCTTACTTCTGGGAGAACAACGAATCTCCCGTTTATGTAGATAGAAACATATTTATACCTCTTTTTCTTCTTCCTTTCTTGGATTCGTGCAGGAGCCTAAACTTTAATAAACGCGGGAGCATTCCCCTCGACATACGGAGATACTGTCGGACTGACAAGAGTCGTCTTCGGGAAAGCTCGAAGCAACGTTCCCCCACTACGGGGGATCACTGGCGGAGTAATGGGGATGCACACTCGAGAAACTTTGGAGCCTCTAATCTGATTGGTTCGAGTTTCAAATAAAGTGTCATGGACGCCGGATTCGACCAATGACACGATAACTCGGAGGACCAACAGTGCTGGCACCCTCTGGATCGACCTGAGAATGCGGATCCCCATGTATGATCACCGCTATGCGCATGCGACAATGACAGAGTGGGAGACGCCACATGGTGGGGGAGCATAGCTTCGAACTCTCCCGAAGACGACTTTTGCGTATGTCGTTCACCCTTGAAAAAATTGCAGACGTCAAATGATTTTCAGGTGACTTGGAAAAAGAGAGACAGAGAATGATGGAGAGGCTGCTATTCGTTCTCACTCGCACTCGCGCAATCCCTACATTGGGTTCTTCGCGGCTGACCCTGTATGTATGTAGGTTCATACGTACAGACCCACGCATTATACATACATGCATGGCCGGAATACCGTTGACATTTCGATAACCTCAATCGGAACTCAAAGTATAACATTCCACGTGGGAGTAACGAAATATATATCCCCCGTTTGGCAAGTAATTGCGACAATCGCTGGTGCAACACACTCCACGCCTCGAGAGAAAGAATTGCAAGAGTAAATTTTGCGTTCGCCTTACACCCGAACACTCTTTGCAACGTGTTCTAACCTCGACAATCGCGAGTAAACTGTGTCAAAGCTCGCTCTATTACATGATGACTGACAATAACTACAAATGAAGTTCAACCTGTTGACCGTTACTTGTAATTGCGCGCCCATGGTATTTAACAGGAGCATTAGTTTGACGGCTTTGGCAATGGCAAAGAGCAAATACGAATACGTGAAGGACTTTGAACGCGAGGACAATTGTTTACCCAACTGCTGGATCGTCATTAGAATAGACGGGAGGAATTTCTCGAGATTCGCCGAAGTTCACCAGTTTCTCAAACCGAACGATCTCGCCGCATTGGAATTGATGAATCGCGCAGCTATTACAGTTATGGAGGACTTTAAAGAAATTGTTTTGGCTTACGGCCAGAGTGACGAGTATTCCTTCGTCTTCCGAAAGGATACGCAGCTTTTCAAGCGTAGAGGTACGTTTCCGCTCGCAACTTTGAAAACTTTCGTACGAGGTCTCCGTCGCAATCGATTAATCTTCAATCTCGCAACACCCGTAGCTTCAAAGTTGATGTCGAACGTGAATTCCCTGTTTGCATCGGCGTATGTTTTCCACTGGCCACGGTATCTGAGAGGCAAAGAACTTCACTATCCACCGTCGTTCGACGCTCGAGCCGTGCTATATCCGACGGACAAAAATCTCAGAGATTATTTGGCCTGGAGGCAAGCGGACGTTCACGTCAATAACTTGTATAACACGTGCTTTTGGAGTCTCGTGTTGAAAAAGAAATTGACACCCGTCCAGGTATCGTGAACGCACTGCCGCGAATTCGCTCTCCAAGTCTGTTCCTCTTCTTTCGTCGAGACGACCTTTTTCATTTGTTCTTTTAGGCGCAAGAAAAGTTGAAGGGTACACAGGCGTCGCACAAAAACGAATTGCTCTTCCAGGAATTTGGTATCAATTACAATAACGAACCGCAAAACTTCCGAAAGGGTACCACACTTTTGCGCAAACTAGTTCCCAATGCAAACGGTAGATTGAAGCCCGCGGTAGTAGCGTTGGTCGACGATATTATCGGCGATCGATTTTGGAAAGAAAATCCCGAAGTAATAGGACTCAAGAGTCTCGGCACTTATCAACCACCGATCGCCAATACGCCAGCTTCCAGCTCGGTACCTCCACAACTACTGTTAGCACCTCCACCGACGGCCCCACCAACGCAGACGACCAACGCGCACCCAGCTCCGTTTCATCGGCTGATCGTCCCGGGTGAAGAGGGTCCTCCGGAAAGAATAGGCGAGACAAGTAACAGAGATTGCGCGCAGCAGTGCGATCGATCCGAGAAAGATCGGATTAGAAGCAAATAACCAGTGTTTTATTTTTTATTCATTATGAGCAAGAGAAACGGAACCCGATTTTGACTCCGTGACTTTACCGCACCTCGCTAAGAGCGATCGAGAGGTGAACCACGAAATAAAGCACGCGAGTGATCGCGTCGCTACAAAGCTTTTCCTGTACACCAAACTCTGGTCATAAATACGTGTAAAGGATACGACGTTTCCAGCGATGACTTTCGCTTCATCGGAATGAGGCAAAGGCAGCTATCCTTTACCGCGGTATTGTGGATATATACGGGACATATTTACATACAAGTGAGTTTTTATGGATAATCCATCAGTATAAGTGTATTTTATACCTGACACCGAAACCGTCTGTAGGCGAACGATGTCTTTTTCCCGACGATCGATACCTCAGTCAATTGACGTGGAATGCGTTACGACTTTATTAGTTTATATGACTCAAGTCTTAAATGAACAAATACACCATGGATCGATGCTACATAATAACAACAATAATAAAATACACTATATACACGTAGTAAACTCTACACATGTCGAATTGAGAGCGTAGAGAACAAATGGAAATACATACTCGAATGTGATCTTATACCGCGATGTGGACCAATTACAGTGTAGCGGCGATAAATAACGAGAGGGCGACCTATTAGAAAATGGGTATGTAGTTGTCGATCTTAGCGCGATGCTTTTGAGCAACGCACTCGGAAATCCATACGATGTTGCGACATTCCTGCTCTTTAAGCTTCAAGTAGCTGTAGAATACTCCAAAGTGGAATTGCTGGAGGAACGCGTGTACATTTAAACGCACCTGCGAGAGAGTATATCGATTAGAATTATTAGAAAACGCGCGATACGTCGACGGGCGTAATTCTGAATCGACGATTCGAGAGAGTACCTCGTGCTGAAAGAAAGTGTCTTCCAGGGTCTTATCGCCGGGATTGTTTCCCGCACCTTCGAACAGTGCACTGTACTCCTGGATACGGGATTCGAGGAAGTGATTAGCAAACGCGCCCGAGGCCTCTGCGAAGTTTAATTTCACGGAATATGCGCGCGCGTGGCCTACTTACGGCGTAATACTCTGCAACGGCTTTGACTTGTTCGTAATCGTCGGCGCGTGCCAATGCCGCTAATCCATCGGGATTCAAGCGACCGCAGCGCGGGTACAATTTGGCACGATCGTCCTTTCCCAACTCAGTTCCGAAAGAGTTGATGGTTATGATGATCGCGCGACGATCCGCTTCAAACTATAATTACGTCGAGCTGCATCACAGCGGCCTTTTCGGTTTAACGTTTCTATCGTAGGGGAGACTTACGGCAAGAATCTCACACATGGTATCAGCGGTTGTACCCCCGATGTCTTTGCAAAACTTATAGAAAGCCTCCAAGTAAGCCTTGTACAGCGTATTCCTGATGATTTCGATATTCATCTCGTCCAAGTCCTGCTCGGAAATGCAATCCACGAAGAAGGGAGCTGCGAGATTAACGTAGATCGGTTCCAAAATTCACCACGAATGGTAAGGAGAACGTACCGAGAGGAGTATCCACAAGTACGGCGTTGTACAATTCGGCGGGAGTAGCGGCGACGTGGATGGCCTCCATCTGTTCGAAGCTGCCGAGCGGGTGACACTTGGGAATCAATTCCGAAATGGGTCGCTGATGTAGAGTGCCGGTGATCAAAAGAATGATGTTGTCGATCATATAACTATAAGTGATGAAGTCTAGAAATTGCGACAATGGCTCGACAGAGTGATTTCGCATGTGTTGAAACTCCACTACGAGTTTTTCCCTCAGCTTGTCGTCGATAACACTGACTGACAGCGGCGACGGTTCGTTAGCCAGGAAACTGCCGTAATCGGTACCAGCCAAATGTAGCTTCAAATCTGTTATATTTTGAAAATCACAAGGTTCTCAATATTAGCAGCGTAACGAATATTTCGATTGATTGGTAGATAAATGTCAGCGCAAGTACCCACCTTCCAAGGTTTCGCATTGAACGAGATTCAGATAATCGCTCTGCTGGAGGATACCGCATTTGAACCCGCGACAAAGACCCTCCAAGTATCCCCCGTCGATATTGAACATACAACCCTTCATTTTGTTAATTATTCCTTTCAAATTCTTATAAAAATCAGAAAGCACCACCGAACGACGGACCGATCGACAAACTTGGAATTCGTGATTCGGACTCGCCCACTTTTCCGGAGTCGATCATATGACTGACCGGAATGAACATAGCCACGACATCGGTGACATACTTCGATTATTGACCTTGCTTTTCCACACTCCGATAATTTGAATCTTTGGACAAAATGTCAGATTCAATTCCGTACGATGTCGGCGGAGCTTCAATTCTTCAAAAATACCGTTTTCTGGAAATAAAGGGGAAAATATCAATGCATGTAATATCCGAAGATCGGGTCACTTTTGAACCGCGACACTGAGTTGATGACATATTTGCAGTGAAGCAGTGCCGTGAAAAATCACTCTGACCCATATTTGAGCTCGCGGAGGTGCCACCAATTCGGTTCTGATGTTCTCCTGATGCTTCGCTCGAAATTTAACCTTTTTTGTCAGTGGCGACATCTAACTATAAACTGTGGAACTAAACTCCATATAAGTCATTATTTTCACGGAGCTCTATCGAGTTGACGGCTCATCCGCTAGATGCCGCAACCGCCCAAAAAGGCTCGAAAATCGTCCTTGGTATCGGGAGAACATAATGAACGAAGAAGTGCTCGCTCATCAAAGACTGGCGGTCCGCATTGAACTGCGCGAACCCCGTGGATGATTATTTAGGTATGTAAACGGGCCTGCAGAGAGATAGTTCCAGGATTGATCGTCAGATGGTGCCACCGTCAAAAAAGGCTCGAAAATCGTCCAAGGTATCGGGAGAATATAATAAACGAGGAAGTGCTCGCTCCTCAGAGACCGGCTCACATCGAATTGCTTGAACTCCGTAAACAGGTTGCATGATATCGAAGGAGGTGTATCAAAACAGCTTATGCCTGCGGCTATACCGTTCGGTTTCGATTGGTCGGATATAAATACACAGCATTTTTACGTGTGAACGGCTTCGTTTTATTGTAGATCCAGCTTAATAGGGGACAAGCTGCGTATTACACATGCCTATGTACACATCCGTGATAACTCTAGTACGTCTAGTACTGTCATCCCGAGTTAATTTCCAGTGACGTCTTGTACAGCGCAGTTTTATTCAGAGACGACAACATGTTTGGTAAGAAAAAGGAGGCGCCACGACGTCCTAGAACTGCTGGAGGCTTGGCTCAGGTATGTCAATTTTGTCGTTTGACATCTCTTGTTTGTACTATTTACGAAAATAACGCTGCCTACGTATCCCCGAAGTATGGCCTATTCGATGTGCCGGATAAACTTGAAGATATTGGCGGTGGCACGGATCTTGATCATACGAGTGACGAGGATTTCGAAGCAGAATTGGCCTCCCTGACAGCCGACAAAGGCGGGCACAGCCCAGTACGCAAAGGTGCGTCCTTCCCCCAATCCTCGTATAAAAATTCTCCGTTAAATTTTACGTCGAGTACCGTGTCCTATCCGCGATGTCATTTATTTCCACAGCTCGTACAAAATTAATTCCAAAAGCAAGTCTTGACGCCATGATCGCGGAAAGCTTGAAAGACATCGGCGATGACGAGGACCTGTCCAACGACGACGATGACGATCCAGAGTTATTGGTATTTGACGTTTTACTATACCTTTAATTTTCATGTAAAAAGACTTCATTTTTACAACATTTCGAGAAATAGGAGACACACCCTTCTTACGTGCGCGAGGTCCCACTATCGACTCGATCGTGACAGCTGTCGTTTTATTTCCGTAGAACGAACTGAAGACGATTGCGGGAGACGACTCATCTCCTCCAGACCTTATGGAAATGAAGCAACCACCAGCCACTGTACCAGACGAGGAAAATCAAAGCAAAATAGACGCGTTGGCCAAATTACTACAGGAGAGATTAACGCTTTACAAAGCGGCCGAAAAGAAGGCAACAATTGAGAATGAGAGTGCACGCGCGCGGAGATATGGCAGGGGAGTCAAAAAAATCGAAGGGATGCTCGCGGATGTTCGGTCTGGAAAGAACGTGGATACGGCCGATATTCCGCCAATTCTTCCCCCCTCGGCTACCACGAGCGAAGCGGTACAGCCTGCAGGTAATTACGACCGAACACCGTCCATCGAGATGTCCTTTGTTCATGCATTCAAGCGGCTCCCTCTCGCAAGGCATCCTTGAGATTCTTCCGTATTCCATAAAACGGTCTTTCAGATACCCGGCTGCCTCCCACTCCGATTATCGAAACGTCCGTCAAAGACGACTCCGCGCCCGAACCTGCTCCAACCGTGAAAGTGGATCAAGAGAGACTCGATCAGCTGTTGAAACGACAACAGGAATACAGAGCAGCTGCGGTTGCGTGGAAGAAGTCTGGAAACGTAGAAGAGGCTCTCGCTCACGTCAAAATAGCTAAGCAGTTCGACGTGGTAATCGCAGCGGTAAATGCCGGCGAAACTATCGATCTGTCGGACATGCCGCCGTGTCCGGACTTACCCGGACCAGCCGTGTCAACCCTGCCGGCGGAGAAGGAAGATGCCGAAAAGCAGCAAGGTGCATCGTCGGAAGTGCAGACGCTAGGTAATATCAACAGCGTATAGAAACAACCGTCTCGTTTTTCGCCGTCGAACGCGATCCGAGTAATTCTCGCTTATATCGACGTCATTCTGTCCCATGTATCGTTGAATATATATATACTTGAAACGGAATAGAAACGACGTGTTGACGAATTTGCAACTCGACGGAACGTTATTCGAGCGTAAATTTCAAGTAGACTTACTTACAAAGGACAGGGCCAAGTGGCGGAAGGTGGTGATTTAGGTAGTGCCCTTAAGGAACGTTTGGAGGTATATCGACGAGTAAAAGTAACCGCCGGAGAAGAAGGAAACTCTTCGAAAGTCCGGAGATACGATCGTATCTGCAAGCGATTCGAAGAAGCTATAAAGCTGCACGCCCAAGGAAAAGCGATTCCTATCGACGAATTACCCGTTCCTCCTGGATTTCCGCCGCTCTCGGTCGGTGCGGCGCCGTCCACGTCGCCGAAAGCGCAAACCGCGGAAGTTACCCCCGAGGCGGGAAACGCGCGCGAGTCCGAATTGCCCGAAGCGCCGGCTCCTCGAGAACCCGCGAGAAAAGCACCGCCAATTCCACCGTCGAGACCAAATCTAGGTATGTAACAAAGCGCGTTTCCTCGTCATTATTCACGCTGCCCCGTAAACGTAGATTGGTCGATATCCAATCGCTTTGATATTTTGAGTGGCAGAGAATAAGCCGAAGATGCGAACGTCGCGCGCCGAGAAGCAAACGGCGCTGCTGCAACAGCGACAACACGAATTGAAACAGGCTGCTCTGAGCGCGAAGAAAGACGGGGATCTAGATCTAGCGCGTGATTATCTCAGACAGGCCAAGGGTATGCAACCGTTGATCGGGGCGAGCCAGGCTGGCTTGCCCGTTGATATGAATTCCGTTCCATTATCGCCTCTGGCGAAGGCACAGCTGAGCGAGCAGGGTTTCGATACGAAAGAGGAAGGCGCTTCTTTCACGCTCGTGTCCGCCGAAGATTTCGGGGAAGATGTGGGGGGTACCGACGAGCAGATATACCATAATCTCGAGGCCCAACTCGTGAAGCAAGTCAAGGTAATGAGAGAAAAAAAAATTGCGAGTCTCCGCGTCTGCGCGTAGAGGGAGCGAAATTGACGGCGCGTGAATTTCAATCAGTGGTGCCTGACAACGAGGGACCATTCGAAAGCCATAGCGGACGTCGCGGGTTACAATCGATGGGAGCGACTCGCGCTGGGTTACACGCGAGATCTCGATATGTTGAGAGTGCGAAAACGCGACGGGCTGCCACCTCCGCAGCATCACTACGAAACAAAGACTTACGCCATCGTACAGTCAGTATCTAGTTCCCGCTGATCTCCCTCCATCTCGCGCCGTAGTTCGCGTTGGTATCTCGCTCCTAGCGCTAGAAGCGCTATACGAATACGGGCCGCGGCGAGGGTGGCCCGTATCGGAGGTTGATATCGTCGAAAATATTTTTTTCAGGTCTTGCACGGACTTGGGTGACGGGGATTTGGAAGTCTCGATAATCCGTGGCGTTGATTACTCGAGAGAGGCCGATACATACGTCATGTTCGAATTTCCTTACCCCTCGGATAATCCGCCCGCGAATAGAACGTCGACGGTGAAGGGTACCAACAATCCCGAGTATCAGGCGGTATTCCCGTTAATCGGGGCGTTGAATCGCAGCTCGCGACAATGCCGAAGCACATTCAAGAGGCATTCGATAAAGTGCCAAGTTTGGGCGAAAGGGTAATTAGACGATTCGACTGCTCAGCTTGGAAAACGAGTTTCCCTATCGCGTTCGAATATCTCCCGTATATCCATCGTATCTCCCAATTGCGATTGCAGATGCTCGCTGAACCCTATCCTGTGTTGCACTCATCCAAGGTATGAAATTTTCATACGCACGCTCGACTCGCCGAACTTTGACGATTAGTGTTCGATCCGCGTGTCTTCGATCGCGCTTCCGATTGTCGTTAACCCCCCTCGTATTCATTTGGAGCAAAAGTACCGAGCGTAGCTACTCCGGGATGACCGCAATCGATACCCGCGCCTCCTTATAGGCTTTCAAGAGAAACGCATCTTGAAAGTTACCCCAAATTGAAAATGACGAACCGCTGCTCTCGCGACCCACGCATCCCGAGCTTCGCCTCCGATTAACGATGCCTTCTCGCGGCGCTCTAACGATAGCTACATTTGCGCGGGTACGTAGTTATCGTACGATTACGAGAAGCTTTGCAGCGCGGACTAGCGGTCGCCCCCGGTGACGTGTTCCGGGGAGCATCTCACGCTGCAGTCGTTTCGTTGCGATATCGGAATTGTTTCGATGTCGCATAATGTCGATCGCGACGCCCAATTCGAACGATATACGGGAGCAAATAGTAGATACACACGTGCATTCGGAGCGGCTCGACGTCGATATTCATGAATGTCCATTTCCTGCACGCAGGGGATTCTTCAGAAGCGACAGCCTCCTCGGAGTCGCGAACGTGAAGTTGCAGCCACTGGAAACCCAGTGCATCACCCACGATTCCTTCCCGGTAAGTGTAAAAATGTCGCCGGTTTAATTGCCTCGAGGAAAAGTAAAACGGAGACACTCTCTGATTTCTCTCGTTCCACGCGTCAGCTGATGGAGGGAAGGAAACAAGTCGGCGGTAAGCTGGAGGTGAAGGTGCGAGTGAGAAATCCCATCCTCACCAAGCAGATCGAGCAGATCACCGAAAAGTGGCTGACCATAGACCAGTGATCGCGGGGCAACTGCTTCAACGAAGGACCATTCGCGCACAAGCTTTGTTCTCGTCGTCGGGCCGCGCGATGTCCGGCTGTACACGGTACGGATTTATCGTTCGCAGTGTTATCGCGCATCTGTGATGTATGTCATCGCGCTATGTCTGTACGCGCAATGCGAATTAGCGAGAATAGAAGTGGCTGGAAAAAAAACTATAATTCGATATCCGACGACGTCGCGGAACGTCGAGGATGAACGACGCGACGGATCAGAGAGTACCTATGTGGATAAAAATCGCCTCGCGCCACTCGTGCGGATGCGCGCGACGAGTGAAATGTTTATTTTTCAGCAGAATTTATACGAGTCTATCATTTTGCCCAATAAATCAAAGTAGACCAACGACAACGGAGTCTCATCCTTTCCCGCGGTGCGGAGTCGACGAGGAGAGAGAGAGGGAGCGGAACATCGGGAGGGACAGGTGCGCGCGGCCGCGCGATGTAGTACCGCGTCTCGCTTAAATGTCTCGATCAACGCGCGCGGGAGAAGCGAGCCGCGACTAAAGCTGAATCCACGTTTCCCCGAGAACAATACGTCAGGCGAATACCGCTAACAAACTATTGTCCGATAATTGTTCGCTCGAGCCCCGCACCCGACCGCCGCAACGCCGATGCGTGTATACGTGTACGCGTACACGGCAACGCCTGGTAGAATTTCGTCGGATCGATCCTCGTCTCGCTCTCGATACGCGCGTCCGGGTTCCCAAACATTCTTCGTCCGTCCACACCGTCCCGCTCTCCGGCCGTTTTTTCCTCGCCTCCTACTCGCGACGACACCCCCGGGGGTCCACGGGCGCCCCGCGCGAGTCAATACGCGCGACCCGCGTCGTCGCCTCTCGCCTCGTGAACTCGGCGGCGTCGACCCCTGGGCGTAGCGCAAACACTCGCGCTTGATAAAAAGCGTATCGCGCGTCGACCGGGTCCCCAAATCCGATTCACGCCAATCCACCCGTACCGCGAGAGCGTGCTCGGCGATCGATTTCGGCGCCGTCGGAAAACAGCGGGATTTGTTTGCCAATTAGACAATTAGAAACGGGATCGCAGCCGACAGCGTCGGAGGAGCGAAAGGGTTGGGAAGGGGGAGGGGGGGGGGGGAGAATATTGTTATCGGCCGCTGGAAGAAGCGCGGCGAGCGAATTACACGGTCCGGTGCGGAGTATTTGCCGAGCGTACCAGCTCGGGTTGTGTTGACCTTTTAGCTCGCGGTAGCAGCGGGCTGCCGGGAATCCGCGTGCAAATTAACGATGTTTGCCCTCGACCCTTTGCCCGTCCCGGGTTCATCCCCCCTCCCCTCTCTTCGCGGCGATTTCTCGCTCCCACAACCGCGTACTCTCCACCCCCCGCGATACCGTGCATCGACTGCGTTTCCGTTCGGCGAAACGGTGTCACCGCGGACGCGATTTTTGCGCGCGAGACCGGCCGGGTTAGGGGGTTCGCGCGCGCGCGCGGGATCGAGCGATAACCTACGGCTCGCGGAACCGCGCGTACGAGGCGACCGTTCTTCGGTTTATTATTCGTCTCAAAGTGCAACAATGTCGCGGTGCGCCCGCCGACTGTTGTCGATCCAATTAGAGACGACGCGATAAAGTTACTCGGCGCGAACCCGATAAGCGATAACGAGCCACACCACGGGCCTGCACGCGAGACTCGCACACGCTCTCGTCGCCGGATAAGCATTTTTTTTTTCGCGAGCGCGCGCGCGCGCGCGCGCGATCCGCTTAGCAACGACGAATCGGAAACGGGTCGATGGATTCGCGCTTTCCGCCGAATACCGGCTGCCCGCGGCGGGGGTGCCGGGCGTCGAATGTCGCGAATACATTTCGACGAAGCGACGCGCGCGAGATATTGTACTCTCTCGCGCCACGCGGCCGCACCGACAATACGTACACGTGTGCGGCAGGGATAGGTACTACCTACCCTCCGCTCTTTCCGTCGCGAGCGTTCTGCGATTTTTCTTCGCGTCGTGCCACGGGACGGACTCTCCGGTTACGCCGCGTTTAAACTGCTTATTCGGCACACGGCCGGATGTAACGTCACTGGAGGCCGCGCGCGCGCGCGCGTGCTGATCGCGGATGCCAGAGATGCGACCCGACACCCGCGAATCTTCTGCCTTGGCGCGAAGCGAGGAAACCCCGATCGGCGGCGTCGAAGCGAAGAAAAACGGTATTGCCGTTTATCGCGCGTGACGCGAAAATACGGAGAAGCGCGTGCACGCGCGTACGCACACACCCGCGTGCGCCCTCCCCTCTGCGCGTCGTACGAGCCGAACGCGAGATAGCGCTTCTTTTCCTCGCGTTCAACATTGTTGCGATCTACATTGTACGAAGGTCGTCGAGTCGAGCACGCGCGTCGCTCACTGGCGCGACCTCCCCCGACGTCGGAGTCGTTCGCGGACGCGCCACGAGTCCAGAGCCCGAGGGGCTACACACATCGATACACGAAGACACATACAATGTGTGTACGTTGTAATATCCGCCGGTCGCAGTCCGCGATTTCGTTCGCTCTCTCCTACGTTTCTCGAAGACGCGAGAGATCGAGATCGATGCTCGTCCAAATATCAGCGAGAATATCAGCCCTTCGCGCTCTCCGAAGATATCCCAAGTCCTTCGGACATCGCCGGAGGGCGAGGCATACGCTCGTCTCTCGATCTTATCCGCGGCGGATCGCAAGAAGCGATATAAAAAGTGCCGGGCGGGGGTGGGAGCCGTTAAATTTAATAGCCGGCGAAGGGAACGGGCGATTCTTACGGGGTGAGCAGCCCGTTCGCCCGGCTTCTCCTCGTCCCTGAAACAATAAAGCGTCGCCATTAATAACGCCGTCCTGGTGACAAATACGGCGGGACTTCCGGCGCGGTCCGGACGCCGCTTGATGCGCCCGCTTCCGGCGGCCCGCTATTCGTCTCCCCGCGCGTGCGATCGGTCATCTTTGATTCGCCCGCGGATAGCGAGTCGCGAGAATTCCGATCGAATTCGCGAAAGGGTGTCTCCGCGCCGGATACATTGTATGCGAGATTCGTCCCGACGGCAAACCGGAACGACCGAATCGCCGTGCGGCGCGGGGTTTTGTCACTAATCGCGGCTGAAATTGGGAGTCGTAAATACGGCGGATCGATTGTTTCCAGGCCCGATACACGACGATGATCCGAGAATAATTGGGGAGGAATGGCAAACAGATCAGTGTCCCCGAGCGCGCGCGCGCCCTCGCTCTACTTCATTGTCGTCGGCCGTTGTCACGCGCGCCCGCCCGCCCGCCCCCGCCCGCGACGAACGGGCGTCTCGACGATCCGTCAACAAATGACTGCGGGATTATCCGCGTCGAACGCTCTTCTCGCGAACGAATCGCGGCGATGTCATTTCGCCGGGGGATCTCACCGATACGGAATCCGCGGGACCGATAGGGGGAGGTTAGGGGGAGGTTACACGTTCAGTCTTCGACCTTGGATTGATGGTAGACTGACAGTCTGTATTTAAAGTAATGGAATATCCGTCAGTTCGATCCATCAGTCAACGCATTTACACGATCAGTTTTTCGTCAGTTCAGTCCATGTGACTGTGGTAATACTGATGCCAGACTGAGCGTGTAACCTCCCCCTTACACGCTCAGTCCGGCATCAGTTCAGTCTTCGACCTTGATCACGAATTGATTGACGGCAGACTGATGGGCCGCGAACGACGTTTACACTATCATTCAGACTGATGCCAGTCATAATTGTGAACGCGACAAGTGTGAAACGTTTTGTACCTACATAAAAACGATGGATCGCAATAAGGCAAAAGCTGCTATTGCAATAATAAGAGCTTTGGCTCTTAAAAAACGTTATAAAAGGAAACGACGGACTAAAGAATAGCTACTGAAAAGAGATTTATATACACATTTGAAATTACTGAGTGAATTATGAGATACACAGGAGGAAGAGGACTACGCACATTATATTCGAATGAAAGATGTGTGTGCTTTGAAAACAACTCGTTGAAGATGGTTAAACCATACTTGACTTTCGTCATGGACAGACTGATGAAATACAGAAAAATATTTGAATACCTATCCGCGTCAGTCCGGTCCATCGGTCAACGGCATTTACACGATCACTTTTTCGTCAGTTCAGTCCATGACTGTTGTCATACTGATGCCACAGACTGAGCGTGTAACCTCCCCCTGATCGGGGCCGCGGCTCGATGTGACGCGATACGATTTTTCTCGCGACCTCGGACACCGAGAGCGAATTTCGCGCGACTCGTAGGTGCGGGACGACCCGGCGGCCGTACCTACGAGAAACACGGCCCGACGGCGGGCTCTGGGCTGGTAGGTATCGATGCGCGGGCTGGCAAAGCGGCCGTGCCAGCTCAGCACTCTCCCTCGTTCCTCCTCTCCTGCCTCCCGCCACCCTTCGCTCTGCCGCCGTCGTCCTACAGTCTCCGCGTTTCGGCTTCTATTCGTCCTCGAACTTCTCGCGCGGAGCCGTTCGGAACGAATCGCGGCGAGGGAAACGCGGAGTTTCCGCTTCGACGTCCGAGACTCGTCGCGATATCCGAGCGGAAACCGAAAGCAAAGTTTGCTGGCTAGAGAGAGAGAGAGAGAGAGAGATACGATCGCGATCCACCCGTGAACTCTTGCCCCGATTCCGATGTGTACGCGATCCTACCTACTTTTTTCCGAGATCACATCTCAATCCCGCGCGTCAATATGTGGGTTATCGGTTCACGGGTATATCGCGAGCGCAGTTCGGAGACGAGGAGGAAGCTGTGCGTCGCGGAGTCGATCACTCGGAGGGGTTCGACGCGAACGGAATCGCGGTTCGCCGTCGGGAGGAAGCTGTGCGTCGCTGACAAAGTAGAGATGATTCGCGACGGAAGTAGTTCGATTCGAACGAGAGTGTCGCGATATCTACTCGTCGATATTTTTTTTTTCGATGAATCGGAATCTCCGGAATCGAGCTCTCGGCCATCCTATTCGATGTGTATCACTTCCCGTTTGATTTCAAAAATCAGCGATTTATCGGGACAGATAAAGGCACGCCGAGATATCGACGATTTTCCGCGAGGAAGAAACATTTCTCGCGCATTGAATCGCCGGTATCTCGCGGTTCCTGTAAAAGATTTGTATTCGATAACCCATGACTTTCGTAATCGACGCGAAAAAATACACAAGACTGGGTTGATCGAGCGATTGATTCCGGAGATTTCGATTTTTTAAATTTTTCGCGAAAATCGAAATCTTTGGAATCGATTGCTCGACCGTCCCATCTTGTGTATTTTTTCGCGCTGATTCCGAAAATAACCGATATATTGAGAAAATCTCAAAAGAAAATCGAGATATTGGTAATTTTATGGATGGAAAAATAATTTTATCAACGTAAAAACGCTGATATCTTAGATTTCCCTTCAGATATCGACCAGATAACCGTGATTTTCGTAATAAGCGCAAAAAATTACACGAGACGGGGTGGTTGAGCGATTGATTCCGGAGATTTCGATTTTTTTAATTTTTCGCGAAAATCGAAATCTTTGGAATCGATCGCTCAACTGACCCATCTCATGTATTTTTTCGCGCTGATTACGAAAATCACGGTTATCTGGTCGATATCTCTGAGGAACTATGAGATATCGGCGATTCGATGGACTAACGTTTTTTTTCTCCACAGAAAATCATCGATATCTCGGTGATCCTTTGACATTTGACCGATTGATCCGGTATTTTTGGAATCAGCGTGAAAAAATACACAAGATTTCGGAGATTTCGATTTCAATTTTTCGCGAAAATCGAAAACTCTTGCTTATCATTTCGTGTTTATTCCGAAAAAATTGATTCATCGAGCAAATCTCAAAGGAACTATGGGATGTCAACGATTTTATGCGCGAGAAAATGTTTAGCTCGCGCTAAGTCATCGATATCTCGGTGCTTCTTCGAGATGTCCCCGATAAATCGATGATTTTCATAATCAGCTTAAAGTGACGGGATGATCGAGAGCTGAATTCCAGAGAGATTTCGACTTTTGCGAATCACCGAAGGGGAAGATACGAATAAACATTTTTTCCTTCTCATTTCCCTCTCTTTTGACAAAATATCATAGGTTTTCATACAAAACTTGTAAAAACCCCGTAGAATCCCCATGAAAATTTGATGTCTTTTGACACGGCAATTTCGGATAGCCACTGATAAAAATCCGAGAGGGATGAGAAGAAGAATGTATTGAATTCCACGTATAGCTGTTGAAGCGGATAAAATCTTGTAACGTTCTGTCACGGATTTCTATTTTCTTTACGGAATCCTATTTGTTGTCAGTTACGCGTGGAATCCAATGAATTCCTATTCGGTCCTTCTCAAAATTTGTCTAGTGCACTGTGAAGAAAAGTTGGTATTTTTAATATATTCTTATGTAGATCTTTTCTCCAATACGTGATTATGAAAATTAATATATTTCGAAGTACGTCTACTAATTTTCATAATCACGTATTGGATAAAAGCTCAATATACAATTGAAGGGCTTATTGGAAAAACGCGACAAGCCACACTCTGTTAAAAAATAAACAGTTTACTTTGTAGTAGTCCCCTGCATTTTTTTTTTTCATACTTTAAAATTACCTATAGACGTTAATATATGAGCTCGAGTACATCTGTTTAAAACACTGTTTGGTTATATTAATCAGATATGCATTTTACAGATTTTCTTGAAACTTCAAAGCTCGTCTTCTCAATAAAATGATTTTGCGGCTTGTCGCGCTTTTCCAATAAGCCCTTCAATTGCACATTAAATTTGAGTACAAATTTTCTCTACAAAATCTTTTCAACACAGGATTCGCCCGTACACCCGAACGACTTTCTATTCGACGTCCTTGATTTCGTTCGCGTCCCGCGATCGCGCACCGCGTGTAGGTACGCGCGACGGACGGCCGTGTGGGATCGCAGCGTCGGCGAATTCCTCGGCCGTCAAATGGCCGATCTCATACGGACGTCTCCGCTCTATTCCGGGAGAGGGGGAACGGTGTCGCGACTCTACCCGTCCGCGCCCCCGTCTAGACCGTCGAAATTCCGTCGGATCCGGACACTGCGACGGCTCTCCGTCGGAGCACGGAAACGTATAAAGCTTTCAACCTCTCTCGATCTCCTCGTCGATTACGAATCTCTCGAGGAAAGTTCGCGGCTCTCTCGCCGTTTATCACAGCCGATCTTGGATCGGCGTTATACGAGCTCTCGCGAGAGAGCGAATCTTCCCGCAGTCCGCACGCATACGTCTCGCCTCCTCCACGCGTACACGATGCACATTCGCGATAGGTGCGCGGCGTCCCACCACCACCACCACCGCCGCCACCTTCGACGCATCTGCCCCCGCGACGCGGCGCGAGCGCGAAAAGAGGGTGAGAAGAGCGGCGCGTATCCGGGAGAAGGCAAATTTGATATTCATGAAGCATTTTAAAGTCCCGACGTTCCGCGGAAATCTGGTACGAAGCGTCGCCACTCCACCTTGCGCGAGGATACGCGCTCGGGGGACGACTCGTATCCGGAGAGATGTATCCATTTAGATGCGACCCCGCGATTCGCGCGACGCTCTACGCGTATACCCATCGTGCGTTCCGCCGATGCCTCTGCGCGAAGAGAGCCGCGATGAAATTAGATGCGAACGACCGGGAGAGGCGAGCCGATCGTCGATCAGCGCTCCGGGAGCGGCCCCTGCGCGCGGCCGACCCGTCCTACGGCGGTGCGAGTTTTTCGACATTCGGTAGGCCGATACGCGCGTAAGCCGGGTGTCGTTTCGAAATCCGTTTTCGGCCGACTCTTCCCGCCGGACGGCTAATTGTCGAGGGAAGAGCGCGCTCGCGCGCTGCCGACGAAACTGTCGGCGGCGAAGCGACGTAGGGATCTCCACCTGCAGCCCTCCGCGTCGTGACGACTCCTCGTCGCGGTGCCGATCGAATTCGACGAAGGAAGATGACGAAACCGCAGCGACGAACACGCGGGTACTTATAGGTATCGATTCGCCTAGCGGAGTCCCTCGTTCTCGCGAACCGGCGGAAATCCTTATTTCGTACGTCGCATTTCATCCGGATCGCGCGACGGGGGGTTCAATTAACGACGCCTTACTCGCCCCCCCCCAATCCCGGAGCCGCGGCGGCGGTATACCATGCCGTCCCCCTCGACAAATTGAAAGCCGGAAAAAAAAGAAAAGTGCGCGATCTCGCGCGCGCGCGCGGGGGTGAAAAATTATAATAACGACTCCAAAAATTAACGTCCCATCCAGCGCGAGGTTCTGCCTCCCGCGCGATAGGGTTTCGCGGCGGGGGTGGTTTCGCGGGCGAAGTGGGGGATGGCCAATGGCGGTACACGACGGTTTCCACCAATCGGCCGACTCATTCGCGAGGGCCGGCTGTCGCGGACCACACCTACCGCGAATTGACGTCACGCGCGGCGCCCGGCGTCCCGTGCACCACCGCCGCGCGCGCACCGCCGCCGCCGCCGCCGCCGCCGCCGCTCTCGCCTTCGCGGACCGCAGTTATCACTCTGACGGCGTATCAATCGCGCCGCGCGATAGTGCCGCTCGACGGCGTTGCATCGTTCAGCGCTCGCGCGCGGGGGATTGTTTCTCCGAAATTCGAGGGAGTCGATTGCGCGTTCGGTTGGCGCGTTTCCCGGCGACGATCGCGATCGCCGATAGCTGTCGTATTTTACGCGAGTGTCCAGCCATACTATTTTGTCTCTCGGTGAACGAAAAAAAGGGGGGCGAGAGGGGCACAGTGATCACCGAGGTGAACCCGAAAAATGCGCGAATCTTCCGGGTCTCCCGCGGGTGCGCGACAGTGTACTCGTCGACCGGTCTGACTCCGGACGCCTACCCCGCGACAATCCTCGCGGTCGAGAGCCGCGCCCCCGTGATCGGGTTCGCGATCGCGACGTGACCGCGGCGCCGGATCGAGCGCCGAGGAAGCGGCGGCATCAGCGGCGCGCGCGACGTATCCAACGGTGACGGGCTGTCCGGGTGACGGTAGCGACGGCGGCGGTGGCCAGGAGGGTGGCGGATGCGGTGAAGAATCCCTCCCGTATGCCGCGGCAGTGGCGGAAGCGGTAGAGGCGGTGGAGACGAGGGAGGCGAAGGTTGCGATCGACGAGGTCAAGATGGAAGCGGAGGACCACCTTCCGTCCCTCGAGCGGGAATACGTGCAGGGGTTCGATCTCAATCAGCTCGATCTGGCCGACGTGAAGCGAGAGGTGAGTCCGCTCTCCGCCGCGGTCTCGCGCCGCGCCGCGCCTCCCCGACTCGCGCGCGTAATCCGCGAAACCGCGACTACGGATGTTGCAGGTGCGCCTGGGCTCGCCGTCGGTGATGGTGAGCGGCGGGAGCGTGGTGCAGCTGCATCAGGGTCAAGTGCCCGTGACCGGTCTCGCTCTCGCACCGCTCACCCCTCCGGCTCACGAGCTGGAGCAACAACCCCATCCTCTCTACGGACAGCCGCACATACAAGTGCAGCACGGCGTCCTGGTGAAGGCGCCGCCGGGCGCCGCTTCCCACCTGACGACCCTCTCGCACCCCGGCACGCCGCCCGATACCCCGCCGGTCTCGGCGTCGCCGCCGCCGCCGCCGCCGCCACCGCCGCCGCACTCGTCCGCGTCGTCCTCGTCGCTGCACCTCCATCGCGGTGAACGCGATCATCGAGAGCGCGGCGGCGGCGGCGGTCTCCTGCCGCACATTCAACAGTCCGCGGGACACGTCGGGGTGCAGCACGATGACATGCAAGCGGTGCACGGGTCCGCGGGTGGCATGGGCTGGCTCGCGCAGTCCCTCAGGCAGGAGGCGCCGCTCGATCTGAGGCCCCACTGTCCCCAGGAGCAGACGCCGGAACCGCATCCGGAGCCGTGGACGCCGTCGCACCATCACTATCAGGAGCAGCAACACATAGCGCGACATCATTCACGACACCCCGGTGAGTGTTGGCGGCCGCCGCGGCGCGATACGCGCTTCTCGCACCGACGCGCGATCGAGACGGACTCACCGATTCCTGTGCAGGTGGTTACATCACGGTAGCGGGTCACATCGAGTACTATGGAAGCGGCGGCGGCGGTGGCGGCGGCGGAATGCTTCCCGCGGGCGGCGGCATGATGCAGGGGATGGACGACAGCATGCAGGGGATGTCGATGCAACCCGGGCGACCGATGAGCGTGTGCTCGGTGAGCTCCTGCGGGGCCGGCGGGCCGAGCCCCGTTCACCGCTCCGGGAACGGTCACTACTCCGGTTGCGGCGGTCCCGCGAGCCTCCAGGACGAGCTGATGAACGACGACCTGCTCATGTCCCTCTCGGTTCGCGAGCTGAACAAACGTCTCCACGGCTGCCCGCGGGACGAGGTGAGTGAGGTCTCTCTCTCTCTCTCTCTCTCTTTCTCTTTTTCTCGATCTCTCGATCTCTTCCCGCCACGCATTCGCGCGCGAGCGTCGCTTCGGGCCGTTCACAGTAGCAGCACCCGCTCCCCCGATCCAGCCGCGATCCTGATCTCGGTCCTCTCGCTCCCGTTTGCGAAGGTGGTGCGGCTCAAGCAGAAGCGACGCACCCTCAAGAACCGGGGTTACGCGCAAAACTGCCGCAGCAAGCGGCTGCAGCAGCGTCAGGTGCTGGAGACGACGAACAAGAACCTCGAGAACGACCTGCAACGCTTGAAGATCGAGCTGAATCGGATGCAGCAGGAGCGCGACCTGTACAAGCAGCGATACGAGATTCTCAGATCCAGACAGAACGGTCACCATCACGCTCACCATCAGCAACCGCCTCCGCCGCCGCAGCCAACGGCGTCTCAACAGCAACAGCATCAACAGCAGCAGCAGCAGCAGCAGCAGCAGCAACAACACCATCAACCGGCACCGGCCAGCCCCGAGGTATATCTGTGACATCGACAGCGCCGAGGAGGCGCTTGCTGGACGTGAAGAAGCTTCTCGTTTCGTCGACGCGTCGGCCGCCGCGCGATGCGGTGAGTAAGAATCGATCGGCGTGAACGCGAACGTCCAGCCTTGCAGGGCCGATCTCGGCGATCGTAGGCGCGCGCGTGCGCTTTCTCTTGTCTCTCGTATCTCCAATTGTAAATTCGCGATTCGTGTACAAACCGTTTCTTCTTCCTTTCTTCGTTGAATCTCATCGCGGAAGCCGTCGACGGACGTCGTCCGCCGGTTCGACGGCACACACCCGTCGTCGCTTCGTCGGCGGCGATCGCGCGCGAAGACGTTCCATACGATTCCCGTTATATATCGTCCGATCTGTACATAAAATGATTATACCTATTATTATTATTATTATTATTGTCATATGATTATTATTATTACAAATAAACGTCGGAAACGACAGTTTCGGATAACGAAGCGACGAGAAGAACTCTCCTTATCTCTCGTATCCCTCTTGCGACCGCGGAGCGCCATTTCCCTTCCCACCCCCGCACCACACCCGTCACGCTCGACCGTCCTACAAAGAGCAACGCGGTGCGTTCCGTCGCGCGCGCGGAGAATCGAATATCGCGCGCGCGTTCCATCAATTAAAAAGGTACGGAGCGAGCGAAAGAGAGAGGACGCGACTCGGCGCGGAAAGTTTCCGGTTAGCGGCGCGCGATCCGCGTTTCGCTCGGCGCGTCCCTAGGTGCGACGCGCGAAGTCAGCGTTTCATTTGAGAGGCAGGCACGACCAACGGGAACGGACAGGGAGATGAGGAGGGGGGGAGGCCTCGTTCTCCCATGCACCGACGACGTCCTCCTCCCGTTCCGCCGCCGCTTCTCCTCTTTCTCCATCGCCTCCCACTCGTTACATCGTCCCCCTTTGCTTCACCCCTTCGCGCTCCCCCCACGCAACGGTCTCACCTAGCTCCCGTCCCCGCCGCGCGAATACCGGTGGAAACGGCATCGCGCGCGGTGTAACCGACCCCGAGTAGGTGTTGCGCGAAATGCATCGCGTTTCTCGTTCATTACGACGGCCGCGATTTTTTGCCGAGCGTGCGATTCGGAGGCGTCGAGTTCGTTCGAACGGAACGCTCGCGTACGAGGCGTTCGTCGCGATTTCTCGATCGACTTTCCCCCCGTTTCGATTCCAGCGTACGAAGAACGACGCCCGCGCGACCCCTTTTCCCGCTCGAGCACCTGGCTGTCGCGGGGGTGGACGCGCTCCGCCAAGGGGTGAACGAGGCGAGAGAAGAGCTCAATTGTCGAGTCGCGCCGGCCTTCGTGGCCTATCTCCATCTCGGCGTGGCCCCCGTGACGCAGGCAAACCCCCGAGCGTCCGCGCTACGCCGGAAGATCGCGCTCGCGGCGGAGAGGCGCACACGCGCGTGTCTCTCTCTCTCTCTCTCTCTCCCTCTCTGGAGCCGATCCGTCAAGGTTTTTATTTCGTTTCTCGCGTACGACGCGTTTTGTTTGCGCGCGTCGTGTCAACCGATCCGCGCACCGCTTCCTGGCGGGATAACTCGGCTCCGACACGCGCGCGCTTCCCGATTCGTTCGCGGACTGTGGTGACGTCACGCGCGTCAATTCTCTCGTCCGACGGGAGAAAGGGAGCCCGGCGCGCGCGCGAGATTCGGCGACGCCAGCAGCTTTCGCTCTTCCGATGACGGCGTGGATTTTCGCCGGTGGTTGATGACGCGGCACACGCGGCTGGGTTACGGACGCGGAGGAGAGAGAGAGAGACCCCGAAGACGGCGGCTACCCTGACCCGGTCACTCGGTCGTTCGGTCGATCGATCTCGAATCCCCTCCGTGCTCGCCGACGACGAACGATACGCGATGCCGATACGTAGGTACGTCCGATCGAAACGCCTCCCGGTTACGATTGCGTCTCTTCCTCTCGATTCGCCATTGATACTGAAGTCTCGGCTCTCCCCGCGCGCGTCCCATTCGCGCGCGATCCGACTTTATCGTCTCGCCGTGATATCGGACTCATCCGGCCGAGACTGGAAGGAGAGAAACAAGCGACGGGAGCAGGGGCCACCCTGACCCGGTCGGCGGGGTTCGTCAAGGAGGATCGATACTCGCTAATCAGATGAAACCACCCCCCTCCGCCACCGTTTGCCGCTCGTACGGGATGACCGTGAACGCGCGTTCGAGATCGTCGTACACGTATATACGTCGCGCGGGGGCAACGTACTCGGCGTCGCGTCACCCATCGACTTCGCGGGTCAAGTTTCGCCTTCTCCGACGCGACGCGATCGTCGCCGCCGCGTCGACGGAACGAAGATTGCGGGCGATCCAGTCGACGGAGTCCGCAAATCTCGGCACGCGCGCCGTTCGCGTCGCGGCGGCCGCGTGACCCTCGAACCGAGCGTCCGTCGCACATACACACCTACCCCCTCGAATCGGTCAAAGAGAGGGTCGCGGGGTGTTCCTTCCTAGGCGTATTCCGCGAGTCGCCTTCCGGTGATTTAGTGAGATCCGATCTATACGGGCGCGGTCCGAGCGTCCGGAGTCGGATCGGTCGGACCATAAATATCAGGTGTTTTTTTTTCTCTCCGCCGGACACACAATGTAACTCCCCCTTCCCGCCTCGATCGAGAATCGAAACTCGTCGCGTCGCGGGGCTGTACGCGGACGCATTCGTCTTCTCTCTCGGCGGTTCTCCGTCGAGAACTCTCCCTTTTATCTCTCCTTACTCCAGATTTCACTTCCGCGCCCCCTCCCCCCCCCCTCCGCGTATCCGCATTCTACTATATAGATTTCTTTCGATTTCGCGGAATTCGAGGGGAGTTTTCCTCATCGTCTGCCGCGTCGCACTTTTCCCTTTTGCGAAAAATCCGAACCGATCACCCTTTCGCTCTCTCTCTCTGCCCCCCCCCCCCCTTTCTTTCTGCCGGCCGTCGGGTGTCGCGCCGCTTCCCCCTCCCCCGCCGCACGGAACTCGGTCGAATGGTAACGAAGCGATAACCGCGCGCAACGCTCGACTCTGGGTTATTACCGCGCGGTTTCTCTCCCCCTCCCTCTCCCCGCAAACCCCCGCGGGACGGTATCGCTCGCGCGCTAACTCGACTACACTTTTATAGCGCTTCTCGACTTTAGAGGGATAATTTTTATCCGTTAAGCCTCGACGTGCCGGGTGAATCCGCCGCGGCACCCGCACCCTCTCTCTCTCTCTCTCTCTCCTCTCGGGCGACCCACCCCTCGTAAAATTAAGTCAAACAGCTCCGGGGCGCCTCCACTCGTTTTTCCCGTTGAGAGGCGAGCGACGAGGACGCGCCGCGAAGGGTGCCGGTGCCGAGGGCGCGGGAAGAAGAGGGACCGCGCTTCGCGGCCGAGGGGGTGGCGATGTCGTTCGAGGCCGGGAACTCGGAAGCGCCGTCGTACCTTTCCCGCCGATCGACTTTTCCGTCGACGATGAGGAATTTCGTCGCTGCGCGTTCCGCGCATATAGTCTCGCAAAATCGCGTCACGCGGAGGAAAGGGGAAGTCCGCTCGTCCTCTCTCTCTCTCTCTCTCTCTCTCGCAGGGACGCCGGCCAGGGGAATTACTTTCGCCGTCGTGCCAGACGATTGAATTCGTATTCGCTCATGCGCGGGGGGCGGCGTATCGGGAACCGCGCGCGCTCCGTTAAAGACGGATTTGATCGGGTTTCGCGCTCTCCGCAACTCGCTTTCCCCCTTTTGTTCGATTCCCGCCGTCGCGTATCCGAGTAGAAATTTCGAATCGCACTCGGCTGAGCGTTTGATTCTTTCCACGATTTCTCAGCTAGGCTACACGCTCCCGGACGATAATTTCGATCGAGATTCGTAGGTGACGCTCGAGCCTATACCGGACGGACGAACCGTGTTTTTGCCGCGTAAGCGAATTGGCTGAGTGACGCGACCGAAAATAAACCGTCAAATACTCGTAGCGAAAAGGCCAATAATTTATGCCGTAAATTGATATTGCCGAAGAGAAAATAACGTAAAAGGATAGATTTCGCATTGAAACCGAGAGTGTAATTATTCCAGTCCAGGGCACAGGTGGAACTAGAGAAGCGTCAGGCACATTTCTCTGACGTTAGGTAATAGGGACTCAAGTCAAAAACTATAGTGTTTTCCGGAAAACTGATTTAAAGACATTAGAATAATTCTTGGTGAAAATGTGATTATTACTTTTAGAAGCTCATATTTCGATATAAGTATTCATTCTAAACTAGTTTCGAGTCCTGGCAACATTGATATCAAGGGAATACGCATTTACGTGGATTTCGCTCGACTTAGGTACGTCTTTATGATGAAATCGTGACTTAAGGTTTCTCGAGCGGTATACAGGGGCTTTTTCCCTGCTAAAAGTCAGTCCACTGAAGTACGGTAACACTCTAAAGTACGTTCTTCGTGCGATGTGGCAACAACGTTTATCTGTGTGTGTATCTGTGAGTTCAAAAATGGAGCCCAAAACATCTGTTCATGCATCTCCACGTCATGGAACGTTGCCACATTGACTTATCAAAGGTTAAATTTGTAAAGAACAATTAACAAAAAAAATAACGGGCTTCTCAATGAACGTGAAAAATTGGTATGGATGATTTTAGTTCATTAAACTTGCCGTTCGAAAAATTTCAGAATTCTTTCGCTATTTTTCTCAGCAAATATCGCGGTCTGTCGGTCATAATCCACAAGAACACGTGTTACTCTGTTATTCAAAAATCTTTGCAACGAGCTTCTTAAGAGACTTGAAAATTTAACGGAATTTTTCTTTTACTTCAATCTACACTGAGAATAAAAAAAGAGATTAAATATTATTCCGTTAGAAGGATAATCCGAGTACGAAAGGTAAAATAGATCAAAAATTCTCTTAAAGAAGGTTAAATTTTAAACCCTCTGGAAGGATAATTTTTCATCTATTCTACCTTTCGTACTCAGATTATCCTTCTCCAACAGAACGATTTTTAATCTTTTTTTTTTTCTCAGCGTACCGAAAATGCAATCATTTTCAAGCACTTCTCACTATTTTTAGCATAACCCTCGAGAAACCTCAAGTCCCTATCACCTAACGCAAGAGATTTCTCCTTGGGAAGCGACCGTCGGCGCGAGTGACGTCGTTAGCGGTCGCGCATCGAAAACGCAAGCGCGCGCGTGAGCGACTCGCCGCGACGATCGCGTTAGCCACCCCGCGATGGGGGATCGCAAACCGTGCGCGATCGATGTACGGCGAAACGCCCTTTTTCGCGCGGCGGGTATCCCTTCGAAGGGGACGTGCATTCTCGCGCGCGCGCGCGCGCGCGCGCGCGAAGAGAAGTGACGACCCCCGAGGGGTACGTTCCGCGCGCCGCACTGTCGCTCTCGTCCACGGGGTTAAGTTATACGGGGAACCAGTTATACGGTTCGCGCGCCGCGGCCACCGAGAGAGAGAGAGAGAGGAAGAGCGTGAGGCGCCAGGCGCCTGTAGCCCCGCCTATACCCGCGATACAACACCCACCGCGTTATTATCGTCACGGCCATTCGCGTCCCGTTCCACCTGCCGCGCCGCCGCGGCCTCGCGACGAATCCGAGAGCCGCGGGGAATGGGATCCTCCGCGTCGACCGGGACGATCGAATTGCCGGACAACCGGGCGCGCGCGCGCGCGCTTCGCATCGATCCGCGGGACGCGTGCCAATTCCGCGCGAGACTTCTTTCGCTGATCTCTCTCTCCCTCTCTGTCTCTCTCTCACTCTCTCTCTCTTTTAAACGCAGGATTAGGGCTGCGGTTGTCACCGGGCCGTAGTTTTATTGATCCTCCTCCTATTTGTGTTTATTCTTATTGTATCGTTGCTTCGGTATTTTCTTTTACCTTTGTATCATTAGGTATTATTATCTTTACAGTGGTTTAAGGATTCTGTGTTACTCTCGTTAACTCTCTCTCTCTCACAATCAGTAGGACACTGTCCTGGAATGATCATTTCTCTGAGGTTGTCGCAGGCGTACGCACGGATGCTTCGCTCTTTCAGTTGAAGAGAAATCGTGATTTCCCGCCTGTCAACCTCCTTAAGCAGCTTGTCGCGGCTCTCGTTTTTTCGCATACGGATTACTGCAGTGGTGCGTTGTTCGGCGATATTACTAATGAGCAAATTATTAGGGTTCGGAGGGCCGTAAATAGGTAGATATGTGTATCCGATTTATTTTGGGTGTTCGTCGGGATGAGCACATCACGCCTTATCTTCGCAGCCTTCGTTGGCCGGATTTCAGTAGGCGGCGCTTCTCGGCTCTCTGTTTTTCTCTGTACGTTCCTCAAAAATCCTTCGCCGTCACCGCTTCGACTCTTTGGAACTCGCTCCCGCGGCTGATATCGCAGAGAGTCGAGAGAGCCTGTTCCTGCTTTTCGAAAAAGGCTTTTTCACTGGTCGTTTTGCGCGAGGTCTGGTTAGTTCTGGTCCATGGTGCTTTATCTTTTCTGGTTAGTTCTCGTTTTCGTTGACTATTTCTTACTCAATTCAACTCTCTACTCAGCTCACTCGCGTTACTCGCGTTACTTGCTCTATCTATTTGTTTTATTTGATTTCGCTTTTCTTACTTCATTTACCTACTTATTTGCGTTACTCTACTTGGTTACCTCGATCACTTATTTTTTGCTATATTTTTGTGTGTCTCTTCGTAAGCCCTCAGAGAGGGATTATTTTATTATTATTATAGGGAGTCTACTTCTGTACCAATTTTCAAGAGAAGGCTCCTCAACTGGTTATTGACCGAGGACTAGTTTATTCTCCCCCTCAGCTATCATCATCATTATTACCATTCCCTTCATCGTCGTCTTCTTTAGTACCTATTACAATTTGTTCCGGTTACTTTATTATTACTGTTTCTTATTATTAATTTTTATTACTAGATATTATTGATCATGCTACTTCGTTATTATTATTTCAGTTCCTTTATATTTTATCTTTTCTTCGTCTTTCGTATCTCTCCTTGTCAGCTCTCAGAGGGCATGCCCCTAGAACTTAACCCTTCGTTGCTCACGTGGGGTGTAGGCGACACCCCAGCCTCCTTTTTTTTGCATGCCACGCCTAGAGTTTTTTTTTTTTCGAAGTTGGCACTTTCAGTACATTTCGAGAACATATCATTAAAGAATTTGACACCAAAAGCGCAAGACACAACCGATTTGCTTATCCGACAGAACGCTGCAAAGTGTTAAACAGTGATTTTTAACAATCTGTAATTAACTTAATATTTAATGTTATTCCAATTTGTTAATTTGTCCTTCGTTAATAAAACGAGAGTATGATAACTATCCTCAGTCTATTATTTATACTATTTTTTAATAAAAATCGGCACGGAGATCTGAGCGTCTGAAAACCGAGACTTCGAGTTTTCTTTTCAATTAGAAAATTACGAAATTTATTTATTTTTTTAATGTTGAGATCATCAGGCAATATCTCAAGCTTTAAAATAAAAAAAAAAAAAGTATTAAAAAAATTGCAATTTTTCATTAAGAAAACGTTAATTTTTAACTGGGGTGTAGGGTACACCCCAGGCGAGCTCTTACGTTTCAAAAACCCACGTGAGTAACGAAGGGTTAATAAATGCTATTCTATTCTATTCCATTCTCTCTCGGCCTCGGACGAGTTCCACGAAACGCGTTAGAATCCCGCGCGCGATATCCGGCTCCCGAAATTCGCCTATATATCGTCCGTCGTGTGCGTTGCGCGATTCAATGTCTCGGCAATGATTTACAGACGCGCGCGCTTGAATCCAGAAACGAGAGAGAGAGAGAGAGAGAGAGAGAGAAAGTGGGAGAGATACGAATCTATACATCACATCGACCAGCGTATCCGTCGTTCGAGCGAACGAGCGCGAGAGGTACCTATACGATCGCGCGGCCGTTGTGCGCGCCGTATGCGAACGGTCGAGAGGGAACGGCGCGCGGCGGGACGCGAAGAAAGCGCGTGTACGTACGAGCGCGTCACCCCCTCCGCTCGCGCGCGCGAAGCTTCTTAGCATTTTTATGTCGAGCTGCCGCTGACAGTTTATTTTATTACATCGGCCGGCCAACTGCCCGCTGTCCGTATATCGCGCGGCGAGATTTGCAGCGATCGCGCCACCGACAGAGAGCCAGCCGCGCGCGCGTCTCTCACTCTACACGAATATCGATGCGCGGAACCTTCGTTTCCGGCGAGTCGAACTCGGGGAATCGTCCGCGTCCTTCCCGATGATCCGCGGCCGTAAAATAAGATTCGCAAACGCGCGCAGCTTCTTCCCGTGGTCCGGCACCCCACGCGCGCTGCACCACCACCACCACCAGCAGCAGCAGCGATCGCGCGGGCTCGCATACACGATTAGCATGACAACGCGGCGCGCGGGGGTGGCCGATAGTTTGTTACTCGAGGGCGAAGGCCGGATCGGGGCGTAGGGTGGACGGCTGTCGGCCGGTATTTTTTATCTGGTCACGGTCAACTGGCTTACCGGCCCTCCCGCCCATTATTAGCGCAGCGCGCTCGTTTCTCGGGCCGCGTCCGTGTGTGCGCGCCGCGCGATCACCCCCCCCCCATCCTCAGTGTCCGCTCAGCGTCGCCGTGGCTCGCGGTGGTGGTCGAGGAGGGTGGACCGTAGCAGTCCCCCCCTCCCGGAGGTTTTATCTTTTTAGTATTATTGCGAACGGTGGCCGCTGCGGGCTCCCGCGTGGGTGATCGTTTCGGCGAAGCGGAGAGAGCGCGATGCGCCGAGGCGAGCTGCGGGAATTTCAGGGTGGTGCAAGCGTCGCACCCCGAAGGCTTCCGCGATCATCTCGCTTCGGTCTCTCGGGTGTCCCTGCCGACTGGACGCGCCGCCCTTCCCGCGCGCGATCGAGCGCGTCGCCGAGTTTGAAAAAAAGAAAAGGAAAAGCGGGGGGGGGGGAGAGAAAACAGTGGCGACGCGACGCGAACGGCACGGCGGGGGGACGGACGAGGTGGAATACCGTTAGGCGCGTTCGGGTATTCAATATCGACGCGATCCGACGGCGCGGTGCGTAGACGAACGCGGGGCGCGTAACTCAACGATGTTCGGGATGGCGGGAGAGAGAGAGAGAGAGCGAGAGCGGGCCTCCATAAAGATAGCGCGCGCACCGACGTTGGATGGTCTCCGCCGGGAGAGAGAGGACGAAAGATCGGACACCCCGAGGCGAATACATAGTATCCTACTCCGCGTCGATCGCGACGGGCCCGCTCGCCGCCGTTGACCGATCGCCGCTGAATGTCCTCCCGATCTCGTTGTTCGCGCAGCGGAGGAGAATCGCGCGAGCTACGCGCGTATCCTGAAAATCTGGCCCCAGCGGCGCGATCGATTCGAGAGAGACGAACGCGCGCGGCGGAAAGGAAAACGTTCCCGGCGTTTTATGGGTGTCGATGATGTCACAGATTCGGGCCGTAAAAGAAAATTTAGTGGGGCGCGCGAGTCTCCCGTCCATCGCGATATACGCGCGCGCGATACGTTCGTCCCCGTCCCCCTCTTCGCGCTCCCCCTCCCCCGCCGGGCGGTCCCGCGGGCCGATCGGGAATACGCGGGAATTTACGCGCGGCGCGGGACCCCGCCGCGCCCCGAACGAGGTTAAGCGCGGGAGCAGCGAGAAGCCCGCGCGATGCCCGCGCCGAACGAAGAGTCGAAGCCCCGGCGTGTGTGTCGCGGGCGCCGATGGATGTGCATCCTTCTATCGGATCGCGCCGTGTGTCAATGGCACACGGGGTCGAGAGTGTAACGGGATCGCACACTGTTGGAACGCGCGGAGACGATTTGCGATTTTCGCGAGAGAGAGAAGAAGAAGAAGAAAAAGAAGAAGCATTTGTTTGGCCCTACACGGAGAGAATTTTAAAGGAAAAATTACCCATCATGCAGGCTAATCCTGCATCATAGTGATGTTTCACTGAGAATTTACCCTGCAACACAGAGTGTAAAGATATAATAACGTTTTCTATAAAATATCATTACGCGTAGAGGATTATTTTCCTATCACCGCGATAAATGCTCAGTGAAACATCACTATGATGCAGGGTTAGCCTGCATATATTGATGGGTAATTTTCCCTTTAAAATTCTCTCCGTGTAGGGCAAGTTCTCTAAGAGCCTCTATAGAGAAAGGTATAGCAAGAACAGATAAGTATAATGATAAACGTAATAATAAAGTGGAATAACTAAATAGCAGTGATATATAACTAAATAATAATAATGAAAAGAATAATTGAAATAACTAGTAATCATAAAGTGGAGTAACTAAATAGCAGTGATATAACTAAATAATAATAATAAGAAGAAGAATAATTGAAATAACTTGAATTGAGAGAGAGAAGAAGCGTTTATTGTGCTCTAGGGCAAGCCCTCTAAGAGCACATAAAGAAAGGTACAAAAAATATGATATAGTAAGAATAAGGTGTTAAGATAAATAAGAAGAGTAACCGCAAATAAGTAGGTAACAAAAATAAGAAAAGCAAAATAAAGTAAATAGATAGAGCAAGTAAGCAGATAGCGCAAGTAAGCTAAAGTAGAGAGATAGAGAGAGAGAGAGAGAGAGAGGGGAGATTGGCGTCGCCCGCGCGCCTAAAAAATATGCGCGGCACGCGAGATACGAATCGCGAGCCCGTCAATTTTCTCCGCGACAGATTCGTCATCTCTCCTCGCGGGGTCGAGGGGTTGGAAATTGTTTAAAATAGACCGTTGAGGGCATTTAAACGATCCCCAGGCGCGCTTTTCGGAGGAGGGGAAGCGACTGCGGAGCGAATCGAATTTTCAGTCGCGTCCTTCCACGCGGAGCCGCCGCGCGTGTCGCGCCGTCGGAAGGGGATCCCGATACGCGACGAGGGTCGAGGCGGCTCGCGCGCGCGGGAGAGCGAGAAGCGAGAAACACACCGGTTCTCTCCACCCTTAACGAGACTAATACGCTCGTCACGCGTCGAGACCGAGCCACCGCGCTATTAACGTCGCGCCGACGGACGGACGCGAGACTGTCGAACGTCACGTTGACGCGTGTCGCGCGCGCGCGCGCGGGAGAGCCGCCCGGAGGGACGAGTGGATTTTCGCACGATCGCGCGCCCGAATTCGATTTCCTCATATATATATATATGTATTTTCTTTTGTCGCAGATTCGACAAATCTCGACAAAATTATGCGCCCCGTATTTTTACACGTTTCATTTCCGCTTCTATCCGAGAGAGCTGGAAAACGATATTTTGGAACTTAGTTGCGTTATCGCCTCGTGCGCCTGTTTCTCTCGCACTCGTTGCTCGACACAAGCGCGTCGATGACTCTGCGACGTTGTAGAGAGAACAATATTATTGTCTCGGACATCTTCTCTTTCGCGTGAAAATCCGATATGTGTACAGATTGCGAATTGAATTCAAGAATATGAATATTTTTCCACGCGAAGACCGAATTCCCTTCAGAGCACAGTGGCGCGCGCGCGCGTAGATTAATTTTCTCGCGACGAGATATCGGAACGGTTGAATGTGCGACGTCCAGCTCGACTCTCGGCGTTGCGCGATGCCGCTGGCACGCCAGCCGTCTCCTTCGCTCGTCCTTTCGTCGGGGAGCGCTACATAGTGTCCCGGCGAGTTTCTCGCGCGCGAGGAATCGCCAATATCGACGTGGGGCATAAATGTTTTACATGCAATAAGGCGTCCGTCCCGGCTGGACGGAACTGCCCGCAGCCCAATTTTATTGCTCGCCGCTCGCTCGCGGTTGGGTTTTCGGCGGCGAGGGGCCGCGGGGGTGCGAGGTGTAAAAAAACGCATTCGCGTTGACGCGCCGCGCGAGATTCTAATCGCGTACGCTCTCGGTGACCAGTAGCCCCACGATCGTCACGACGGACTCGCGCGAAATGCGACGGGGTCGTTCGTTTTTCTTCCTCGCGCAACGCTCGCCGAGAGAGAGAGAGAGAGAGAAGAAATGCGAATTAAATGTCGCACGGATATACCTACGTACGCATCTCAGGTACCGCGCGCGCGACCGCGTATGATTTATGGCGGTCAGTTTATTGAAACGGTCGCGGACTCGACCTGGCCCCCCACTCCCGACGCGTTTCGCCGCTCGCGAACCGGTGTTGTCTCTCCCGCCGAAATCTTTGATATTCCATTTAATATCTCGGCCCTTCGGTGGTGGCGGCGGGGCGGGGCGGCGCGGGGTCGGCGCTACGCGCTAGCGCCGACCGTTCCGCCGCGCTCCTCGCCGCTGTACATAAATCAAACGAGAGATATTGGCCGTTTTTGCCGCGCGCGCGCGGGCGAGGGCGAGACGCGCCTCCGGTGTGGGGACTATAATTGTTTTTACGGATTATAAATTTTACCTTTTTTTTTCCTACCCCCCGCGCGCGTTGCACTCTCAGCCACTCCTCGACCGCCTTTCCGCTCCGGTGCGCGTCCCGCCCGCCGCTTCCAATTGACCGTTCGCGGCGAGAAGCCGATATTTTCGTCGAGTCGCGCGGAGCGCAATTGTCCTCCTCCTCCTCCTCCTCCTCCTCGTCGTAGCCGTGATACAGTGTGCCGCTCAGTCGAGAGTTCAGGGGTTAAGAAGAGATTTTGGGGTCGCGTTAATTAATACCGCGCCGCCACCCCAGCGCGCCGCGACACTCGACGCGCCGCGCGCGCGGGTACCGACTGTAACTAAGCCGCCATTAATTCACATCAACGTCTTCCTATCGCGCGGGCTGGGTGACTTGCGGTCCTTGTTGCCGAACGGAGATAAGTGAATGGATATAAGCGCGCGCGGGGAGCGAAATATTCGCGCGGCGCGCTGCTCCTCCGGCGATCCGAAAACGCGCGCGAGTTTCAGAATTCGTATAACTCCTGTCCCCGCTCTTCTCTCCTCTCCTCGCCGCGCGCGCGCGAATCGTTTCGATCGAGGATAAGCGGCGTTGGCGTTCGACGGGGCATATCCCTCGAGGGTGCCGAAGAATATACGTATACCCGCGGCGTCGGGTAGACGCGGTAGATATTTCCCGTTGGTTAGACCGATCATTGTCGCGGTAACGAGCCGGCTATCGACAGATTTCTCTCTCTCTCTCTCTCTCTCTCGCTCTCTGTCGCGCGCGCGCGCACGGACGCCCGCTCGCTCTCTCCTTCCCGCCGCTACCGCGCGTACCTAGGTGTTGGTGCGGTTGTGGGTGATCAGGCGCGACGTAGGGTTGACCACGGGATTCGCTCTCGACCGCTGTGTGCGACGACGGTGTTACCGCGTTACGACGGGGGCCACATACTAATGGGGCATTACCTTAACGCCCTCTATCCCGACTCTCGTTCGGTTAGTTACTCCTCGGGGACGCGAAAGAAAGAAAGAAAGGTGGGGGAGAGAGAGAGAGAGAGATCTCCCTGGCACCCTTCGATAAAAGAGAAAGGAAGAGAGAGCGGTCCCTCGTTCCGACGGGAGCCGACATCGATGCCTTTCCCGAACGATTCCTCTTTCGCGGTTCTCCGTACGCTCGTTATCGTTCTTTATCGTCGCGACTCGAAAGGTACACACACACTATAATTCCGAGTAGCTTGGAATAATTCTCACTTCCGCGCGCCGATTGCGGATCGCGCCGAACGCACGGCGAACCGATCGGGAGCGGCGATATAATACGCGAGCATTTCGATCGACGTCTTATCGGCGCGGTGGGGTAGGTACCCCGAGCGACGCTGGAGTGTCGGTGGATCGTGATCAAGTGGGCCGCCATGGCGAGGACAATACACGGTGCGCCCGGGGACGCGACGATACGCTATCGCAACGGTGGTTCGAGCGTATTGCTCTTTTGTCCGAGCACCCGTCGTCGTCGTCGCCGCCGCCGCCGCAACCACTGCCGTGCGCGATACGGGTGCTTCGAGTGGACCGCGCGGTAGAACCCCGGGGCTCGTCGAGAAGATCGCGACCTACGCGAGCACGTAGTATATCGCTTTTCGCCGCTCGACGTGCCGAGGGGGACTCTCCGCGCGTCCCATTCTCGCGCGTTAACCGATCGTTCTTCCGTTGCCCCTCTCCTCGGTCATCGCGCTACACCTATGCGCCGAATTCGCTTCGACCTTGCCGAAGGAGAAGAAGAATTATTCTCCGCTCTAGGTCCGCAGAGGCCCTCTGAGAGCACACAAAAGGTCAGAACAAGTGAATGTCAAAGAAAGCAACGGAAAGAGTGAACGGGCGAATAAAAGCTAAAGTAAATAATAGAACGGGCTAGACTAACAAAATCAGGTAAATAAAAGTGCACAATATGCAAGTGATACGGATTAAATTAACAAAGTAAAATATGATAACTAAGAAACTAGATAACCAAGGAAGGAGAGAGAGAGAGAGAGAGAGAGAGAGCGCGCGCGCAGTGCAGCATTGCAGGGGGGGAGCGTCTTCCCGGCGGCGAAGCCCTCGTATACTATGAACGCGACATTTTTGAGTTACCGGATCCCGAGCGCGGGGCGACGTCGACCGTATTAAATCCATCCGAGATCGTCGACTGCTTTAAGGCCGCGCACGGCGGCACCCCCGAACGGTTATGCGCGCCTCGCGCGCGCCTGGATACGAGAGGGACGGGATTTAGTGGCTCGATCATATTTCAATTCCCACGGTCGAAGTGATCGGCCGACGTCGTAGCGAGGTTCACGGATAGCGTCTCCCGTAATCTTCCCGGAACGCGATCGTATATTCGCGATCGAAGCGCGCCGAATTTTCGGCGGAGCTCGACGCGTCCCGTCGGGAATTCGTCAGTGTGACGCGCGCGGAGAGAGGCGCAATTAAGTAATGCGCCCCGGGGAACATCGGGAGACCTCTTGCGCGAGACAAACGATGCGATCGCGACGAGCGAATCGTACCTGGCAACGCTTCGTCGCCGCGTGGAATCGAAGAAAGCCCGGGGAGAAGGGGAAGGATCCCTCCCGCGCCTCGCTCCGCGCGAACTCGGAACCCGAGACGCTAACGGGCAATCAGATCGCCTCTGTCGAGACGTCGCGAACCTTCCCTCCGCGCTGTTCGTTCGCTCTCCCCTCCCCACGCCGCCGACCGCCGCGACGCTATACACCAGCGAACGCGGGACCGGTTGTATGGCTTATTTATCGAAGAAGTTTCCGGGGGTTAAACGGCAGTAAATCCTCCCTCCCCGGGGGAAAAACACGGCGACTTAATTGTCCGAGTTCGCTTCCGTCCTATTGATTGGCTAACGATGATTTGTGCCCCTAGCGCGCGCGCGCGCGCCCGTGGGTCGCTCTTTCTCTCCCGCGCGCCGAGGAACGACGTCTCCGCCGCTGATCCTTCCCCCGCGCGCGTATCCTCGGCGCGTAACTCCCCCGCATACCGGACCGCAACTTCCGCTTCGTCGCTCACGCGCGTTGACTTTCGCGGACGCCGAGACGGAGATCGAATTTGGACTTTTTGGTCGTTTCCGCGTTGACGCTCTTCTCACCGGCCGACCTCTGCGGCGATTGGCGCCGCGCGATATCCGCTATTCGACGGACGTGTCCGCGACGACCGGGGGTGCCCGTATCTCGCGTTCCGATCGGGATTACGTATCCCGGTATCCCGACTCTCTCTCTCTCTCTCTCTCTCTCTCTCTCTCTCTCGTATAACCTTGCGTAGCGTTATATTCGCGAGCCGCGGTAAGAGAGGGGAGGGAGTGAGGGAGGGAAAGAAGGAGGGGAGGACGCGAATGAGACGGAGAGGTGGAAGGAAAAAATGAGGAAGAGTGATTCGCGCGTCACGAAACCGAGAGCGCGCGGCGATCGCGAGGGAGAAACGGACGTCCGGATATAGCCTCTCGTTTCCGCGCCGCGTCCCATTCGCACCGGGGCGTCGGATACGCATCCACGCGCCATCGCTCGAACGGTTCGACGACCTCGATGTGATCGCGTCGAGTTACACGCGGGAATCCGCGAACCAGCACGACCCGCTGCCCGGAAAATCGAGAGAGGAATGCGCGCGCCGAACGTCGCAACGGCCGGTTCCTCGATTGTCCAACGCGTTTCCGTACGCGCGTTCGACGAGCGTCGCGCGATGCGATATCGGGGCTCGTTCCGCGAGGGAGGAAATACTCGCGGACGGCCGAAGAGGGCCGCGCGCGATTCTTTACGGATCTAATTGAGCGCGGAGATAACGCGCCGGATTCCCGCCGAGTAATAATGCTCCTTCTCTTTCGTTTCCTCCGCTGCCCGGGTGGCCCCCCACCCCCCTCTTTCGACCTCCGCGTCCCTCTAATGGCCAAACTAATCGCTCTGCCGCCTGGTAACGCGCGCGCGCGCCCGCCCGATGACAATGGAAATCCGATCCCGCTTCGAACGCGGAAACGATCGCGCGGCGTCTGGACGGTGACGTTCCCTCGTCGTTTTGCCAAAAATCCCCGAGTCTCCGGAATCGGGCTCTCGACACCTAACCGCCACATCTCGTGTATCTCGTCGCGCTGATCGCGATGAACTCGGCTATTCGGAGCGCACCCTGGAGATATCGATTATTTCGTGCGCGAGAAAATGATTGGGTTGATGCTAAAGTTCGTAAGTACCGTTTTCAGCAGTAGAAGGCATCGAATCGCAAAAACAAAGAGTGCTATTATTTGATAGTAGGAATTTCAGAGGATATTTGGGGAAAAATTGTATTATTTGATTGTGTTTTTTCAATTTCGTTAAGCATTAAAAGTGGCAGGAAATAAGGAGCATTTTCGACGTATTGGTGTCTGAAAGGGCAAGAATTCTTCGTGTACCTACGTAAAAAAAAAAAAAAAAAGGGATGTATACGGTGAGGGTGTCGTTAACGATTCCACATGCGTCGTAAATGTTTCGGAAAGTTTTGTAACAGAAATTGTAATGTTTGACAAAATTCGAAAACAATCAAACAACACCATTTTTCCCCCAAATATTCTCTGACCATTCTCCTACCATCGAATAACGCCAAAACTTCACGCGTGTGAAGTAGACAGCACTTTGGTTTTGCGACTCAGTGCCTTCTACTGATGAAAACGTGACGAACTTTTGCATCAACCCGATACTTTTTCACGGAAAGTCCGCGATATCGCGCTTTTTCTTCGAAAAGTACCAGATATGTATATCTATGCTTTTTGGAATCGGCACGAAATGGTATGTACAAAAAGTAGGCTGGCCGAACGATCGATTCCAGAGACGGCCGTTGACGTTGGGTTATCACACGTATAACTACATCGCGCGGAGGGGTAAGCGACGACGTCCGCGCGTACGAAGTTGAGCGGGAGACGGGCCGATACACGCCTTTCTTCTCAATGAAAGAGCGAGGCAACGACGCACGGAGGCGCGCGCGCGCGAGCGCGCGCACACCGACGAGCCGATACACACCGTGTCTCAATCTGAACACGTGCGCGCGCGAACACAGAAGCCGCGATCTTGAGAGATCGTAGGAGGAGGAGGAGGAGTAAGGAACACGCGCGAACCTCGATCGCCGCTAGACGTATAAGTATTCCCGAAGGCGAGGGGCAATTTGTCCCGGTCATTTGGCGAGTCCACGGGGACTCCCCGACTGTAATCCAATCACTAGCCACACTCTCTTCCTCCTTCTCCATACCCCCCCGCCGTGTCCCTTCGTTCCCCTCGCCCGGCTTCATCGGCCTTCCCGCGCGATGTATCCGTCTTTCTCGCGCACCCCCCTCCCCGTGCAGTCGGTCGTCATCGAGTCTCTCTGCCGCAATCCCGAGGCCGAAAAGCGCGCGCTCTTTCGCCCCGCAACGCGTAACCGTCCGTCGTACGGATAATATACTCAAGTAACTCGACCGCGGGACGCGCGTATCGCTCGCTTCCTCTTTTCCGTCGGTTTCGACGACTACCTAGGTATACACACGGTTGCGAGTAGCGCTCCGATCGAGCGTACGCGCCGCAGGAGAAAAAGCGTCGATATTCTAAAATACGTGGCGAGGCTCGTCTCCCCCCTCCCGCCCTAGCTGTATGCCCCGTCGGACGGAATCGGCGCTCGAGGGCGAATAAGGAACGCATACGTGATCCCGGGTTCGCGCGGAGGGCGAGTCGAGCCAAAAATTAGCCTCGTTGCGAGGGTCGCCCTCGGCGGCGACGACGGCCTCGCCGAGTTCTTTCCGCACCTTTCCCTTTCTTTTTCTACGCGCGCGCGTTAAACCGACCCAATGAAGCGGCCCTTTCGTGCGACGCCGAAGCTTTGTCGAATCGGCGCGCGACCCTTGGACTTTTTCCTCGACCGAAATTTTCCATACGCGAAAAACCGACGAACTCGCTTTCCACCGTGCCGCGAGGGAGAATCAACGCGTTACGATGAAGCGCGTTCCGCTCGATAACGTCGTCGATCTCCTCGTCCTCTCCCTCCTCCTCCCCATCCCCGTACGTGAATACACGCGCGCGCACGGTACGGGATACCACAATTACCGCGTGCCGTGATTTAGAGGCGACCCGCTACGGAGCAGAGCGGAGCTTTGATTTACAACGGGCGCTTCTGAAATTAATTCCGACTCGATAATGTACCAACGAGTCCGAATAACCGCACGCGCGCGCGCGACGCGGACGTCGCGCGTGCCCTCGAGAAGAATTTGCGAATCGGCGCCTAAATCGGTCCACCCCCGGGCAGCCGGTTTTTCCTTTTGGTCGGATCGAATGCGCACTTCGAATTTGTATGGGTTCTAGACTCTGTAAAATATTATTTTTAAAGAGTTACATATTATTTTAGCTGTACCTCTTAGAATGTTCTATAAAATTCTAGTATAGAAACTTACAGAAGCCGTTTAAAAAAAAAAAGAAAACACATTAAAAGTGACTCAATAAATTCATGCCAACCAAATACACTATTTTTCGAAAAATTCAATCGCGTCAATTCGAAGCACGCACCGCTGACTTATCATTCCCGCGTATCGCTATTTCTCCGAGAGATGTCCCATTTTTGACATTCGTCGAAAAATACCTCGAGCGTTCCAAATTACGCGACACTCTCTCCCCTGCCGTATACATAGATACCGAGATACACGTACACTCGCGGCTACCCGCATCCGCGCGCGCGGTTCGTCTTCGCGAAGGGAAAGCCTCGAGAACCCCTTCTCCGCTTCGGAAGAAACTCGGCAATCCCCGCGCTCCGCTCGTCGAGGGATCGTATACACGCGCGCGTCTACCTCGTCATCAGACGCACGCGGGACGGCGTTTCCAATCGAACCGGCCAAAATTAATTTCAATTTCAAACGCGCCCCGAGCGGCGATCGTTCACGCTTCGACGATCGCGAATGCTCGGACGTAAGGCGGAGAGCGGCGGAGCTCCTTCGATTCAAAGTCGTCCCGCGCGCTCTGCACGGACTGGGATTCGCGTATACGTCGTCGCGGATAAGGCGGGAGGGCGCGCGCGGGTCTCGATGAAAAGAATACGGGTTCGGATTTTTACTGAGCCGCGAACTGTTAGGGGGAGGGGGAGGGGAGACGTACAATTTCGAGAGCGACGAATAATTCGAAAGAGAGGCGAATACGCGGACCGAGTGGCGGAGTCCGGAAATGCTTTGATACCGCGGCGGGAGACTGCTGTACGCCGGACTGTCCTCGCGGCCCCGACCGAGGGGGTGATGGAGACGGCGGCCCTCCTTCGAGAGCAGAGGCGGAATGGCCTCTAAACGACAGGGTCAGAATCTGGAGTCACTCCGAGATATCGAGCCGGGGAGAAGCGTATATTCCGGCCCGAGTCCCCCGACAGGATTCCGCCGCCGTATCCCATCACCGGGAGGGATAAAGGAAGAGACACACGAGCGCGCGGCGATGTAGTACGTTTCATTTTTGTTCGACGCGCATCGATCGGGCCGAGCGGCGATAGACGAAAAGAGAGGAGCGGGATATAATACATTCCGTAACACCGCGAGACATTGTATGCGCGCGGCTACGTGGTGGGCACGTGGCCCGCATGGGATACGGCTCGGGTGAGCGTAAGCGTACGCTTCCGAATTCACGATAAATTAGGCGTGAAATACGTCGGTGTGCTTCGAATATCTTTATCGCCCCGCGAGAGCGAGTCGACGAATCGCGTTGCCCCGAAAAAAAATCGCGGTAGGTAGGTACATACCTACGCGCGAGTCTCGAACTTCCCACACACCCACCGGTAGGTACGCAGCCACCCGCGCATGCAAATTCGACCGTCGAGCGTAGCGACGAAGGCCCGGGAGATGAGAGGGTGCCGATCGGTTTCAGCGCGGTGCGCCAGTCCCGGGTGTCAATCTCAATAAACTCGTCCTATACGGCCGCCGCGCGCCGTCCGGCCCGGTGTTTATACCCGAACGCGCTCTCGCTCAGTATTCCGCTCCGGACTGTGCCGCGCGGGGGACGGGCGGCGATCTCGGATCTTCCGCGAGGAGGGAAACGCCGTCTCGCTCTCCCTCCCTCGACTGTCCGCGCGCGGACGTCCTCGCGAACGCGACCTAGAGATTCAAATGATCGCTCGTACGCGGGTATACCATATATCCAGCGGAGCGATAAATCCCTCGCGTCCACCGGCGCCCCGATCGCACCGCGCCACCCCAACTACCGCGCCATCCATAGCGGTAGGGTGGACCGGTGATATATGTCTTCCCTATAACAACCAGAATCAAAACATCGGACTCGCCTCTCCCCCCTGCGTCCCGTCGCAGAAGGGGAATACGTTCGTCCTCTGCGCGCTCCTCGGACCGGTCGCCCCCCCTCCTCCCGAATCGCGCGCTCGTCCCGACTTCGCAGAGCGCGCACCACCACGGTTTTAACACGCGAGAACGCGAACGTTCGCGCGTTGCGATATCGCGCGTGTCGCGACAATTCGGAGGGTGTTCAACGTGCTGTATCTGGCGCGCGGCGGCGGGTACTCGTGCCGTCCGAGAGATTACGATAGGGTGCGGACGGCGGCGGTCGCTTGACCGGTATTACGGATGTAATATCGTAAATAACGTCCCTCTCTCTCCGAAATGCACGCGCGGCGGCGGCAGCGCGCTCCACGGACCCGTACGGAGAGACCGCGCGCGCGTCCCCGTTGATATCTCCCGCGCCGAATCACGAGCCCCGGAAATTCTCTTCGTACGAGAGCGACACCCCCATCCTCCCGCGCGTCCACCCTTTCGGAGCAGCGCGCGCGCGCGCGCCAAACCCCTTTGCGAGCACGTTAACGGTGTTTGCCGTTGAATATTCATTCTTTGCGGCCGCCGTTTCGCGCGCCACCCGCCGCGCGGAGCGAAGCGAGTAGTCGATCCGACGAACTGGGCCCAACCCGCGCCACTGGACCGTGCATCCAGGAATCGCGCGTATGTGCGAACGAATCGACTCCGGGGGGGTAGGACTCGATGCGAACAAAAGAACGGCGATCCCCGATGCCGCGATCGATCGCTCCTTCCGCAGCGCGCATCTTTCGCGCGAGGGGAGAAGTGTCGCGCGCGTTTCCCTCTCTTTCGGTCGCGCTATCAAGCCGCGACTGTACGGTATCGCGCGCGCGCGCGCGGGGACGATAAAAATAGATTTCCCGTACGTCGCAGTCAACCCGCAGCGAGTTACGATTAGAAGATCCGACCGGGGCCCGCCCAGGTCGTGTCCCGTATTCCCGATCACTCCTGCTGCAGGCCCGATTCCGGGAAGTCGCCGTGCGGCGAGGAGCTGAGCGCGTGTACTTCTCGCTGCCACCCACCAGCGGCCGGTCGCCGAAAATCGTACCGACATGATTTTTCCCCGGGGAGACGCGCGTATACAAATTTTACGCTCATCGTAGATGTACCGGCGGGCGCTCTTCTCCCTCGCCTCGCGTCGAAACGACGGCGAAATGCGAGGAGAAGAGAATCGTCGAGGCGAGCTTGGAAGTCGAACGAAGGAGGAGAGCGTCGCGCGAGTGCGTAACCATCGCGCGTATCCCCGCGTGTGCACGCGCGGACCGAAGGAAAAGGAAGGGAAACGGTGGGGCGAGCGAAGGACGAGAGAGAAATTGACGAAACCCGTCCGCTCTCTTCTCTCTCTCTTGCGCGCGTTCGAGATCGAACGACTTCGATCCCCCGAAGCCCCCTCCCCCGATTAGGTATACTCCGACGATAAAACCTCCTTTGCGTGGATTAGTTCGCTCAATCGGGAAATATACTCCGGGCTCCCATAAAGACTCCCGCGTGCAACCCCTATACGCGTCTCGCGCACCACCCCCTCCCGTATGCTCACCCTCGCGTCCGTCCGTCCCCGCACCCGTCGAACGCAACCGGGCGCGACCGAGAGTGCACCCGCGGAGAGAAGAGAGTCGCGAGATTCTCGTTGCGCGAAGGAAGAGAGGAGCGGTATCTGCCGACTTTGTAGCGGCGCTCGCCGTGCCACGCGAAAACCGCTCGTTCGATTACGTTCGACGAGCAACACCTCGTATTAACTTGCGGGACGTGCGGAACGAAACTAACCTGGTTGCCTCGCCACCGTTGCCGCCGTGCGCGGACACGAGCCGATGATGACGCCGCTGACCGATGTCCGCACGGTAAACACTCGACGGCGAAGGTCCCCGAGAGCGCACACATTGGCGGTAAACGAATGACGCGACACGCCGATCGCTCCCGCTCTTCGAGGGCACCGCGACTCTGCGCGAAAAACAACACGGCGCGTGACAACACGAGTCTACGCGAATAACCGTTCCTCTCGACCTCTACTCGCGCGGCGTGACTCCGCGCGCCGAAACTCTGGAAAGTACTGGCCACGATGAGCGAAGCGTTGCCGCTTTTCGTGAGCGCCGTCACGTGACTCGTGATGTTCATCTCCGTTCAAAGCATTTCCACTCAAGCGACACTTCAACTGATACAAATCGACGAGAGAAACTCAACCGCGGTTATTTGCCTGTCCGATCACACAACTCATTGTCAGCCTTTGATACGCGTCACCACCTGAGGACAAGTCTGCCGGAAAGAAATTGCTCCACTCTGTGACATCTCTGCCTATGAATATGTACGTTTCGATAGAGACATCACAGTCAAGAGATTTCTTTCTGGTGGATCAGCCACCAGATGGTGATGTATACCGAAGGTTGAGTTGAGATCGGGTAGGGAAAGAACCGCGATTCAATTTCTCCCGTAGAATTGTATCACGGTAGAAATGTCGCTTGGGTAGAGATTATTCGAGCAGAGATGTCCATACGCCCTCGTCCATCACTGCGTAAAACAATACAACCGCCGCTAGAACGATATACTCGTATGTATCACGCGCATCGAGATGCTGGATACCGGAATATCGTCGTTTCGAATTCGTACTGATTTCTCACGCGCGTTTCAAGAGAAACGACGAAAAGATCACTATTACGATATCCGCCCCGGAAGTCGAGAATCTCGACGGTTCCGCAACTCTCCGATTGGCGCTGCACTCGCAGGGATTATTTGAAATGCGCTTTAAAGCCTCTGCGACGAGAGCGCGACTTTGCATTGGAAATGATTGAAACGACTCTTTTTCACGGCTGATCTCTCGCGCGATCTATTTTCCATGTAAAACATGTACGCGGCACGCTCCGGCGTACGAAACGACACCCCGAAAAACCTGGTCCGCTCGCCCAGAATCCCTATACCCGCCGGAGATTCCCGCAACCGCGATTCCTTCTCGAAAAAGAACGTCCCTCCCCTCATTTCGCGCCTCTCTTTCGCGAGGGAGAAATCGCGGAACCGCGCGCACAGGGGAGGTGCGACCGGAATACGTTAATCGCGAACGGCGTCTCCGTCGTAACGGGATAATTTTAATTACGAGACAGTTCACCCTGGACTGCCGTCGAATCGCGCGGGGGAAATGGGGAGAATTACCGCGGGGTGGAAGGGAGTCGGTAGACGGGGTAACAATGTATTATACGGCTCCCCCTTCGGCCCCACTCGCAAACCGCAAACCCCTACCAACGACCCCCAACAATTTGTTAACTGCTATCGAATTGACTCCCGCGCCAGCCGCCGCGCGGATCGGGCCAAAGGAATCGCTCGGTGGGATCTTCGCGCAACGCGACGAGACGCCAGACTCCCGTTTTCTCCTGCAATTTCCAGACGAAAAGTCCGCAACTAGCGTGACGCAGAGGGCTCGATTTTCCTCGATTCGCCCCCACGTTGCCAACACGCTTTTCCGGCGCGAAAGTTTCGGAGCATATTTCGAGGCGAGGAAGATCCGAGCGCTCTCGCGGCTGTGACCGCGAATTTCGTCCCGACGCGCGCGAACGAACGGAGCCTCCCTCCTAGACGCTCCTTTCTAAGGGTGTGAGGGAGAAGGGGGAACGAGAGAGAGAGAGAGAAAGCGAGTGATAAAGGGGAAGGAGACGCCCGACGCGTAGATACGGGACACTCGAGCTCGACTCCTCGGTCGGGGCCGAGTGACTCGGTGGTTCGGATATTAAACTTTGAAGATGCGGCTCGTGGCGGGACCGACTGACTCAGCGAGAGTCATTAATAACTTGGAGGAGATAGATAAAGAGTGCCAAACACCGCGAGCCGTGTGCTCGGGCACACGTCATTACCCCGACGACGAGCACCGCGGGAATCGCGTCCGAAACGCGAGAAGGGGTAACGAGCCGCGTCTCGCCTGGATTTGCGACGTTCACCCTCGCGCGGAGGAAGCGATCGAATCGCGCGTGTTCCGTCCCGTACCGTGAATAATTCATCGTGGAAGCGAGCTTCCCGGCGCGACACGCGATTTCGAACACCCGACGTGGCCGAGCGACCAACGGCTCGCGTCAATTGAGCGCCGATAGCGGCGGAGTCGAGTTCTCTCGCGGACTCGCGCGCCTTGGGCGCGTCTCTCGGGGAAATGCGGGAGTCGCGTCGAGAGCGGACGATTCGGCTCGGACGGGCGAAGCCCGCTACGACGTTCGGTCGATTCGCGAGAAGGTGGACGGGGCTGCTGAAGACTCGCGCCAAGGAATTCTGCCTGGCCACCGGTTTGCACGGTTACAAGTACATCGCTCGAGATCGTCGCACCAAAACGGAGAGGTATCGCGAACGAGCACCGTCGCTCCTTCTCTCGTTCGTACGGAACGCAGTCGAGCTGAAGAATCGGATCACGGGCTTCGCAGGATCATTTGGGCCGTAATCGTCCTGTCATCCCTCTGCTGCGCCGTTGCGCTCATGCGTGTCAACTGGGCGTACTACGGAAATCACCCGACGTTTACGGTGATCGAATCGACTCATCACGGTATCTGGTACTATCCGTTTCCGGCTGTCACCGTGTGCGACGTCAATCGAGTGTCTCTCGGACTGGCCGAAGAATTTCTTGAGGAACTGTAAGTAAATGAGAGAGAGAGAGAGAGAACTGCTGGCAAAATTACCTCTCGCATCGCGCAGGTACCGAGGCAACTTCTCTCGTGACTTTCTCCTCGGGGAAATGCGGTTGCTCAACGAATTGCTGGACCCTGGCGTCTTTGGGTACGACGTCGCGAAAAATCTGACGCGGCTGCAGGCGATCTTCGACGCGAGCGGCTATACGATTCCTCAAATAATTGAACGAGTGAGTTCATTTCCAACCTTCGGACAACCCTCTCTCTCTCTCTCTCGCTTCTCTTTCGAGCCGCGTTCGTGTCGCGCAGGTGACGAGGAACTGCTCGAGCCTCGTGACGTCGTGCAAGTGGAGGAGCGCCGACGTGAGATGCGAGGAGCTGTTCGAGCCGAGTTGGTCGCGGGACGGCCTCTGTTGCAGCTTCAATTACTTGAGATCACCAAGTGTCGAGTATACACCGACGCAGTTGGCATATCCGATCGCACGCGCGTCCGATTTCCCACCCTGAGATTCGCGTTCGTTACAGATCGACACCGCTGAGAATTGCGGCCTGCGGCTATCAAACTGGATTGTCGGTATCGGTGAACCCCGAGCCCCGAGATTACCTGGCATCCATCTTCGGCTCCTACGGCGTCAAAGTGAGTGAGCGGCGCGCGTCGTCGCCGCAGTCGGTGCGGTAATTCGCTCTGACGTTGGTTCGCGATCGATCGATAGATCAGCCTGCACTCGCCGCACGACTATCCGGATCACAGCGCCGAGAGCAAGCTCGTCGACGCGGGAGTGGAAGTCTTCATGAGCGTGTCGCCGGAAGAAACGTATTCCACGGACGCCGTGAGGAAGGTCCCGGTAGATCTGCGCGGCTGCGTCTTTGGCAACGAGCGAATCGCGTTCGGGGCCGTGGACACGAACCGCGAGTGGAGGAACCTCACGACGTCCGAATACTCGTACGTCAACTGCCTTGCACAGTGCCGGGCGACGACGATTCGTGCCAAATGTCGATGCGTTCCCTATTACTTCCCGCAAAACGGTCAGTATCCCGAAACGAACGTCTCGATTGATCGTTTCGCCATCCCCCCCCCCCCCCTCGCAGCCTCGATCCCCCGACTACGTACGCTTCGATGAGATTCGAGGGTGAAAATTTCCCGACTCTTTCGCAGACGCCAGAATCTGCAACTTGACGGACGTGAGCTGTCTGTTCAAGTATAAATGTGCGTACACATGCATACGCGTGGAGACGAAGGCGAGATGCGGCGGCGCGGGGTTCTAACGATTCACGTTTATTTCGCAGCGTGGTACGAGACCTCGTGGCCGGGTGCAGACCCGAACGACGAGGCGCTCGAGCGATCGACGAGCACCGTGAACCCCGCGAGACCTTGCGGATGCGTGCCGGATTGTACGCTCTACCGTTATCCCGTCGAGAGTTCCTCGGGAATTCTCGGGCGAAGCGGCAACGATCGACTGTCGTTCTCGCAAGTATCGAAGCGCGCGCGACGTAGGGGCGACGATTCGTGAACGGCAAAGCGTCAACGGTTCGCTCGCTTTCTTTCAGCCGAGGCGCGAGGACACGAAACGAAAGTACGGTACACGTATTCTTCAACGACCTGGTGTCGATTCGCTATCGCCGCGACGTCTACTACAATTGGCAACACGTATTCGGTGAGGCCGAACGAGAAAGCGAAAGATCAAACTAGCGTCCGACAGTGATAACTCGTACCGTGCCTGATCACTTTCAGCTTCGTTCGGCGGCTTGCTGGGACTGTTCGCCGGTTTCAGTCTGATGAACGGTTTCGAATTCGTCTACTTCTTCGTCATTCGCGCAGTGTTCGACGACCACGCCAGGAGAAGCGAGAAAAATGCGACGACAAAATGATTTATGCGCAATTTATCCAAGGATCGAACAACGATACGCGAAATGACAATTTCGCGACACGCGAAAGAAAGTGGCGTGTTTGCGTTTTACGCTGCAGCGCTTCGTCCACGTTACAAACGCCGACTTACCGCCCTCGGCGCGTAAAACGCAACTATTTCATCCATCAGCGGCGGTGTAAAAAGGCAGGAAGAATCTTTTGGTGACCCTCATGGGTCCCACTTCCGGAAGTTGAGCCGCCTGCGTCCCATTGAGATAACCCGTTCTTTGTCGCAGATTTTTCGTCACTTCTACGCAAATATCCGGCACACTGGCTTTCCCGCTTTCGCTTGTGAAAACATCGCATAACGTTTGAATGAACCAAGAACCTGAATATCGACAAACGACATTCGTCATCGCCGTGTCGACGGAGCAAAGATCCGCGACAATTCGATATAATAAACTCGCGGAAACTTCTTCTTCCCCCGCGCGGAATGTAAATTATTTTCCTCTCACCTTGCGTCTTGTCCCTCATCGCGACGAATCCCTTCATCGTCGACTGGAAGAGCAAAAAGTTGTCGTAAGGCGTCACTAATTGAACGGGTCCGTCGACGTCTAGATCCGTATCGCTCGTTGCTGCGTTTCGATTGCGCCGCGCTTCATTTTCCGCGGGATTCGACGGACTTCGAGGAGAGCCGAGAGCCACGGCTCCGCCGTCGTTCGCACCTGCGATTCAAGATTCGCGGATATCGATCGCGACGAATGCTGCAGGTTACGAGGTGTATCGCTTCGATCGCTCACCGATATTCGTTCCCTGGCAGGCCTGAATTATGACCAGTTTCAAAACGTCCTTCAATCGTTCGTCGCACACCGTCCGTTCTATCGTGTCGACCGACACTTGCCGGCCATCGGAAGATATGACACCCCCTGAAACCAATCGAGTCGATCGGTTAATCAAATTGCGACCCTCTCTCCGTCGTACGAACGTCGAACAGAAGTATAGATCGGCCGCTCGCCTTTGTATCCGTGGCTCAGTATGCATAATACCAAGCAGTCGTAATCGATTTCGCATTCGGTTGGAATCTTCCTCAATCTATCGAGCAACTCTCCTGCCTTCGAATCGTGGATGATCTCAATTTGAAATCCGAGACCCGCAAAGGTCGCCTCCAGTCTTTTACAGTCGTTTTCCGTGCCGAAGCGCGTTTCGTACTGTAAACAAAGTGATACGGATGGGTAGGAGTAGGATAACGAGGCGTCAATGAACACGGCTCAAACGAGTCGAGAAACATCGTACCCGCGTTCCCGGAAAGTGCATCTGATTTACAATCAGACAACGTCCAGTTTTTATTCTACATTCGACGGAGTTCGTGCTCCTCGCATCTTGCTTCCCCGTTTCCGCGATTCTATTCGCTACGCCCGACGGATTGCAATCGCTATTGGAGCAGACGGTCGCGGGGGTTTTATATTTCTCCAATTCGAAATAAGCGTCCATCTCAAATTTCTTCAAGTGTTTCAATAAATTTCGCATGTCCCCCGTCGCTTCCGATCCGTTTCCTATTACGTGCGAACACACACGGTGTTGAAAATCTCAACTATCCTACTTTTTTTTTACTAAATTTACCAACGAATCGACATTGAGATACCCCAGGAAATTGAAATGTATCCGGACCGTATCCATTGCAATACGTGAAGTTCCAAGTAGGGAAGCAGCGCGTTTGAATCTTCAACCCCTCGAAACCCATCGTCCTGGATGGATTTTAATAATTTCTGCGTATCGGCTTTGCCGAGGGATTCGCAGAGAAAATATAAGGCCTTCGCGATTTTATTTATATTTAGAGACACTCCGACGACTCGCCCGCAATAGCGTTGCTTCGCCTCTTCCAGAGGTATACCTAGTTTCCTTATAACTGCGTTATTCTGTATAACGCAAAGAGCTTCCAGGAAGCTACCTTCCCATTGGGGTCTCGATGTCTTTCTAACAAATTCTGTAATCATATGCGGCTGTTTCTTACTCTTTTCGTTATGAAAAATATCTAAAACGCACTGCGCTTGGGTTGCATAATTATTTATCATTAAAAATACTACGGAGATCTGCTCCGAATTGTCTAAGTCATCTTCAATTTTGAATAAAATACTAAGATCGATCGATCGTTCCGGCAAATATCCAACTGAGCTTGGCATTTGTCCCTGTGCGTCGCTACACAAATCCATTTTGATGATAAGTACAATACACCAGGTAATCGTGTAGATTTAACATAATCTTTCGACTGTTCGAGATATATCGTTCGTACGTCCTTCTATTCCTTGAAGTATACGTGTCGCTGAAAGAAAGTACATATCGAGTATTTTGTAAAGCCATGAGGACATTTTAAACAATTTTGACGATCGACGATGTACGAATATTCGTAATACCTATACCTGATAGGTATACACACACACACACAACTATCTATTCCCATTTCCATCAAGCATGGCAGGGCATTCCTTTGTATGCGTGTACTGTCAATCGTAACACATGTTGTGCTCCAATGTCGCATTTGAATAGTACAGAACTTTGACGGATGGATACATCAGAAGATTCGATAGCTTTACACTGGTAAAAGGCATAATTTGTGTGTATGTACAACCTTGTCTTATGAAAATGCGTTACACATGAGGAATCGATCACTGGAAACGTCACAATCAGCTGATGTAAGCATGGATCGGTAGATATCATCGACATTTCTTTTCTATCGATAAATTATCGATAAATTTACCGACCGACGATGAATAGCATGACGGGACACGACTCTTTGGATAAGACCACTCAATCCCCCAGTTTCTACCGTAGCGACAAAAATTTAACAGTTACGCCATCTTGAATTCTTTGTAGAAATTACATACATGCAATTTTACTTGATGTGTCTGCAAAGCTTCTCCGACAAGCCATGTGGTGTGATTTCGTTCTTGTCAATTTACGCGGTGAAAATTAATTGCAATAATTCGTTATCGTCTTCAAATTTTCTCCGACAAGTCAAATTGAAATAAGATGGCACGTATCGCTCGCGCTTACGCGAACAGTTATTAGAAATACCTCGTTATAAGTTAGTTTGTAGAATCGTTATCAATAGTGACTCGTTTACAGCCGAGAGGAAAAACGAAGAAATTTATCGAAAAGAAAAACGCGGTGACGTTTCGTTTGGTCCACCGTTCGCAACAAGATCCTCTTGCCGCCGACGAAACAGCTCCGCAGAGGGTTTTGGTGCCGATAAGCGAGCAACCTTCCAAGTCTGACAAAAAATCTGTCGATCCTAAGAAACGCAAAGAAGAGCAGAACAAGTATGGAATATTCTTTGATGACGATTACGATTATCTGCAACATCTGCGCGACGTCAATTCGACGTCGGTCGAGTGGGAAGAAATTCCCAATTCCCAAAATGGGGATCGAAGAACGGGGAATGAGAGACCTGCCGATGGTCCCAAAATCAACCTGCCGTCTTCCTTATTCGCTTCCGCCGTCGAAGAAGAGGTGGGCTTGCTCAACAAAGCGGCGCCTATCTCCGGACCGAGATTAGACGTCGACCCGGACATCGTGGCAGCTTTGGACGAAGATTTCGATTTTGACGATCCCGAAAATCAGTTGGAAGACAACTTTTTAGAACTGGCGAATGCGGAGGCCATCGATGACGAGTTTGACGAGAACGACGAATTTGGTATATCGTCGAATCGATCCAACGGATATGTCGAGTCGTATCCGAGAGATAAATTTAATGAGTTCGTCGCTTTCAGAGTACGAACACGACGGAAACGAAGATCAAGGTTCAGAAGACGATTCGGACGGGTCGTCGGTAGGCCGAATGGAAGTTTCGGACGAAGAGGAGACAAAGTCGCGTTTTACCGAATACTCGATGAGCAGCAGCGTCATCAAAAGGAACACGCAATTGGCGTTTCTGGACGACAAATTCGAAAGGGTAATTTCGGTTGACACGAATATCGAATTCAAACGGGGCGATTCGACGCACTTCCTCCAAATCTCCCGTTCGATTTGCAGATGTTCGCGGGATACGACGAAAGCGAGATAGGGCCTTTGGATTGCGAGGAAATCGAAGGTTACATAGACCCGGACTCTGCTGTAATATTGCAGTGTGCCGAGGAGTTTGAGAAGAAACAGAAGGAGGATGTAAGTGCGCGACTGCGCAAAAATAACGCTGCGGTTGTAACGCGTCTACCGTCTTTCAGGTGGAAAACATGGCGAAATTGATGCGAGACCGAATGAAAGTAGTCTCCGAGGATTATCCGAGTTCGGAGGACGACAATGATTTGATAGATCTCGTGGTAGAGGCGCGCGAAAGAGAGAAGTGGGACTGCGAGAGTATCTTAAGCACGTATAGCAATATTTACAATCATCCCAAATTAATTTCAGAGCCCAAGGTAACACTCGTTTTCCCCCCCAGCACACGAATAGATGCGACGACACTCCCCTTACGATTATTTCTTTGCGCAGAGCGCCGAAAAGATCGAGATTGATCCTAAGACCGGTATTCCCAAAAACGTACTGCGAGATTCCAAAGGAAAATTAACGGCTAGAGCATTGGCTCGCTTGGACGTTCAAAATAGTATCGAACGCCCTAGAGGTCCTCAATCCTTAGCGGAGACTGCGAAATCGACTTTGAGCATTTTGAGCGTTCGACCCAAAAGCGAAACACCGGAGGAAAAGAGGGAAAGGAAGAAAAACCTAAAAGAATACAGAAAGGTTGGCTTGGCGTTTCTCTTCTATTCTTCAGGAACGCGTTTCTTGTTTTTCCTCTGTACGTGTCAATGTTAATAATTAACGCTATCGTGTTTACGCAGGAACGAAGGATAGAACGAAAAGCTAACATCGAGGCGTTCAAAGAAGAAAAGAAGCTTCGAGAGAAGATAAACTTGAATTGTAAGCAAAATCAGCTGGGGAATCGTATACTCTAGTTGTAATGTAATCTGTGCGCGTCGCGATGTATGATTTATAATATTTAAAATAGTATTTGTTACATATGAAAAGATTACTTACCACTGCTGATCCTCCATCCTTTTGTCCATTCGAGAGTTAAATCAGTTTTCCATCGAGCCGAACCGAGGTTCGGAGATCCAATCGTAACATTTAAACGATGCACTCGGATGTGCGTTTCACGTTTTAACACCTAAAAACGAGGAAAACTACGTTTTTCTCGTATTTCACTCACTCGCGATCGGTACGCTCCAATTTGAACATGTCAACACTTCGACAATTGTCGGAGAACTAGAAGGCACTGGCCACGTGAGATCACGAGCGGGACTCGCAGCGCCCCTCGCAAAGTTGAGGCGTAGCACGGAAGCTCGCGAGTCATATGATCGATTTGCGCTATCCCGTGGCGAACGTCGCCGCAGTTCTCTTCGCTCGTCGTAAAAATGGCTAGCCAGACGCAGGGAATTCAGCAGCTCCTGGCCGCGGAGAAACGAGCGGCGGAAAAAGTTTCCGACGCCAGAAAGCGTGAGTTTTCTCTTCATTCTCAATAATAGTATTACTCGAGTTGCCGTAAATATTGTCGTGGAGCGAATAGTCGTACAATGAGAGCACCGTCTGACCTTATTCGCGAGTGGGTGTAACCTTTTTCCAAAAAAACTGTTTCACGTCTCAACGGCATGTTGAGATCGAGTTTGGCTTTGAAATAACCGGATTGTATTGCGAAACGAGAGATAGCTTTGTATCGAGGAAGAAAAGTGTCAGTCGCGCGGGATAAAAATCTCTTCGCACAAAAGTGGGTGTAACCCTGCATATACCTACATACCCACATACGCGCTCGAGCGCGCGCGCGTACAGACATACCTATACACGTATTCTACTCCGAAATAACGCAAGCAAAAATCATTCGTCGAGCGAACGTGGAACGTATTTTTTTTAACTCCCCCTTTATGTCAATCGGTTCGAAAATTTTCAAGCTAAAATACAAAGATTCGCATCGCTTGAGATGAAAAGATCTCTCAAATTTTCCCTCCTGCCTCAGGCAAGGCTCGCAGGCTGAAGCAGGCGAAAGAGGAAGCTCAAGATGAGATTGAGAAGTACAGACAAGAACGAGAGAGACAGTTCCGCGAATTTGAGGCTAAGGTAAATTGTTTTTTGCGTCGGTTTCGTCAAAAGACGAAATGTCGACGGGAGGTAATCATAAGTACCAAACATTTTCGTACAGCACATGGGTTCGAAAGAGGATGTCGCCGCGCGCATCGAAGCTGATACTAAAATAAAAATCGAAGAAATGAATACCGCGGTAGCTTCCCAGAAGGATGCGGTAAGTGAATTTTCAAATTTCTTCCATCGGTATAAAGCCGTCGGATACAGCGATACGGCGGAAAGGTGCGTACAGCGTTAGCCGAAAATTAATCAACCATTCGCTCGACGCAGGTCATGTTTAAGATCTTGGAACTGGTGTACGACATTAAGCCCGAGTTGCATAAGAACTACCGCAAGGACAACTAAGTATAATAAATATAAATACTATATATTATACGATACACACGCGCCCACGCGTGCGTACACATATATGTACATTAATTATCAATATGCTCCTATATATCGTATCCGGTGATGCACGTATATTTATCGTCGTTCGATAACTTATTTAAATTCGGAAGAGCATTAGCGGTAGACGGTGGTACTCAAACTCCTGGACGTGTTGTCATCGCGCAATACGCGGTGAATCCTTTACGCAACTGTCTATACGACAATAAGCAGAGTCGATACGATATCGCGCACACATCACCAAGATCGTGGCGGACAGTTTGAGAATCGCCGTGTCGTAATTATAATGAAAAAATAAATACATGTAACGGAAACGCGTCGTCGCGAAGCGTCAAGGCCTAGACGCATCGAGTCGACGCATAGATGCTAAGGATGATCGCAAAGCGATCTTAGGGTGGTGGCTATGTATCTCGTATCGTTAGATGTGTCGATAGACGTCATTCCATTTCTCTGTAACATCGAGGACTTGAAATTGAATGGTACCAAAGTGTACGGCCTCTCTTGGTCCCCCGATCCGCTCCCGATCAACGGGACCTCGCGACGACGTACCTTCTCTTTCATTTGCAATTACGCGTACACGGATGCCCGTGCGAGTGTCTTTTAGATTTTACGTGAAAAAGTGGTAGCCCTTAACTCGATGCTTACACCTGATCTTTGTAAGCTGGCTGGCTGTCTGTACAGTATTAGTGTTCGAAATAAAAGAAATGTGTTAAATTCACCAGGAAATAATGGATCGATGAGACGAGCGCCTCGTTATGATTATCTACCTGCATGTTACGCGTGTGTGAGCATGCACGCATGCATTTCCCACGCATCTTCGCGTAATTTAATTTCAATGATAATCTGTCGGTAGGGTAAAATTCTGTATAACCGTCGGTCGGTTGAGCCGGACAAGAGTTTGCCGCGGTCTCCGCGAGATGGCCGTTCGACCTCATTCTAACCTAACCTTCCATTTTACGCAGGACGGATTAATCTGTACCGAATTAAATTCGACTCACGTCATGTAGCTAGAATGTATCGCTCGTGAAGAGATTCGAGCTGAGTGGTACGCGCGAAATTAGATCCGAGCTAAAGAGGACGTGGACCGCGGGTGAGTGATTTTCGTGGTGTGTCAGTCGCGTAGTGTGTCAGTCATTTTTAATTCAGCGTGCGTGCGGTTCTTCGATTCGTTTGGAGCGAACGAGTTCGTGAAAACAGAGAGCCGGTGTGTTACACTTGTTGCCGCGTCGACGAGTACTCGAATACGTGCGGTGCCATGACGTCACGAGGGCCGCTCAACCGCCAGGTGTGATTACGAAAAACGTGAGAGGGATCGTCGAATTCCGAGCTCGTTCTCGAAGAATCATGCTTAATCCGGGTACGGTCGTGGCCTATCTGGTCAAACTAGGCGTGACCATCGTTTGCATGAAATGCTTCGACGATCCGTACTCGATCACGCCGAAAGACCGCGCATGGGCGGTGAGGGCCTATCAGATACTCCTGTTGCACGCGGTTCTCGGGATCTTCCGGTTCGGTAAGTGCAGACTCGACGATCGGGACCGAGCGAAGAACGCGCGCAGCAGCCTCCCGTTGCGTCGCACACTCCCAAAGCTCGCCGGCGCGTTGGACCAGTGTCACGTGCCGCGTGCGCGCGATTTTCGTCGGCCGCGTTCCGTCCTTTCGTCGCGGTCGGTCAGTCGGTCACGGCTGTCGCTTCGCTTTCAGGCAACCCCGACATCGCCAAATACTTTAGGAGCTTCCACGTTTGGCTGACGAACGCGGCCAATGTCCTGCCGTTCGCGTTTATCACGACGGAGATTTTGCGCGGGAGTCAAGCGGACGAGCGGATGAGACTTGCGTTATTGACTTTAGGAACACTATCGATCGTTAGTGAACTCGCTTCCAGGGAACGATCGAGGCTACGCTCACTGGCCGATCTTATCGTCGGCTTGCAAATTCTCGCTGTGATAGTCGCGTGCGTCCCGAGCGGAGCTTACGGCGCCGTAAGCCTCGCGGCGTCTTACGCGTTTACGCATTATTTCTCGGAAGACTTCGCGGACAGTTACGACGTACCGCATAACGACTTGACGCAGTACAATCACTGTTTCATGGAAATCTTTGCGATTTTCACGCTGAAAGATCTATAAGAGCGTCTCTCGTCCGCGAATGAACGGGTTTCGCGCCATGATCGTTTTTCATCCATATTGTGTTCCACACGGTACAAAAAGATATATATTTATACTCATTGTGTGTCAGAATCGCATGATCGGGGGATCAGCGCTGGAATAAAGCCGATGTCAAAGAAACAAAGTAGGATCGATTCGAAGGGAACTGGGCGATCCCGCGTGCCGCCGAGCTGCGTCCGACCCGGCGACGATTTTGCGATCCTTCCCCCTGCCTCTCGGTCCTTCTCCATGTACTTACATATAATCGTTGCGGCGGCAGAACTATAAATAGCGCACAGCGGAGAGCAGCTCTGCCCTCCTAAGAAAGAAGGTCCTGTCTGCAAAATTCTTGTTTTGAGATATTGACGTTCTAAGGATTTAATGTCTGCCACACACACATTGTAGTTTTTTATTTAATTCAATTCAAATTTTGCAGAAGCTACTTTTATGTACAGGCAGGCTAACTTTGTTTCGGAAGAATAATATGTAGGTGTAAAATAAATATGAACTACAGAATGGAAACATGATAAAACCTAAAAATCCCAAAATTTGCAGACAGGACCTTCTATCTTAGGGGGGCAGAGCTCCCTTCGCGCGCGAGACGAATCGCCGACGATCGCGAACGATCCGAAAGCAAGTTCGCGCTTATTCACCGGAAGGCGTGGAAAGGGAGAAGAATAGGCCGAACGCGTTCGATTCAAATTGATTTACTCGTCAAGCCATGCGAAAGGAGAAAAGAAGCCGACAAGCCAGCCGAATCAGTAGTTTCCTCGCCCGCTACCTCTCGCTTACGGCTTACGCGCGTTTATGACATCCGTGCACGAGCGCGTATATGTACATTATATACAAATTACGACTACAGGTATAACTTATAGGTATCACGTGGAAAAATTAGACGATAGCAGTAGCGATAACGATCGTACAGCGGACGAAACATATCGGCGGCTTTGTCGAGTCACTTATCACTATGGAGGGAGAATGGATGCGTACCCGCTTACTCCGTACATTCGACTTGGAAGAGCGCCCGGTACTCGCGGCACGGCCGCGACTCCCAAAGTTTACGGCGATGGAGTCGCGCGTGCTCCGTTTATTCGACACTCTCACGTGCGTCTGAAATCTCGTCGCCGACGAGGCGCGTTCAGCGTCGACGCCGCACCGAGATACGGCTCTCCTGCCAAGCTGGATAACGGTAACACCGCGAGATCACGGGCCCTACATTTTCGAACCGGCGTCCCGCCAGGTTACCTGACCCCTGGTCTGCAGACGGAGGCTCTCGCGCGTGCTGTCGTCGTCCTCGTAGGCTTGATTGACCTGTCCGTTGTGGCCTTCGAAGACGTCTTTGATCGATATCTGACTGGACCTCGTGGGTCTGCTCTGAATGCCCAAGGCGTTTCCAGCGACGCCGTAGATGTTGTTCGCACCCAGGGTCTGCATCTGCGACTTTCTCCTCTCGGCCATTATGCTGTTCCGTCGACCTTCGAACGCTTTGAAAGCCTTCGTCGAGCGACGCATGGATATGTTACGCGGCAGATCTGCGAAACGAGAAACTCTTGCCGTTGGCACGTCGCGTGTCGCGCTGTCGTACTTACGGACGAATCGACTCACCCTGCCCTTCCGCCATACTGAAGAAGCGCTGTCTGAACGCAACGTCGAGGGTGTTGATCGCCTGAGTCTTTCTGCGGCTCTTCTCGAGATTGCGTATGGTCTTGCGCCGCCCGGGACCGCTTCCGCTACCCTCGTCGTAATCGCCTTCCATGCCGTCCAAGCGCTGCAGGTCCCTCACTATCTCCACCGCGTGTTTCGAGAGCAGCGCTTCCTCGGAGAGGTCCTTCGCCTGCGCACGAGAATTACGGTGTCAGCGTCGAAAAAAGCCGCGAAACGAATTCGCGCGTTTCCCTCGCACCTTCTTGGAGCAGTATATGTCGAGAGTCGTGCTGGCCAGGATGTGAGCCAGGGTTCCGAAGCGATGGAACAGCATGGCGCTGAACTGGATCACCAGAATCAGAGCGAAGAAGAAGACGAAGACGAGACCGATCGGCTCGAGTTGCAGGTACTCCTTGCTTATGTGCACCTGGAAGGGTTCGAGAAGATCGCATTGGGGTGACTTGGTCGCGCATCGGACAACACGTGGAAACATGCATCGCTCGTTATATGTACAAACGATCGCGAAGGTGGTGCGCGAGGTGGCAATAGTCCGCGCGAGTACCTTAAGAGTACGTACGGGGCATTCCATGCGAGATCGACAAGCCTCGGACTTTCACAATCTCGGCTTTGCCTCGCATTTTGTTCTCGTCTTGTGCTCATCCTGAAAGGCCTCTTGTTTTTTTTTTAGATAGATTTGTTCATTACGGCACTCGTGAATTACGAATTTCTCAACATCAGCGAAAACCAACTTTCGGACGAGTCTTAAACTGATCGTAACTTCTCGGAAAGTTTTGGACTTTTTTAGAATTCTTGAAAATGGCGTTTCTTGGTCATCAAAAGTTCATAGTTCATGAACGCCGCGATGAGAAAAACCTGGGGGCTTTTTGGAGTAGGCACAACATGGGAAAAAAATCGCGAAGCGGATCCGCGATGGTGAGGGTCAGAGACACGTCGATCTGGCCCCATTATGTATGTATACATAGTATAGTGTTGGCTGTGGCATATGCATTCGTGTGTAAAACGAGGTACGATACGACAGATCGTAGCGCGCGTACGAGTTATCTGTAAATAGGCGTGAAAGCAACCACCGAGCAGTTCAGTTTTCGAGAGTTATATCAGAGAGAGAGAGAGAGAGAGAGAGAGAGGTGAACCGAGACTATTGCCACGACCTGCGTACAGAGTGCATTAAAGTTAGACACAGAAAAAACCAAATGATCAAACTCCATTCATCGTGCCGGTCAACAGGAGCCCAGGATTAGTTCTCAGAGCGCACAAGGACGTATCTGAAATCGGTCGAATTGAATATGAGACGGACGAAAGACCCTCGAAATTCTTCCATCGAGCACGGATCGACGGTGAATCGAACAACGCTAGACACGGGGGCGACCGCGAGGAAAAAAGCGGATGCCCCTAAAGGAAACTCGTCGTTGATTTTGCTCGAGGGAAGAATTCGCGCCAAGTCGATTCGTATCTCCGGGGGTGGAGAGCGAAGGCGATTTCCCTCCTCCGTTCCCCAACCCCGTGACGTACGCGATCGTATATCTCGTGCGAGCCAACCAGTGCAATGGGGGTGCCTTGCGGCGGATTATCGAGTAAACGAGCAATTTTGTTATTGACGAGACACAGAAACCGCATCAATGTAGAACCGTAAATTTAGGCGAGCAAGTGCAAATCAGCACCACACATCAACCACCCCAGGTGCGAGCCCCGCGTTCTCGATTCGATCGGAGCCGCGAACGCGGGGCGCACCGCGAAAGTTAGTCTCAGCTTAAGGGGCTTCCGAGATACCCGGTGTACCTCCGAGGTTTCCTCTATGTAGGTGACGTTTGTCTTGATCCCGAGGGGCCACATGATATGCAGCTGGTCTTTGTTCAGTTGCAGTAAGAATACAATCAGTACGAATAAGGCATTGAACATTAAAAATGCGAAGACACTCTTGTTGCGCAGCTCGATCAGATCGGCAGCGATGCGAGCCTGTCGAGGATACAAAAGAGAGAAAAGAAAACTACAATTAGTAATATAGTAGAAAAGCCCCGCAGTGACTTGCGCGCTTCGCCGGCTGGGAAGGGGAAGGGGGGCTACAACGTTTATCTCGCTCCTCTCTCTTTCGTTCTTCCCCACCCCGAATACCCGCGAAAGCACGAGTCACTCGCGGAGCGGTATTTTACCTCCTGGGAGCTCTCGTCGTAGGTGACGTTAGTCTTGATACCGAAGGGCCATTTAACGTGCAGCAAATCTTTGTTTAATTGCAGGAGAAAGACGATCAGGACGAAGAGGGCGTTCAGCATAAAGAACGCAAAGACGCTCTGGTCGCGCAGGTCCTTCAGATCACTAGCGATTCTAGCCTGATGCAAGCGGCACGGTTATTAATTTCGATGAAAGGTTCGCTTCGTCATGTCGGCGAAACTGACGGGAGCGAATCGAAATCGAAATAGCAGCACGACGCTCGAGCGCGAACGCGACGAAGGCTGATCATCTTTCGCTCGATCCACAACGCATTCCGGGTTCGGTCGGAAGATAAACGCAACTTCGCGAACGATATCGGACGCGTCCCCGACGACCGGGGAATAGTTGGCAAGAAACGAGCCGCGATCGAACGTTACCTTCTCCGCCTTATCCTCGTCGATCGGATAAAGATACTTCTCCAGTAAGTCTTTCCAAAACTGTTCTTCCTGGACCGACAGAAAGTCGACTTCGCCCTTCTTCAGGCCCTCGTCTTCGAGCCAGTAGGGGTTCGAGGGGAAAGTTCCTTCTCGAATGGCCGCAGAATTATTGCTCGCGATGGTCTCGGTGTCGCTGTCCCGATCGTTTCCCTCCGCGGGGTCTTCGCCGATCGCGCCGAGGTGATCGGCCGTTCGCGAACCTATAGAAGACGCGCGTCGTCTTCCCGTTGCATGTCCGAGCGGATCCACAGCCCTGAAATCGGATCGCGTTCGAATCAACTCGGCCCGCTCGCCGCCACTGCGCGAAAGTACTGACTTCTCTATCGTCTCGAATCGTTTTCCAAGCTGCTCCAAAGATTCCGCGACGGCCATCAACTGTTGCTTCTCGTCAGAGGGTTTCCCGTGTGTGCAGATCATGCACTTGAACAATCCCGCCAGTGAGATCTCGATGGAGCCTTGATCGTCGTCGTTTGAGCCGGTGCCATTTTGGAGGAAACCCAGCAAGGTACGCTGCTTCGCTTTCTTCTTCGCCTCCTCCGCTTCTTTCTTCTCCTGTTCCAGCTCCTGCATTCGCGGAAGAGATCGCGGGAACGATCGCGTGAGATGCGGGCGGTACGACAGATGCGGCGCGTGGTTAGTGTGAAAGCTCGCGGATCGGGAAAGCGCGTCACCACAATCGACAATATCATTATCGTTGCGCTATTCTTCGACGCGAATCTCTCTCGTACCCCACGTTATATAACAATATCACATTGAGATTGAGGAGAGAGTAAATCATTAATATCATACACATCGAGGGTACCGTTGCTCAGTAGATCATCTCGCTCGGTGGACAATACAATTCGATGAGGTGCGTCAACCCAGCCACCGCTATTTTGTGCCTTCACCGTCATTAGGAGGAGAGAGGATGGTGGGGGGATAGAGTTCTCCGCTATATTTATCATTATAGCCGTCAACACGGCGACCATCACCAACCCATCGATTATACTGAGATTAGTGCTGCGATGAATACCTGAAGACACGCGTTAGTGCGCTAATTAGGTGTATGAATAGAGCAGTGATAGCTGCATTAATAGAAATTTGCAATTGCTGCTGTGCGATGTACCCGATAACGCGGATAAACTTGGAATGGTGTCGCCGTTGTAGCGTCTCAGGTCGTCGGGGAGGATACGAATTGTAGGCGTAGCAACGATAAAACCTCAACCGCTATACCGGCACCACCCTGATGTGTGTACGCGTGATACGCATGAGAGAGCATAACGATCAAGTGGCAACGCCGACGAACCTTTTTCGTCTTCTTGACTTGGACCTCGCGCGTACCCCAAGATACGACGTTCAGATTGATGATGGAGTACAGGATCAATAGGAGGTACATAGACGGGATCGACAGGAGGTATATGATACCAGGAACGATACACCAGAACTCTTGCGGGTGGAGGCAGGCCGCTATGAAGAACGAACTCGATAACGATATCAAAAATATCGCTGACGGCGAACCTATGCCGTCCTCGCCTAGTTGGAGAGCCGTGCCGACGATCACAGCCATCATTATCATCGCGTATGCCGTTGAGAGTATCTGCGCGCACAGTAGCTGCAAAGCACATAGAATCACGTAAAGACATACGCGCGCGTACTGATTGGCGCCCGTGTAGATTAACACGCGCGCGTGGACGAGTAATCAGCCCGTAACGGCGAAGGTGAGCTCGAACAACAAGAATTCGCGCGATACGCGTCTCGAGACGGAAGTGACCGGCTTATCCCCGAGCACATACCTGTACGCTGGCCTTGCAGGTGAAGCAAATGATCATGAATAATAAAATCGGAATGATATTGTAGTAGAAGCTGGTCCAGTTGTCTATCTTGAAGGCGGCGACGAAAGCACCCACCAACATGAGAAATATAGTTCCAGGTCCGAGTATGGTTCCACCTGGATGCGATATAATACGTCGGGTAAAACCGTCGTGGCGCGGATGGTGTGCAATAACGATCCTGTAATTCGATCGTTTCGATGCGAACATCGAGACTTACCCATCAAGAGAATTTGGTAAGAGATATACGGCATGGAGATGTTATCGTTGATCTTGATCGTGCGTTTAGCGTCCATGAGCAGATCCATGATATTGGCTATAGTGGACGGAACCCATCGGCGACGCTGATTGTAAAACTCGTTGAATCCTTCCGGCGCGTGGGTGTAGGCGTCGCTCGCTGCCGAGTACTCGACCTGCGGAGCATAGAAAGGGAGATGTTCCCGACGGGGTACGCGATATGACGAGTCCGCGACAAAAGATTCAACTCACCCTGTAGCCTCTCTGCAGCAACAAAGTGCAGAGCCACCGATCCTCTCCCTGATCGTATTGCACGTAGTGTCTCGCCTCGTCCGACCTCGTCGTGTACTTCTTCATGACGTTGTCATCCATGAGCGCCTTGCCTCTGAAGAGAGAGAAGCACCCGGGACTACAGAGAACGCAACCGATCATGTGCTCCGTGGCTTTCTGAAGCCAATGACCTATGGCATACTCGAACATCTGGTACCACACCATCGGACCTGCGAATCGGACAATTCGTCGTGGTACATTTGCGCGCGGAAGAACTTTGAATTCGACGAGGGATTACTGAGGTCACGACGTGTTACCGGATCCGACGGGATGGATACGACCGCAGGCCGCTCCGAGGTTCTTGTTCTTCTTCATCAAATCAATGAGTAGTTTCACGGCGGCCGGTTGGAAGTCAATATCGCCGTCCAACGTCAGCAGGAACGTGTTTTCCGCGATCACCTCCTTACGGTCGACGCTGATGGGCAGTTCCATCAATCGATGACCCAACAGATAGTACATGTACATGACCTGCGATGAAATGTTGATACGTGCCAATCCTGACGTCAATTACCACGCGCTTCAGAACCGCGTCGGAACGAACGAACGTACCTGGCTCCACCGTTTCCTGTGACGAATTTTACTCTTGTCCTTGAGATGAGCGATCATTTTGGTCTTTCCCGGCAAGGTCCACACCAGCCGACCGCCGTAAGGCGTGGGATACTTCTTCGGCGCTCGGACGAACATGCGCGTTTGATGGACATCGGACGCCGCCTCGTCCAGCGTTCCGATTAACAATTTCACGAACCTGTTCACCTGCGACTCGTTCTCGTCGTGATCGGCCAACTCGAAAGCGTCGTCGAAGAAGATGTGAGCTGAAGAACGACGAACTCGTACCATGACACGCCGCGCGGAAAAGCTCGAGCCGAACTTACTTTCGAATTCGTAGTAATCCGGATCCACCACCTTGAGATACTTCTGCGCCACGCGCCTCGCGCACTGATCCTCGTCCAGACGCAGGATGCTCTTCAAGAACTCTATCATTTCCTCCTTGTTCTCGTGCCACATGGTCGCGCAAGCGTATATCCTGGTTACGTGATCGCTGCTCTTCACCGTCGACGGTGGCGTGGTGGAACCGTCGGTCTGCTCGTAGATAGTCTCGTAGTCCCCGTCGCCCTTTTCCTTCTCGATCTCGGCCAGATCCTTGAAGAAGAAATTCGTCGTGGAAAACATGGTAAAACGCGACGATCGACGACGAGACGCTCGCGATCCGTACCTCGACTTTAACCTCGGGTTGATCATCCCGCTTCCTGTTCAGACCGATCGACTGATCGATCAGCAAAGAATCGTACATAGGCACGACGAAGAGCTTCTCCGTCGCCGCGAGCCGCTCGCACTTCGGCGTCCATATGTGCAGGGTGATCCAGGTCTGCGACAGGAGCCAGAGCAGCCAGATCCAGGCGTACTGCTTCGACACGAAGTCGTTCAGGAAGTAGAGCGACGGCAGCTCGTAGAAGAGGTAGTCGGGTATCGTGCCGTGGAAGAAGCAGGGATCGCCGTTGCGAATACCGCATGCGGCGATCAGGAGTGAAATCGATACCGGTGTGGTCAGACTGACCGGAAAGGCAAAGCTGAATCTCTGTATGAGAATCTTGCAGGCGAATTTTGCTGAAACGCGATTGAAACGAGCATGCACAAGTGTGAACCGTCGGATCGTCGCGAAGAATGCCGTACGCGAGACCTACCAAAGACATACGCGAAGTACGTGCTGAACACTTGCAGGAGCAACACGTATACGGGGCTGTTAAAGTCGGCGGTGACGGTCTCAACTTCTCCGTTGGGCACGATCTCCGAGAGATCGGGCGTCGTCCCGCGATACTCGGTTGGGCGAACCTCGAGCACGGTCAGCTTGTGATCGCCAAAAGCGTTGCCGAACATCGTGAAGAGGTGCCCGACATTTTGGCCCTTTAAATGCAGTATCACCACGGTGCTGACGAGAAATACGACGATCTTCCACAGCGACAGAAATACGTAAATGAAGTATCTCGTCAGACGCAGCTCCTTCTTCACCCTCCCCAGAATTCGGACGATGCCTGCGGATTTAGCGACGGCGCTGGTGCCGTGATCAGTCCGGACGCGGAAAGCTCGTGAAACGGTTTCGCGCGAAAGGGCGATCGAGACGCACTCACCGATATGACTCTGTCCGGAAACGTAATTCTCCCACCAACCGCAAGAAGTCAGGATCAGGGCCGGCGGTACGAGCCAGAGCGATGGCTTCGAGCTGTCGAGCAGAGGCCACACCACGAATCCGGTGGCCTGAGCAGCGAGAGCTGCGAGATCGACCAGCACCAGAACGAATCTCCTGGACTCGTCCTTGCTCTTGTTGCGCGACAAGAGGCCTGAAACGCGAGCGTTCGGCGGTACATTCGACGAAGGGGCGAGAGCGTACGAATCTAGCTCGTAAGATCAACCCACCCAGAACACCCGGTACGAAGCATACGCAGTTCGTTAGCATCGCGCCTTTCACTACGTCCATTTCGGGCAGGACCGCCATGAACATCATCGCCTTCCCCATCACGTGTAAGGTGTCCATGACGAAGACCAATAAAAAGTGTGACGCCGGTGGCTTCTTCCAGCTCTTGAAGATGCATATTCGAATGCTGCGAATGAACGTGCCGAATTCGGGAACGGCGAATGCGATGACGATGCACCAGATCCACGCTATCCTCTCCTCTTCCGGCAGCGTCACCACGAACTGCTTGTCCCGACCTGCGTCGACGGGAATATCGCGAAATCGATACGTGAACGCAGGGTATCGAAAGATGCGAGACAAGTTTCGAGCTCCTTACCCAACTGCTTGTTGCAATACGCGATCACACGATCGGGCCTCAGTTGCGAAGTCATAAAGAGAATCGCCCCCTTGGATATCACACCGCTTCCGAGCACTATTATAAAGACGAGGAGATAGACAAAGACCTTCGTTATTTGGACGGTCACCTCGAGGCACCTCTGATTGGCCATCGAGCCCGAGTCGATCTTGAAGGGTGGATCGCGAAACACGTCCCATCCTTTGGTCTCCTCCATCGTTCTTTGACTGGGAAAAAATTAAGTCGTCAAACTAGTTCGTACGCGGTTCGACAACGTGGCGAAACGTTATTCCGTACACATACCCCTCGCCATAATCCCGCGCCAAGGGCGAACTCTCGTCGTCGGAGAATTCATCCGAGGCACCGGTACCGGCGCCTGGTGTCGCGCCGTTCCGCACCCTCGACATTTTGCCGATTCACTGCGAGGAGAGAACGACAAGAAAATCTCGTTTCATTCAATGATCGACGACGGCTCGTGCCAACGTTAACGGATACGGCGAACGACGGTCGTCGTGAAACGCGAGTCCTTGTCCTTGACGGATTATTCGTGCGAGCGCCGGAGCGGGAGAGCGAGCGAGCGAGCGAGCGAGCGAACGACATCGGCTCTACGACACCTCGGAAGGTTGAAGCCCATTCGTGAAAAAATTCGGAAGGTATTCGGACACATTCGTGGTATCGGTCCATTCGATGCCGAATACCACCGATCACAGGACCATTCCGCCTCGCAGATTCCCTAGCCAAACGTCGATCGCTAAACCGTCGGAGACTCGTCGTCAGCGACAAGGGTGTAGGTACCTATCTTTGTCCGAGACAGGTCTGGGTTCTCCGGTTCAGGCTCGAGAAAGTGAAAGGAACGGCGTCGGACAGCGTAGCAAGGACGTCTACTGCAGCCCGCCGCGTATCGGTTGCCGCCCTCGAGGCCTGGCACCGACTTATTCGTTCCCTTTCCCTCTCGCGATCCACCGTTTTTTTCCTCTTTTCTTCGCTCCGTATAAACGCGTCACGCCGGAACACAAGGGGGCTCGTCTGACGATCGGTCATCGTTCGGCTCGGTATGCGCGCTATACGGATTCAGGAGTGCTCGCCGCACGCGAGCCGTGCGCTCGAAGAGTTCGAGGTAACGGACAGCCTGTGCTGGCGATTGTGCCGTCGGGCAGGCACACAGCTGATTGATAGTCGTTGTGCGTAACATTCAACGGGCAGACCCATCGGGATGCCGTTATAAAGAGAACGCATGGAGGAGAGAAAGAAAATCATTCGTTTCGTTGAACTCTTCATCGCGAGGGCTCTCGAAATAGCGCGCGCTCGGTTGCACTTTGAAGGTGTCGGTCGTATCGCGAGAGCAACAGCCTCTGCCGAGTGCTCGTTTCGCCTTGAACCGGCGACCATTGTCCATCGTACGCCGCAATTCCCCCGCGTCTTCCCGATATCACGCGATACTCGCGACACCCTTCGCGCGCTTAGAGTTCCGCGCGCCGTACCCTATGTGTAGGTACACCATATAGGTACATTCGTATAGCGTGTCGTTCGAGCCTGCGGAGTACCAGAGAGAACGTTCCGTCGCAACGAGAGTGGGAGGATATCGCAGGAGGGAGTGGCCGCGTGGAATACGAGCTACGATCGAAGAGGCCAATCGCGATATCGGCACGCGTGAAATTCTTCCGGTCGCGAAAGAAGGTGACCGTCGCGCGAAGGGAATTTGGCGGCCGCTCGGAATTCCGGAACGTCAGCGACGAGATCCGCTCGAAAAAATCACGCCTGCGTCGTTGATGCGGTGTTTCGAAAAGAAGAAAAAAACGGTATAATGTTTATCGCGATTTAATCTTATCGATCGTAACTTCAGATACGGAACTCGGTCGCACGATCGACGATGCCTTTTTCGAAATCGCAATCCGCTTTCCCCGCGCCGAGCTCCTTTTAAAACGCGTATCCGCCAACAAACGCTTCGAAATATCACGGGGAGCCCCTCCGCGCACTGCGGAGGTCGATTCATCCGGGAAAACACATTCGAATTTCACTTTCGTCATCCCCTCGGGCGGCATACCAAAGGAACATTTAAGCTTTGCTACAAAAGACACCCCGGATGGGGCGGAATGGAATGCGCGCTAGATGCTCAAGACGACACGAGAGTGCCAGGAATACCGGAGATCCGTAGTCGGATTCTGCGCGCAAGGCTGGCACTGGCGTATTCGCATCTCGGTGGCGCGAACCATTCTTCCGCGTCGGTTTCGTCTTTCCGCCCAGCCACTAACGATAAATGGCGAGATTGAAGCAAAACCAAAAGCGGCACGCTACGACGACGCTTCCCGTCGAGACTATCGAGCGCGCAAACTCGCCTCTCGTTGCTCCTTAAACATTTCTATCCGAGTTGACTTTCGCGCGTTGCAACGCGGAGTGGCACCGCACAGCCGTGGCGCAACTCGTACCGAGGTGACGAATTCAAGATCCGCTTCCGTGATCGGACCGCGTTATTGTGCTATTTCGAAAGACCGAAAGGAATGGACTCGACTGTTTCCGTGATACGACGACAACGCATTCTCCGAGATGTCTCCTCACTTTCAAGGAGTTCGCTTCGCGATCATCGCGTCCATCTCCACTGACATATGTTCGCGCGAGCGTGCAGATCTCTCCTTCTCCCAACGCGCGGCTCTTTCTTCGCTCCGCCGATCCGAGCCGATCCGTAATCGACGGACGCTCTTCGATACGAAGGTATCATCACCATTGCGAACATGCGACGCGAAAAAAATTCATCGCGGGGCAATTGCCCGGATCTAAACTTTCGATGCGAACGCGTCATCGCGAAGTAAAATAGGCGCTTCTCTTAAAGAAGTAGAACGCAAACGGGGAAAGCTATCCGCATACCTGAAGCGCGTGCACTTTCCAAGCTCTTCTTCCGGTAAACTCGTCAAACGCACATCGTCGCGAGCCACTATCGGAAGAACGACGGCGATCCGAGGGAACTCTCGATCGAAAACTCGCGGAACTCGAGCGCAATCGCACCGCGTTTGGACGGCGGTGAAAGCCGGAGAGCGTTTACCGCGTGACTGGCCAGCCGTCTGAACCAGCCATCCGTCCACTGATTCACAATGCGCCAAGAGGCGAACGTATCGCCGTCACCGTCGTCCCGCGCCCTACGCTACTTTCACAAAGACCGCGACACGCCGCTGCCAGCGAGTTTCTTGCTGGTTCGTGTGACGACACAGAAAAATCTGTTATATCGGAACGGTGGTAGGGAGATCGCGCGGTCCTGTTCGTATGGACCTACTCTTTCCCTTTCTCCCCTCCACTTCTCCCCCCCCCCTCCCTCTCTCGCTCTCCTTATTCTTATTATCATTTGGAGAATCGCCGAAAGTAACTTCCAAGCGAACTGTGATCCGTCCTCGGAGCAAGCATTAAGCGATACGTGTACGTCTGATTAAAGGGGCAAGTGAAATCTTGAGAGTTTAGAGATTGAACCATTATATTTCGGGAGCAATTCCGTTTATTCTTCGAATATATTCAATGAATTACCAAGAATCGTTCGCGATGCCGGACGATCGGTAGTTTCGATTCGAACTGGCGAATTTCGGGAAATCGGAGAACTTACTTATTTCTGATATATCGGCCAGGGGAAAATCCGGGCTCGCGGTCTTGTCTTGATCGCCGAAGAATCGCTGGTGAGGAACGTTCGTGATTTTGGTGAAATCGGCAGCGATGAAGTCGTAGTCGCGCTTGGAATTCTTCACAGAGACGGTCGGACGATGATGAATTCGCAGAGCAGCTTGTGTTTTGACGCGACGACGGTGCTGTCCTTCATCTATATCGAATTTTCCAGCCCGCAGTCGCTCTTGCCGTTTTCACAAGAGACAAGCGGGTATTTCACGGCAAACGATATGTCGCAAGACGGATCTTCCGTACCCGGACACACGATCTCCTTGATTACATCCCAGTAAGAGCCGTTCGATCGGTCGCGAAGTAATTTGGAGACCGTCGAGCTCTGCAAACATAAAACGAGGAATCAGAAACGCGTGAACTTCATCCGCGCGTTCTTGCGGAGCTCTTTGCGCGTCCTGCTTACCCGCAACCTCTCCAGATACGTCAAAGTACCACTGAAAATCGCCTTGAAGTCGTGGAGAGTGCCTTTGCTTCTGTAAAAGTCGACGGTCTCTCTCTGAAACGACCAGATGATCAGCCTCTCTCCGCGGAACGTGTCAACTCGCCCGGTTTCTACTTACTATCACGTCGAGAGCGTCTCCAGGGAAGAAATGTTCTTGCGACAGGGAGTAGCCGCGTAGCATCGTTTACGGATACTCGTGATGACGATTTTCCGAAAGTGGCAACCACCAGAACACGTCAAAATTCGATTCGTAGCAATTGCTGTTACAGCATATCAATCTGACGCGGGGAACGCATCCGTCGTCGCTCGCGCCCTTCGTTCTTATCTCATAATCCAACTGAGAGTGGACGTCGCGTAGAAACGGGAACGCGTGGGAGCAAGGATAAGAATGACGCCGACCCCCACCAGCGTAATTTTCTTCCACTTCGTGGCTAGTGAGATTTCTGCCTCCACCACGGTAGCTGTGCATTTGTCTTTTCCAATGCACCGACATGATTTGCAATGAGAAAAGGCACCTCGAGAAAATACTCGTGAGCATTACCAAAGAGAACTCACGATTGTCCAGCTAAACCTTAAAGTAACATTTTTCCAGAACTTCCTGTCCGCTAGATATTGCAACCCTCCCTCTCGCGATAATGCGCGCGAAAATATTTCTGGTGGTCGCCGATTTTGCGCTTCGGAAAATCTTACTATGCGCGTCGATATACCAATCTCCTCCCAAATAACTGCAAACCTCCTCATCAAAGAGATGACAGTGTGTTGATCTACGATGAACAGCGCCATAGTGGAAATGGATATTAGAAAGAGTTGTATCTTTCTTAGAGTACTGAACGATGTTAGTTCGACCAGCGTGCTCATATCCCTGGAACGAGAAAGAATTAGCCGACAGACGAGGAGCGGGTGATGCGTGGAATTCGCATCGCGTGAGTATGTTTGACGGGAAGGCGAACTATTGGCGTAGCGACTGGTATTCCTTCGTATAGGTACCTCTTTCACCATTTCACTATTCTCCCTAAAACGAAAGACCCCGAGCGCGTCTTCGAAAGGAAAAAATACGGAAGGAAAACAACCAGAAAGAGAGCACGTATGCAATGTGGACACAACGTCGCGCAACCTTTGCTCATCTTGTACCGAGCGGGAAAAAATAATTCGTCCTGTTTTATTGTCGACGTTGCCGTCAATGCGGGGGGAAACTTACTTGACTCTCTTGATGTGATATGTTCATGAGTTTTTATGCGTGAGAAAAGTCACGCTCATCGAATATCAACTGATGACGGTCCACACTCGTCTGAAAAATACTCAAAACAAAACGCGCCATCTTGGAATAGATGTTGGGAAAGAGGATCGCCTCGATTGAAAATAAAATCAAGTATCGATACGAGCGTCTCTAGAGACCGAGGTAGCAAGTTCGAATTTGTCCACTATTGCACCGGAAGTCCGCGTTTCACTGCGGTCAAAAAAAGTTATGATTTCCGGGGCACTCAGTTCCAGAGTTTACCTAATGCTGAATGGCGCCACAGTCGAACGAGGGTTGAATTTCATTAAAATCACCCTGCGTAGTCCCATTTCTGATTTATACATCATACCTAACATATTTACATTATCGATGAAATAAGCATGGCGGTCGTTGTTTTCTAAAAGATCCACGTGGAGTAGATTCGGAGCAAGCCGGGGTTAGTTGACAAAAAGTACGCAGAGGTTTTATGTTCGCGATACAAAGAAGTGATACAGAACTTGATAAAGAATGGGGGAGAAGCAAGAGGTACACCGTTCCGGTTTACTTAAGCAAACGAATAAAGCTCACAAAACCGGGAGACACCGCAGCAAGGGTTCCGTCGGAAACGAGGTTAAAGGTACGCTTACGTTTTTCATATATCAGCTGAGAAACAATTCCCTCGTTGACCTGATTTCCTGATAACAAATGTTCGAGCCGTTAATTCGTCCCATTTGATAGCTTTATCGAGTAATTTTTATTACGTGTCACGTACGAGACGCACGAGTGCGCGTTCTCCGACGAGACGCATTCTTATCACGCGGTGTCCGATTTGCTATATCCAGGAAAGGTATCCGTGAAGACGTTGTCCAAATGTATCCGTAAAGACCTCCGCAAGGAAGAGCGACGGCATCAGTCTCGACAAATTCGTCAGAACAAGCGCGAAGAAGTTGTGGCCAAAAAACGAAATTTTGGCGGCTCCCTATCCGCACCTATTTTAATGGCCGTGATCGCGTTACGGAAAGACTTGGACCCTACGGCGGCTGTTTCCATCATTACTAATGCGGACGAGACTGCGAACATTGCGACGAGCCCGTGTGGAATCACTCATATGAGGTAGTACCTCTCGTGTGGTCGTTATTGCAGTTTGAATTCCTCAGGCAACGGATAATCGCTGCAAGCTCTGCGCAGGAATGACGCGTACGTCATTTAATGGCCTTTCCATTGTTCAGTATGCCCAGGTTCAAACAACGCTTCTCCTTCATAATTCCCCCTCTGGGCGATACTCTGGCGACATTGGACGCGGTTAAAGTTGCAACGACGGTACTTTTCGTTACTTCCGCTACTTCCGACTCCAGCGAAAGTTCTACGAGCGAACCGATCGACCTTTGGGGAGAAGAGGTCATCACAGCTTGCGTGGCTCAAGGTCTGCCCACCAGCATCGTCGCGCTCGTAAATACGGAAAGTCTACACCCGAAGGTGCGAGGCTCGTACAATGTCGTTAATCTTCGATTAATCCGAAATCTCGAAATTTCCTGTTCAACATAATCGCGCGCGTACTGTCACAACAGAAGCGTCAAGGCTGCAAGCAACGTGTGCAGCGATCCATCTCCAAGTGGCTGCCGGAAGAGAAGGTGCTGCAGCTGGAGAACTCTACCGACGCGCTCAATATTTTGCGGAGAGCCGGATCTCAAAAGCAGAGACACGTCGCGTACAGGAAGCGAAGACCGTACCTCCTGGCCGAACAAATCAAATTCGTCAGTAATGCGGAAGACGGTGACTGCGGGACCATGGAAGTGACGGGTTATTTGCGCGGCAAATCTCTCTCCGTGAACAGTCTGGTGCACATACCGGGATTCGAAGATTATCAGATGTCACGGATCGATGCCCCCGAAGATCCGTATCCCCTGGAAAGAGGGCGTCCGAGGATCCCCGCGGTCGGCGAAGACTGCTCGATGGAGGAAACCTCCGACACGAGAATCCTCGAACGAGCGGATCCCAACAAGCAGGTATAACATCTAATGCGTCGTGACGCGAGAGTATGCACGGTGATCTCGAGTTTGTCACGTCGTCGTGCTTCATTCCTCTCTCTCTCTCTCTCTTTCCGTCTCGCCGCAAGGAATCATTGGAAAGCGAAAATGTGCTGGATCCTATGGACGCGGAGCAAACGTGGCCAAGCGAGCAAGAGTTGGCCCGAGCGGAAGCGACGCGGAAGAGGAGGGTCGTAAAGCGCGTACCGAAAGGCACTTCCGAATATCAGGCAGCTTGGATTCCCGACGAGGACGCCGGTTAGATTATGATACCAACGGGCTAACGAGAAACCCGAAGTCACCCGTAACTCGAGACACGTGTTCGTAGGTACGTTAGATGACGATTCGGAAGATCATTCGGAGGAGAGCGACCAGTCGATCGACGAAGCCATGTCCGAAGTAGATAGCACGCGTAGCTTGGAGGAGAACGACGATGAGTACGAAACGATCACGTTGTCGGAAGGTGTGCCGGACGAGCAACGCTACGACGAACAGATGGACATGTTGGAGGAGATGCAAACTATAAAAAAGTTGAAAGGTTGAAAGATTGTTATCGAAAGGAGTCGACGTCGATGAAGTCACCTTGATGCGTACATAATATTCGAAGACTGCTTTTGGCCTTCTAATTGCAGAGGCGAAGTTGGATGCGCAGTTTCCGGACGAAGTAGACACGCCGCAAGATGTTTCGGCCCGTAATCGTTTCCAGAAATATCGCGGCCTCCGGTCGTTCAGGACGAGTCCCTGGGACACGAAGGAGAACTTGCCAATCGATTATGCCCGTATATTTCAGTTCGCAAACTTCGATCGCACGCGCAAACGCGTGTTCCGAGAGGGCGAGGACTCGCAAGGAGCAATGGTCCGGAGATTTCGACGATAATATATATACCTATATGTACATTACACTTAACACACGTTGCATTTTTACTCACTTATTCTTACAGCCAGGATGGTACATCACGCTTCACATCTCGAACGTCAGTAGACACTTGTTCGACGCGTATCTCACGATGCTCAATCGGCCCTTAATTGTATTTGGGTTGATGCCTTACGAGCACAAGATGTCCGTTTTGAATGTCGTCTTAAAGCGCGTTCCCGATAGCACGGAGCCGATCAAATCCAAAGAACGCTTAATTTTCCAATGTGGGTTCAGGCGATTCGCCGCGTCTCCCATTTTCAGCCAACACACCAACGGAAATAAGCACAAGGTTGGTTCGTTTCCTCGTCGAATCTGCAGCTCCCACCTCTCGACATTTATGAGCGTAATCGTCGATGCGTCGTTTCAGTACGTGAGATTCTTTCAACCGAGCGACGTTACCGTCGCCAGTATGTTCGCACCGATTACGTTTCCGCCGTGTCCTGTACTGTGCTACGCCGAGAAGAAGGACGGCAATCTGGTACGTAGAAGCGTTTCTTTACTTCATCTCGACACGGATACGCGCCAAGAAACCGTACTATCGCACTTACGTATTTACAGGATCTCGTTGCAGCGGGGAATGTACTATCCATCAATCCGGACAGAGTAGTCTTGAAGAGAGCCGTCTTGAGCGGTCATCCGTTCAAGGTGCACAAACGATCGGCTGTGGTGCGCTTCATGTTTTTTTACAGAGACGACATAAATTGGTTCAAACCGATCGAATTGCGCACCAAGTACGGGCGAAGGGGACACATCAAGGAGCCACTCGGTGGGTCCCATCCCGATTATTAATAAAGGAGGGACGGCTAGGGTGTACAGTACCAATAATTCTTTGTAACGCTGCACAAATTTAGGTACGCACGGGCACATGAAATGCGTCTTCGACGGTCAACTGAAATCGCAGGACACGGTTATGATGAATCTATATAAACGGGTTTTCCCGAAGTGGACCTACGAGTCGTACTCGTTTTCGGGAACTCCTCGACAGAACGAAGATGTGAATATGGAGTAAGCCTGCCGCGGTAAGTGTTTGTACGCATTTGGCGAGAATGAGTGCGCGTGATTATACGATAAAGAGCTGCGCGATAACGATTTCCTTTCGATTGCCAAATTTATTATAGTCGACTCACATTAAACCTGCTGCGTGTACGATGGTGCGCACGCGGACGACGTACCGTGTGCCATACTGTCTCGTCGTCATACGCAATTACCGCGTTTTATAAATAACTATGTAGTCGCATACATACATACATACATAAAATCAATAGCAAGGGAAGAACTGTTTTGCAAAAAGATACGAAATAATTTATGTATATCGTTCTACGAACTCGCTGCGAGGAATTTCTTAACGGTTTTTATACAGTAAAGGCGTAATAACGAGACGGAAGGATTTCCGTATAATACAAATTGTATTTCCACGTCATCTTATCAATTGTTTGTATAAATTAAATACAAATGAAAGCATAGTAATCGAAAAAACTAGTCGGTACCGGGCTACGGAACAAATACGTCCTGTAGTCCCTGCAGAATGCTTCCCGTGTAATTCATTATCATTTCTAATGTACACTGTAAATATATCCGACGACGCGCGGAGAGCTGAACGTGTTAATTCGTACCGACTGGAACGGCCTTGGAAAAAAGGCCCCCGTCGGTAATTACCGAAGGCGATACATTATATGGACAGAATTGTCTGAAAATTGTATCGATTAATTTATAACTCAGCTACGTACGCGTAGCCGTAAGCGTTTCATCGGAAACCTTGCTTGATATTTGTATAAATTATCTAAAAATTATTATGCACGTTAAACCATAGAACTCCTGTCCCACGCATTGTTCAATTTAAACGCGTTAATTTGACTACCATAAGTTCAGAATGACGAAAGATCGTACGACAATGAGAATATTGACACCTATCCGTTCACAGCGGGTCATAGCTATGTGTGTATTCGATCCAAACGCTGTTTTTTCAACCGGACTCTCTCTTTCCCTCCCACTTTCCGTCTCTATTTATCGTTATATAGAAAACTTAGTACAGAAAACTTAGTTTCGCATGAAATTGAATTGTTCTCCAAGTCAATGCTAAAGCCCTTTTTCGTCGTGTTCATTTGTCTGCCTATATCGTTGTCATGCACATTCCGAAAATGTACATGTAAAATTCGCTCGAGAGTACGCGCACAGTCCTCGGCCGTCCGAGTACATCGCACGTGTTCGGGGTCTACGGTGCGCTCGCTTTTCTGTTTTAGCCTCCCCCGTGTAGCGAGGGAGGAGGCGCGGATGTTTTTAAACTTTTGAAAGTTTGTCGCAATAAATTAAACCGTCGCTCGCCCTACGAAAGCGGATAAAGAAGTGAGAAAAAAAAAAGAAATGCGTAACAATGCTCTGCGACTTATCGGCGCAAGAGTCATAAGCAGATATCCGCATGCTTCGACGTCCTTCCTTCACGTCGAGAGGTAGAGCCGATGATAATCGTTGGCACCGAACGCACAGTTACATTTTGGACATTTACGTTGCCGCGTCTCGTAACGCGTGCGTAAACAATCCCAGCAAAACACGTGGAAACACTTGGTGAGGACGGCATCCTTACGCTTGACCTTACACGACGGACAAGTAAGGGTCTCCTTGTACTCGCGCAACTCCTCGGCCATAACTTCGTCCAACGTCTCGGCCAGCTCTATCTTCTTCATTCTCTCCACCTTCCGTCTCAGCTGCGCTATTTCTTCCTGCAACGAGATGAAAGGGGATGTCAAGGCAAAGATCGCAGTACACGAACGACGGAGATAAAGTCACGAGCGACAACGACGCGTTAATACCTGTAGTCTCTTCGTTTTATATGCTTCCGCTTCCAAAGAGCTGGTTTTTTCAGCCACGACCTGCTGCGCCTCCTTCATTTGAGAGTGATATTTTTCTGAAAGACCGTAACGATTTATTCGTTGGCTCTGAACAACCGTTGGCCAGGACACGCAACCGTGATTACGCGTGAATGAACCCGCGCGATTCTCACCGAGATGAAGCTTGAGATCCGCGGCGGACTGAGCGCTCTCGATTGCTTTTCGCTTGTGCATTTCCATCGCCTGTTGTCGCAGTGCGAGTTCCTTTTCTACAGTGGCCAGAGAATTTTGCAGCAAACGCTCCTTCTCTTCCAGTTTCCGCACGACCACGTTGGCGGCTTCTACTTGCGTCGTTAACGTGGACACCTGTTCCTTGAGGACGTCCTTCTCTTCCCTGGCTAGTTTATGCAATTGGTTGCTCTTGATCCTTTCCGTCATCAGTTTGAAATTAGCGTCGTCCTTCTCGCGCAACTGCTGTATGAGCCTGGAATTTTGTTCCTGCATATCTTCGAAAGCTTGTCCGGTTACTTCCATTTCGTTGAGAAGGGCCTCTTCCTCCTGCAGCCAGATACAATTCTGTTCAGCGTTACACCACCGTTCGCGCCGTACCAATAATCAATATCATCATGCACAGCCATCATCTGCCAAAATAACTAGGACACGCGACTGTCAAGATATGAACGACTCGTTTAGAAGTACATGTGAAATCGTCTTTACGCTTCGAATTTAACGAAAGGCACGTGAAACATGACTTTTCTCTCGCCGCACTCGGGACGTTCGTTGAAAAAGGATCAAACGTGATTTTTCGAGGTTGCGGCAAGAGTGTAGCACTGCCGTACATCGTCGAAGCGCGTATAAAGAAATTGGCGTGAAACGTCCCAAACCAGTTTAATGTTAATACCAATTGCGCCAATTTCTCTTTCAAATCAAGGCGAGAAAGGGGGAGGTAGCGGATACTTTTTAATGCAAACATTAGACTTTAGTTTCATTATACGTACATACGTTCTCTCTAGACGGTTTATCAAAAAATGAATTGTAGCGACATTGCAGATTAGTGGCGATGCATGCAGAGACGTCAAACCGCGTTTAACAGGAAAGTGTCATTTACCTGTTTCTGAGAGGCGACTTGTCTCTGAAGCGTGTACGCTTGTTCCTCCAATTTCTTAATCTTTATCTGGGCGTCTTCGTCGGCCAACTTTTTGCGCTCCTCGCGTTTGCTCTCCTGTCAATCGAACAACGTCACGACGTCAATTGAATATACCGCTGTCATCGTTCACAATAAAATTCGGTCTGTAAAGCCGGATAGTTGGAAGGAAAATACTAGAATCAACAGACGCTTTCTGCGTGTGGCGCACCTGTATTTTTTTTATTTGCTGCCGCAATTCTTCAAGTTCCGCTCTCGTCTTCCGCTCAGCAGCCATTAATTGCACCTTGTCGCGTTGCTCCTTCCCGACTCCTTTATACATGTCTAACAGCAATTTCATCTCCTTCATCTCATTAACGGCTTTCCTGTTGAACGATATACGTTATTCGACTCGACGAAAAACGTTGAATCATTTCTCTCGCGATGCGTCCGTAACGTACACGGAGCAGCGGAACGGGGATGACGTACTTTAGCTGTGCCTTCAAATCCCGTACTATTTCGGATTCCGTGGCCTTTGCATCCTTGACACGATGTGCGAGATCGCGGTGCTCGGTTTTAACCGTTTCCTTCTTCACGTCCTTCTCCCTCTTAATATCTTTCTCTTTCTTAAGCGTGGGAGAAGTAAGTGTCGAGGAATCCGGCGTACCTTTGCTACCTTCACCCTCGGCAACTTCGATAGCTTCTACTTCTTCGTCGGCTCCTGCTTCCCGCTTAACGTTAACGCCACTCTCTTCCTTTATCTACCGCAAAGACACAGAGATGCATTGGATCACCATTGAAAGCCTACGCACGTGCGCACACCGTTTAGGTTTACGTACTCGACCAACCGAAATGAGAAATCTTTTCCTACACGCGCGCGCGCACACACACCTGCGTCGAACCCGGAAGGGAATTCGATGCATCCTCTTCCTTTCCGCTGCCATCCGAATTGTTGCCTTCCTTATTTTCCTGCGCCGCTTGTTGGCACAACTTGCTCGTCAATTCCTCCACTTCCTTCTTCAGCTAGAATTTCCAACGAAAACACCACCCCGCACGATAACGTGTCGGCGTATCGTTACGAAAAGACGGAAAAAGTTGACGGCAGTCGCGCTTACCCTTGGTATTTCGGTAGAAGCCTCCTTGTATTTGCGCTTGTAGCGATGAACTTCTCCCTTCAGTTGCTGATTATGATTTTGCAAGGAAGTTATCAAATGTCTCATTTCTCTGTTGATCGGTCCGGTTTGCTCGTTGGCTGCTAAATTCTGCTCGAACTCTATGCGAAGCATCTCGTATTCTTTGCGCAGTTGCGCCAGTACATCCTCCAGCTGTATGCACTCGCCGCGTAATTTCTTTTGGGCCATCAGCTCCTCGCTCTAAAAGGAGATGGAGGAATCGAATACGCAGAGTCCCACTGACCCGTGTGACCAATATACGACGCTCCGGCCTACTCACCTCCATCATTTCAATGTGACGTAAATGGGCGTTTTTACTGGATTGTAGCTGCTGACGAGCATCGTCCAATTGAGTTTTCAGCTGCATGGATTCGTTGTACAGCACGGAGAATTGGGATTGCAGACATTTGTACTCGGTTGTTTCGACGATCACCGACTCCGGCAATTGACGAATCTATCGAAACGGGACGGACATTGATGACGAGCGCAGCAAGCGGACGAAGAAACTGTACTTATCTTCGATATCGCACTCACGTCCATTTTCAGCCTCTCCACCTCCTTGAGCGCATCGCGATGCTGCTGATGGAGTTTGTCCAATTCCTGTAGTCTGTTATTGGCCAATTCACGAGTCTCTTCCAATTCTCTTTGCAAGTCTTCCAACTGGATTCCAAATTGCACGCGACGACAGTTTTAACGATCGTTAAAGTCGCAGAGACGACACATCGATACCGTACTATTACTTCACTTCTATTTACCTTAGTTTGCGACACACTGGATGCCACGAGGGTATTCGGTTTATTGAAACCCTTGTCGTCGGAGCCGTGAATCTGCTGAAAGGCTTTTAATTTTTCTATAGCTTCCCCGAGGTGATGCTCGAGTTTGTCGTTTCTCGCGCGCACTTTATTCAACTCGTACTGCAGATCGTCCACTTGATTTCGCAATTCGGCCGCCAGCGTATCCTTTCCCGTAATGGTATCCTGCAGCTCGGACATCTAAACGCAAAGAAATGGCTGCGTTTTTGAAGCGCGACGCGATATACGCCAGTGGCGGTGGGAGGGAGGGAGTGGTACCTTGAGAGAAATGGTGTGATACTTTTCGTGCAGCTGTACATTGATAGCCTGTAAACTTCTATTCTCCGCCTGAATCTCGGCATTCGCCTTTCGTACCACGTCGTCTATATTGGGCGGTTCCTCTGCAAAGTACACGGAGAACGCGTCAGCTTTATGTCACGCGTCGATACGCCCGTGAGGCGACAAATCTTAGCGATAACTCACCACCGTCGTACTCCCCCTTCAGCGCGATCGTGATCTTCTCGTTTCTTTGCGAAAGGCGATCGAAAGCCTGCACAACTTTTGACACCGCCCTTTTCGACACCTGTACGCGATTCGCCAATTTGTCGTCCAGCTCTTCCTTGTCCCAAGAAGATAATTGCATGAGAAACGATGTTGTAGCCTCGCTCTCGTCTACAACAAGGGAATACGTGTAACGTCCTGGTAATTTGTGGGAAGTCTGGAACTCGTTCTCGGTCGCAACAGCATCGCGTACTTTTATTTTCAGATTCGTCGGCCGTTTCCGCGTCGAATCTCTGTAGCAGGACGCGTATGTCTTCATTGAGCTGATTCCAATAACGATTGACCACATTGAGAACCGCGTCGTCTTGAGTTTGCCTCTTCTCCAGTTGTTCTATACGTTGACGTAGTTCGGCTTCCATGCGATGGCGTTGCTCCAATCTCTAGATTGTCAAATAGAAAAGTGAATTCGAGTGAGAAAAATAGGATTGGAATGCCAGTAGAAACCGAGAGGACTGGAGAAACTTTCCAAGGAGACAAATTTCTCTGCACAACCACACGCATAGGAACGCAAGATTAAACAACGGCGTGGTTGTACGGCAAAATGCATAAGACCACGCGTACATACATACCTGAGCCAGCTTTTTGTTCTGAAATTGAAGAACCTTCATATCCATTTCCTCGAGAGTGGATATGGGTCCTATTAATATCGGCTCGAACTGAACCTTCTTGATAGGAGGCTGAGAGCCCGAATCTCCGCTGTCTGCCGGCCGTTTTGACATCTTTCCAGCGGTCGATCAGCTTTTCGTCCTACGGAACACAAGATAAGTATTACGACGTACAGTTCATCTCGCGATTGTTGTTATTGATTATTAAAAAGAAGGCGAGCACCTTGCGGAATCGAGAAATACCCCGTGATATCGGAGTACCTGCTGCTTCCTGCTAACTTATTCTTCAGTCAAATCATACTGAAAGGCGTCATTCAGAAATGGCTATACCAAGTGGAAGATATCTCTCCATTTTTTTAATACTTCAAAATCGTGTATCGGAGAATTCCTTCTCCCGAGACGGAAGACGCCATTGCGTACGCGTCAAGCGCATTCGTTGCACTTCTTGCTCGCGATTTTTGCGAATGACAAGGAGCGCTGGCATCGGTGGCTTTTTCTGTTAGCTAACAGAAGTTGGGCTGATTGCACCAATGACGTTTAAGCGATACTCAGCAGATAAGCCCGATTTAACTTCAAAATCCGAACATTTAGGTAGGTAATTGACTGTGATTGCAGATAAGCCAAGCTTAACTTTCAAATTCCATCGGTGCAACCGAGCCATACTCGCCCGGGAGACATAACGAACGAAGGAGTGCATGCTCTCTAACGACTAGTCCACATTGAATCGCGCGAACCCCGTGGATGGGCACCATGTAAACGAACCTTCAAAGAGATAGTTCCATGGCTGATTGCTAGATGGTGCTACCGCCCAGAAATAGTCGAAAAATCGACGCTTGTAACAGGAGAACATAATGAACGAAGGAGTGCATGCTCTCTAACGACTAGCCCGCATTGAATCGCGCGAATTCCGGACACCATGTAAGACGAACTTTCAAAAAGATAGTTCCATGGCTGATTGCTAGATGGTGCCACCGCCCAAAATAGTCGAAAAATCGACGCTTGTATCAGGAGAACATAATGAACGAAGGAGTGCATGCTCTCTAACGACTAGCCCGCATTAAATCGTGCGAACTCCGGGCACCATGTAAAACGAACTTTCAAAGAGATAGTTCCATGGCTGATTGCTAGATGGTGCCACCGCCCAAAAATAGTCGAAAAATCGACGCTTGTATCAGGAGAACATAATGAATGAGGGGGGTGCTGGCTCTTCGAAAACCCCGGGTATTTTCGTATGAAAATGTATGAAGCGCAGTTATACTTAAACAATTTTGTAAGTCGGCATCATTAATTCTGCATTCCGTGAACATGAACATTTGCTTTTTATTGCAGAACCAGCTTTATTCGTGCGCTTTTGCCCGAGGAAATCACGTTCCCTTGGAAACTGTTTATCCTGTACATAATATATGCATGTACATAGGTATGGTATGTACACTCGCATTACGAGTGTATCGTCATGGGATATGGATTAAACAGGCCAGAGCAAGGGAATAGAGTTATTCGATAAATACTTGCGACATCGGTAGTTACCCGGCAAAGACGACATTTCAGCACCGAATGCGAGAATGCAAGTCGATCGAGCAATGTCGATGGTACCACCGCCTCCCCAAAAATTCACTGCAGACGAATGGCATCTGAGCAATAGATTCAGGTAATTGTCGCGCTATTCGTACTTGCAAAGTAATCTCAACTAGAGGGAAAATATTTGAAACTGTTTCTCTGCACTTCTATAATCGTTCGCGTGATGCCAATCCTCAAGCAATTACCGCACGCACTAGTCGCGCGCCCCGATTAAATTGCGCGTTCCATTTTTTGATTCGCTCAGATACCGATGCTCGGAGGCGCAACAGCAACTGGCCGATCGACTCCTCGCGGAATCCGATCGCGTTTGTCAATCCGCGGCTGAAACCGCAAAGACGAACAAGGAAGAAACAGATCGCCGTCTCGAAGAAAAGATCGGGGACATTGAATTTCGCAAACAGGAGCTCCTACGGATTCGTAAGGAGACGCTGCTAGAGATCGACGCCCTCGGAGTTTACGCGGAGCGCCTGACGGATGCTCTGTCGTCCGTGAGGAGAAACGCTCTGGTGATCTGCCAGAAATGCCTTATCGCCAGGTAGTTGGATCCAAAAAAGACAAGATAGACACAATGTGCGAAACGCCCGTTCCGGCATCCTCTCGGTCTCCTCCTTGCTTCTGCTTCTCACAGGGAACATCGCCTCGGGATAGACTCGGTGCTGGACGACGTTGAACGGGAATTACGCAAGGAGTGCGAAACGATCGACGGTACGGAAAGCTTGCTAGTTCGAACGATTGAGCAAACGCGCGAACAGATTCGCCGGTTGAAAGCGACCCTGTATTATATGGATCACGATCTCGAGGACAAGGAGAATAATCTGCGTATAGATCGCCGAAATCTGACGCTCAAGGAAACCAGTTTAAGCTTGTCCCTCTATCACGGTTGCGCACCGCTCGATCCGTCGTACGTATACCTACGTCACTTTTTTCGCGACGTTGATATCGGGGAAACGAGTAAAGATCTGCCGACGATTCTAAACGGGCCGCTCGACGCCGATTCGCATCACACGCCGCAGGTCCATCACATCTAACGAGTGGGAGATGCAGACGAATGACAATATCGTAGCCGCTTCTAAAGAGATCAATAGCGCGAGACCGATGCGTTGCTACATCGATACCATATTGAAACAGATAACGGACGATTTGAACGCGCGGAAGGCAGCCACGGACGAGGCGTTCAGGAGCAGGATCGAGGAAACGAAAGCGGCCAAACTCAAGCTGGAACTGCAGCATTCCGAGGTGACGCCGCCGTGATATTCTCCCTCCTGAAGCTCAGTACCGACGAACAGCCGCCTATACAATTGCTTTTAGATAGCGAGACGGGCAAACGAGATGGCGCGAAATATCACGCTTATCGAGAAATCGATCGCGGAAAAGGAGGGGTACATGGCATTGGCGCACACTCGACTCGGCAATCGCTGTCAACGACCGGGCTTGGAGCTTACGCGTGATCTTGTGGAAACGTGCTTGATCAACGAGGTCTGCAGCTTGCGCGATACCGTTGCCGAGCTGCAACGCACGCTTTGCGAGGTGAGTTTATCGTGACTGATATGTGTACGTGTATATTTTTATTTTACCCGTAACAATATCCATTTTGTATTCATAATCGCGCCCTTCTCTCTTTCAGGCGCAAGCGTCGTACCGATATTTGCTGAAAACCCAAATTCAACTCGAAGAAGATATCAACGTTAAAACGAATACGTTAAAAATCGACGAGGTGGAGTGCATGACTTTGAGGCAGAGTATGGATTATCATGCGTATTAAATTAAAATTGCTCGCATAATCAATTCGATACGACAAATTGTAACCTGTGCGAATATCGAAATACAGAACTTGCAAAGACTGAATTTGAACGTACGCATATGTACCTCTACATGCGTAGAGTCGCTTAAATTTTCCATATATTCGCGCGTAAAGCTTGTCCACCAATCAGGATGAGTCGTTGCGAAGCGGTTACATGAAAATGTGCCCTTAAGCCTCGTTCAGAATCGACTCGAGTCGAGCAGACGATGGCAGTAGACGAATAAAGATGGCTTCGAGGTCAGTGTTTCGACGTGCCGTCAGGCAATTTTCTTCGAAAACCTTGGGCGAAGGTCCCCAAACTGGCCATGGACGTAAGTTGATCGAACGCGCGGAGACGCTGAATGTACGTCGCGATTTTTGCCGTTTAAATACGCGACAGCGCAAGCGGTAACCGCGCGACAAATTTTTCAGGAGATTCTCTTCGTATTTCTGTTCGACAACGTCATTGTCGCGAGCTCGATCACCTTTATTTCGCGTTTAGACGATAGCGACGCGACACCCGAAATTGATATCACGTTCGTCGAAGGATTCGGCCGTCTCCCATGAATGTCGGTTTCCCGAAAACGTTACATAATCGAACCATTATTTTTCAGCCGAATCTGAGAAACTATGGAGAAATGTAACGCTCTTTGTAGCACTTCCTTCCATCGCCATTGCTATGGTGAACAGTTATCTGAAAGAGCTCGAAGAACATGAACGTCCACGTCCAGAATTTATTCCGTACGATCACATGTACATCCGCAACAAGGTACGAACCCCTCGGTTTATGCATTCACGGAAAAAAAAAAAGAGAACTCTGGGACTCCACGTAACACTTATGTCCCCTGTCGCGAAATGCTTGCATTTTCTTATTCGCGATATATTGTCACGTTTTAATGTTTCTTTCGTTATTTTCACAACAGCCCTTTCCATGGGGTGATGGAAATCATACGCTGTTCCATAACCCGCGCGTCAATCCGTTGCCGACCGGTTATGAAACAGATGACCCGCACCACTGAAGCGTGTCGATCGATCGCGTCTCTGTGGACGTTTAGTTTGCGATGGGCGCATAAGTCGCTCTGATTATATATTATGTATACGTCACGCAAATAATACAATTCGTAAAAATAAAATGTACATACCTTCAACACAGCCATGTCATCGTTCTCCATTTTTCATTCTTCGCGAATTTGGACATAACTGCTCAACGATTTAACGTTCAAACGCTTTGCCAAAAAATCCCCTGGACGAGATAGGAGCTTTAATGGAAACTAAAATCGTAATTTATTTTTCAAGTAAAAAAAGAAGGTAACAAACTCAACAAGGAATATCCCGAAGGCAAGTGTCATGGTGCTCTGATTCCCAATGCATTTTATGACAATACGTAGAACAGTAATATGCATCGAGACATCTACCGCAAACTACTTCGCTCGGTTTATTGCATCTTAGACAAGGTAAAGTCAAGTCTCCCTTCTCATCTGTAGACGCGCTTTTCTCGTCCTTCTCGCTCGCCGATTCTAAGTTAATAGACACGACATCGCTTCCCATGCTGTTGAATTGTGCCGGGGATATAGTCCTAATTTCCGTAATACTGGGAGATGGGAAGCGAGCCTCGGACGATTCCACGTCGGTGCAGTCTTTACGGGCGACCGTCGTGTCTAAATCGAGACGAGCAATGGGGCATTTCCGCGGCGTGCTACTTCCCACGTATACGCTCTTGCCTTCCGAATTCTTGCTTCGCACATCGATCTCCTTCACGATTTCGCATTCCTCTGGCGTACTTTCTTCGCTTGGACGAGTCCGCGTGCCGTCTTCGCCGCGTACGTGCGATTCGCTCGGCTTTCCCGTCTCTTCCGCAAGACGCTTATCGGAGAATCCCGTTTTGTCATTAGGTTGGGGTACCGTTTTTACTTGAATCGGAGGCTCCTTGCTCGTCGCAATTGCACCGACATTTTGCTGATTGTAGCCTCCCGTTTTGTCATTAGTTTGGAGTACCGTTCTTATTAGCATCGGAGGTTCCTTGCTCGTCGCAATTTCACCGACATTTTGCTGATCGTAGCGATAGATAACCGCGTAGCGACTTTGGCTGTTGGCGGTCGACAAAACGGGTACCACGTCGATGCGAACTTCGGGTTGGGGCAGTTGGACGATTTTCGGGATCGCTCCCAAGTGTTGCCGCTGTTCATTTTGCGTTCCTCGACTCGTATGTAGAATCTCCCCTCGACAGTGACGAGCTTGGTCGACGACTGAGGACGCCGACACCACGGTCACGCTCTTTTCGTGTTGGCGAGGGTCAGGTGGACGAGGTCTCAACACCCTTTGCCGAGGTTGGAAACCGCCCTTCGCTTGTTTCGCGACTGGCGGCTGCAAGGGAGTCTGAAGCGGTACAGGGGTTCGCGGTGTGTCCCGCGCGGCAACGGCAGTCACGTTCGATTTCGATTGATGGGTATTCGTCAATGTCTTCGGGGACGCCCTCGCGAATTCGTTCGTTTTTTGCTGCATCTGCGCTAGTAGTAAGTTGGTTCGACGTTCTAACACTTGATAGGCGGAGATTTGCTTGCTTAGGATGATCATCTGCGTCGTCGTCAAAATGGGAGAATTATGTTGAATCGGCGCTGTGGTCGCTTGCAGATTTCCCCCCGTATTCGACGTAAATGGAATACTCGTAGACGTGGGCGCGCTACGCGTGAGCGTCGCGTCGTGGGACGAAGGAGAATGATGAAGATAAGGAGGAGGAGCATGAGCAGGAGGAGGAGGATGATGAGGCTGTATCGTCGATCTGTGATCGTCGATTTTGCATCCGCACATAGTCAAGATGCTGCAAACTTCCTTGAAAGTGAAGGGCGGCATTCTTCCTGAGACCGTGCGTCTATTCAGGCCGGTTACTATTATGCCAAGAATGCTCATAAGGTTGAACGAACGGAACCTATTTCTCAATTTGGCGAATTCGGCCCTCATCATTCTGGCTATCGGCTCGAAATCTTTCTTCGACTGGTTCATCTCCTTTCTTCGAACAGCTTCGTCGGACAATCCTATCGCTGCATAGTTTCTTTCTACCGTGCGACGCGAGGCCGTCGCGCAGAGAAAAATGTTGTCCGTTATGATTTGAATATTTTCGATGAACTGCTTCTCGCTTGTATTCTGCTTCGAGGCGTTGAAAGCAAGATTTGCATCGTGCGTGGTAGAATGGAGATGCAGACCACTTGGAAGCGGAACAGTCGCATTCGCGACAGAGGGAATGGATGCGGGGACGGGCGTCGAGCACCATCGTTCGGGCGCGCCAAGTTCGGCGGGAAGTTTGACCCTTATTTTAGGATACGTCGAAGTTGCCATCATCGACGGCGTGGATGCGGGTATAATCTTTGGCTCTGCCGCAATTGGCGTACTCGCGGCGATGTTTCCTCTTGGTGGTTCTTGGTTGATGCTCGACTCGAACAGTGTCGGGCCGGCGTTACCGCTTTCGTTACTCATCGGCCGGTAGGGTGATAACGACAGTTCTAATAATGGTAGTGGTAATAACGGTGACGTTGGAAGTGACGGCGGTACTGGTGGTGGTGGTGGTGATTGTGGATATGGTGGTGGTGGTGGTGATTGTGGATATGGTGGTGGTGGTGGTGGTGGTGGTGGTGGTGGTGGTGGTGGTGGTGGTGGTGGTGGTGGTGGTGGTGGTGGTGGTGATCGTGACGACGGGATATGAGTCCACTCGTTCTTTTTGGACGTCTTTTTGTCGCACGATGGTGATAGTGGTGGTGGTGATGATCGTGATGACGACGAGATGCAAATCGACTCACTCTTTTTGGGCGACTTTTTATCACACGGTGCTGATAGTGGTGGTGGTGATCGTGACGGCGACAAGATGCAAGTTGACTCGCTCTTTTCGGGCATCTTTTTGTCGCACGGTGGCGATAGTGGTGGTGGTGGTGGTGATCGTGACGGCGACGAGATGCAAGTCGACTCGCTCTTTTCGGGCGACTTTTTGTCGCACGGTGGTGATAGCGGTGGTGGTGGTGATCGTGACGACAACGAGATGTAAGCCGACTCGCTCTTTTCGGGCATCTTTTCGTCGCACGGTAGTGGTAGTGGTGCTGGTAGTGGTGATCGTGACAACGACGAGATACAAGTCGACTCGCTCTTTTCAGGCGTCTCTTTGTCGCACTGCCCGAGGTCCTCTTTCTCCCGCGCACTCGTCTCCGATTTCACGATAACGCGCTCATCAAAATTACCGTCGCGACCCGACTCTTCGATCATCGAGAATTCGGAGCAGTTGTCTTCTTCGTCGATCGCGATTCTACTATCCGATAACGCGCTGGTAGGTCGATCCAGAGTGACCGTGTCCTCGGGAATCTTCGACAAGAATGCTATCGTCGTGAGGTGTTCGGATTTGATGGCCGTCGCAGTCTCCTGACACTTGGAGTGATACTCCGCTCTTTCGATTTTGCCGTCCACGCTTTTCGTTCTCGAAACACTCGATACATGGCCTCTAGCGAATCGACTCGAGAGAAGTTCGCTCCCTCGACGGAGCCTCTTGTCACCTCTTTTCGGTGTCACGGGGTTCGAGCGATTTTCATCGTGTTTAGTCTGCTTCGAACACGTTGGCACTTTTCCGGTTCGTCGGGACGCCAACGAACGCTGCCAAATTTCTGGAACAGTCGCTCCGGTCATGTATCGCCACTCGTTATTCGCTTCGCATTCTCCGAATAAATCTGCGAATTTGGCGGAAAGTCTCGTCTCTTTCCTCGCCATCTTTCGAGACGCGCATATTGGCCGTTCTTTTCTCTTTTTCTTCCTTCCCTTGCTATCACCCTCTCCTTGTTCCACCGAAACGACATCGCCGGGCTGCATGTCTCCAGGACGGAAGTCCATTTCGTTCGCACTCACGTGGTTCGGTCTGTCGATTGCTCGAAAGGTGTTTGGAACGACCTCCGTTGCGGTCATCTCTCTCATCGGCTCTCGAGAAAGAACGCTCGATTCCACTTCGGTTTTGCTCGATGACTGCGGTGCGATCCCACCGAGAAGACACGAGGGAACGACGTCGAGACTCGCTGATTCCTCCGAAACGCCACCTTCTCCAGTCGAATTCGATTCATCCGTCAATTGTTTGCCATCACTCGGACCACCATCACTCCTGTCTATCGATCTCACTTCAATGTCACCGATGTAATAACGAGCCATCTCCGAGACGTTTTTAGCTCCGGCTTCCGCTTTCACGTTTTCGCCGATTATCGCGCGATCGATCTTTGGTCGTTTGCACTCGTCGAATACCGCGATCGAGCTTTTCGGTTTCCCGCCAGCAACCGTGGCAGTCGTCGATATCGCGTTGCCGCTATCGAGGGGGCAGTGGTTCTCGAACTCTTCGTGGGAGCTCTCGTTCGGAGCGAGTCGTTCCTCCGTCGAAGCGACGTCTGGTACACTCGACTCTGCTTTGCACGTGATGATCGGCAGTTGTGGCGAGCGCGACACTGTGTCACTTCCGTATCCGAGGCGACTGACGGAAATATTTAATTTGATCTTGCCGGGTTTCGATGAGCCCATCCGAGCGTCGACCGCGACAGAGTCGAAGCTATCCGCCACCAATTCTGGCACCGACTCCGAACTCTTCATTTCCTCGTCGTTAGCCGTGGACTCGCGCGATGGAGTCGGCTTTTCTATTAACCGAGCGCCATTCCGAATCGTCCTTTTACATCTGCAATCAATTTCACGACGATTCGTCAAAGGGGCGCGAATCTCGCTCCTTCCATTTTCTTCGATGCAGTGGAACGCGTCGTGCTTCCGTCACGGTGAGGATTACTTTCGGATATCCGATTACTTTTCGGCCGATGCGAGAAAAGATCTTCATTTTTCGCGGAAGGTTTGCGATTAGGGCCAAGTGCCGCGCGTAAGGCGTCGAGAGCCTTGAATGAAAAAATAAAATTGCGTGAGAAACCTTTTGTCGTGTTGAGCTACGAGGTCGGCAGTTTGCCTTACGCATCTTTCATGTATCGCGATTATACGTATTGTCCGCGACCCGATAAATACGAATTCGCACGGCGCGAAACGGTAACGGTCATCGGAATCGGTTCCCGTCCTCGTCCTTACGGCGTTGTAACACGTGACGTCGTCCCACTGGAATATGTAGATGGTGTGAAAGTTGATGGAAATATTTGTGAGAAACGCTTTGCTTGCGCATAACGCATCGAACTTGCCCGTTTATAGTCGTATAATCGTGACCTGAACTCGATGAAAACGCGTACGTGAAGTGGACACACTTTCCACCCGTCGTACGCGTGACATTCGAAAATCGCGATAAGACGTATCGTCGTTAACGTGTGGTAGTTGTGATGTTATTGTCATCGTCATCGTTCTCGTCTTTGTCGCGACATTTCACGGTAAATGGAAAATTCGTCACGCGCGACGTAACGATAATTCGCGGCTAAAACTCACCCGTACTTGGCGATAGACGGCGGGCAGCGGTCGAGGAAAACGCGCGGCTTGGACGCCAATTGCAAGAGGCTTCGTCTGACTAATTTTCTGGACAACCCCAACCTTTCCAGGTCACTTTTCAACTGCGACAAAGGACAAAGCGAGGTATACAGATATACGTACAGACCTTCGTTAGTGTTCGAGTGTGACGAGTATCGAATTTCTTCGCGTAAGTAGTGTGGAAAAAAAACACGAAGCACATTTCTCGTCAAAGCGTTTCAGCGACCCACCGGTTTGTCACGATGAGCGCTCTCAAAGATTACTCGACGTATACCTTTTGCAATAGAACGACCCTCTTCGTCGGACCTGCCTTGTGCAGCCACTCTTTTAACACGAAATTGCTAAAACTTTTCTTCGCGTCGCGCATCTCGATTCCATAACAACTCCCGTTAGCGTGCTTCGCTGCGTCGTGACTAATCCACTCGTCGCAACACTCTGTCGGCTAGCTCGCCTGACCACTCGGCTAGCTCGCCCGACCCAACTGACCTGGGCGAGTGTATAACCGATATCGCGAGGCTTTAGTCGGAGCGGTCGGAAATCCAAAGTGTCTAAAATTGGCCGATGACGTCCGATGACAACCGATGGGTGGAGCGCTGCCTTTGTTTATCCTTCCTCTAGGAACGCCAATCGGCGGTCAGAACACCTACCTTCAACACGTGGTTCACCGGCATTGCTTTGACGTGCGAGCGGTGTCACTGATGCGTTAGAGCGAGATTCCCGCCACCGCGATGATGCACGTGCCGAGTATTGTTACGGACTGGATCAGTAAGGGCTCTTCTTCGCGCATCGCAGATGTGCATTATCGCGATCACGTGTGTCTAGGCACCTGAATCATATTATGTAGAGTTCGACGGCTTGGTCCCCGATGCTGAAACTGTTTATCGTCGTCGCGCTTGGTGGTCGGTGCCTGCAGAGGCGATAGGACCATACATTTATGGTTGTTATGTCTCGGTTGCAATCGCGTCATTGCCGGTATCCAGCGTGCCGTGCCATACGCGACATTCCCGCGATAAAGGTTCTTCTGATTTCGTTTCAAAACCAATGAATGTCCCCGCACGCTCTGCTACGTCGTGGCCACCTCGTCTATGCAGCGGCCGATCGTAACCGAGATATAACAACCATATATATATAAATCTATGGTCCCTATCGCCTCTGCGGGCAGCGGCCGCCAAGCGCGACGACGATAAACTAAATACATAGTCCCTCCGCGTCGGGGACCAATACAATAGACCGTTGAGCTCCTCCATGACTCCGGCGCCTGCACCGGTGTGTGATTTAAAACGTCCTATCCCAATAAAGATAATTCATTTTGATGTTTTATCCATCATGCACATGAGACGTTTCTATGGCCAAAAAACAGTTTGTTACTTTCCATAAATGTTTTATGTACGTCGCAAAAAAAAACAAGCGTTTTTGGCATATTTTTAAGACAAAAATAGAAAAACGTCTAGTGACAGCAGGGTGTGGTACAATATTCCTTTTCCCTCCCACTGGTATGTATTACACAGGGCATGTGTACACAATTTACAAAAACAACACAAAGTAGCAAGATCTTTTTGGTCATACTGTCACCCCCACCCCCCTCCCGCGGATCCTATGAAAGTCAGGAATAATGAGATATGAGAGAGATATGCAGTTCATAAATTCTGTACTCGTAAAAAAATACAGCATTCCTTCTTTTGCATCATACCGAGATACACGAATTTACGGTAGTCGTATAACGTCTAGATGAGAACCGATAAAAAAAGTTAAATAAATTTTTCGCATTAGGCATACCGCGTATATAAAGAGTAGAGTGGAATCTCGTAATATTTAACCGCTCGCGTTTCCACATAATACATATATCATGCGAGTTATGGGGTCGTATAAATCCTCGTGCAATAATGAAAAACCGCGCCGCGCCGTGCCGGACAAGTGGGCGGTAATCTTAACCCGTACCTATATAATATGCTCTGTTTGCAAACTGGACGAATTTTTGTCACTCATCACCCATTCATTATGTTTGAAATCTACCTATCAATTTAACAACTTAATGCCAATTTTCTAATTTTTTTTTCTCAGAATTAGGCGGTATGTAAAAACTAAAAACGAAGAAAAAAGAATGTAAAAATGATGAGCTAGGTATTGTAAGAAAAAAGATAAACAATAAACACAAGAAAGACGAAAATACATAGAGTGAGAGTGTCCCTGTTTGGATATTCGAATAGGAATGAAAATAAATTTCGATAACACTCCAATATCGCTTTCGAACGGATCTAACTTGTGCAAAAGTGCACGTAGCACAATGGTCTGATTGTAGTGAAAATACACGTACCGTTCGAGGAAGACGCCAAACGTCCGATCGCAGATTCATCGTGTTTCGACTGTGCGGATTATGAAAAAAAACTATTCGAGCACGCCTCGGCAATGTCTAGCTCGCGCGTATTTTGGAATGAAAGCGTTATGCGAAAGAACAGAAGCAATGTAAAAATTCGAGAAACGAAAACGCAATCGTATTTAGTTTCACCGTATAGCCGGCGAGGGGTAACCTGATACTCGGTTTTCTCGTAAATATCAGAGCGGTGAGTGATTTATGTGACTGTGCGAATGGACACTGACATCGTCACAATTGCTCACACTTGGAACTTTGTCATCCCGTGTAAAAAGGGTCGCCGGCTGAAAGACACAACGCACGTGGTCAAAGTGTACACATGCGCACTTCGGTTTCTTTTTTGTTTGACTTTTACGAACGAGGAAAACCGAGCTAACCGAGAGAAAGAACCAACATAAAATCCAGGCCATATGGGTGACTCGGTCGGTAGAATAATAAGCTTTTACCGACCGAGCCTCGCAGCGATTGCACGCGAAATCTGTACCTATGTATACGCTACGGAGTTCCGTCGTCGCATGTGCGTTGACCGCTCTCGCATTTTTAAGCCACTGGAATAATGGCCGGCTCGTGATGCGATAGAACGGATAGAACGCAATTGACGCAGAATTTCCTCTATTTCCGATTGAGAGTGGCTGGGATTGATCGAATGATCTCGCTCGTTGATTTGTCTCGCGCTCGTAAAGTCTGGTAAATTTCGAACCGGTGACTCTTTTCTCTCGCGATGCCGTCCGGATTCATTGTTTCTCCTGTTCAGTTTGTCGACGGCTAATCAACCCGGTTCAAAGTTGACATGGAAGCGCGAGAATTCGCGGATGGTGCACTCGACGTAGCTGTCGGATATTAATACGGAAAGGGAGGGAGAGATCATCAATCGGCCGCGATACACAAACGGACGATTTCGAAGAGATGCCAGGTTGGGCGTCCGTCGTCAGGCTGTTCAGACGGCGTTTGGTGCTCGGCCTCATTTTCGCCTTGTCCCTTACTTACTGCGCCTTGAGCTTGTTTCGTCACGAGGTAAGCGTAGTTTTGCTTGTGCCATATCGGCGGATATTCCCTTCGCACCTACTATGCGTTCCGCGAGCGTAATTCGTCTGATGTCACTTCTTAAGAAGTACGTCGATCGCGCTGCGAGAAGAATCTCGATACTCGTATAATTTTTATCATTTTAGAAAAGCGGAATTCAAGCGAGAACCAAATCGGATGATATCGACATCGTAGACGACATCGAAGGCTTCGTCGTCGACCCTGAAGACGGTGGCGGCGGCGGCAATGAGGATGACGACGACCGATCTACCGGAAAATCATATCATTGGCAAATGCAAAACCCGAGCGACGGTTTTACAGACGCGGCTACGCAGCGGATTTCGAACGGTAGCGAAACGGACGTTCGCACATGCCGAAATTCCGTCCAGGTACGTTTGACTCGACGCGTGAACCTGTGGAAAAACTAGGGGCACGTCTGTATTAACAAAGTACGACCGCGACTAGGGCAAAGCTTTGATAGTGGACGAACGAGGACTGGTCTGCGCACGGCGAGAGGTCTTACCGTCCGGCTGTTGTACCGCGAAGCTGGCGCAAGGTCCAAACGACGTCGAGCGGGAGCGGTACAGCTGCGAAACCTGTAACGCGCGCGGATGCTGCGCCGTTTACGAATACTGCGTCTCTTGTTGTCTGAATCCGAGCAAGGTAAGACAAGCGCCCGTGCGCGAGACGAGATCATTTCAAGCGGCGTCGAACTCGAAGGTGGGGAAAGAGCTCGCGTCGGAACTTGAAGTTCGCAAGCTCAACCGGAAGTCTAGAAAGGCGGAGGACGCCCCGAGGCTGCGATTGCGAAACCTCGATCGCTTTCAAGTATGCCTGGCGACATGTCGAACGTCGAGCGCCTCGGTTCAGCACGAAAACACCTACAAGGATCCCCACTCGAAGCACTGTTACGATCTTCAGCTCCCGAGCAATCCGTACTTTCATCAACGTCATCGCCGCGATCTGATTTCGACCAATAATAACGACGACAATCCTGGCATTGTCGTTACATCTTCTTCTGTCGCACCTTTACTCTCCCCCTCCTCACCGACGCGCGCGCGCGCTAAACGGAAGTCGTGTCCGATTGGGAACTTTATTCGCGCGAAGAAAAAATACAGCTTCTCTCTCGGTCCCCGCGGGGATTTCGATCGTTTCGCACCAAAAGACCGAAGGTTCGCTCGATCTCAAAGAGTGGAGCGAACACCCCGAAGGAGAGTTGCCTTGAATCGCCATATATCAACATACCGCATGTCGGTAATATCCGGATAGCGACGACGTTGCACTTGCAGTACTTCGTCCGCGATTCCTTCCTGGATCGTTCCTTTCACCTGAAAAGTTAACCGGGCGATATCAAAGACAGACGTCGTGTCGCGCGTTTCTTTCGCGACATTCGTGCGGCAAAATCGGACATGACGTTATACCGTTTCGCGCGCGCGTACACCTACCTCGATGTAATGGCACTCGGCAGCGGCGTAGTGACAGGAAATCGCTTTCCTCGTCCGAGCGGACTCGTTGACGCCGGATCCGTGAATCAGTAGCGGGTGAAAAAACACCGTGTCCCCCGGCTGCATCTCGAGATCCAACCAAGGCATGGTCGATTCCGGTAAATCCTTGATCGTCGCACAAACAAAGCGCGGTCGTAGGAAGGCCGTTAAATTTGGTATGAATCGCGCGCGCTCGCGACCAATTCCGCGCATGCCCCGGCGAGCATGCGCGCAGCGCAAATACACAAATCTCGCTCCACCTGTATGCCGTGATAGGCCTTGTTGATGGTGCCCGGCTTCGTTCCGGGGGGATAATTATGGGGGCGCAGACCTCCCGCGACGTGCGAACCCGGCGACACGAAGAGACAGCCGTTCTGCTTGTCGCAGATCTCGATGGCGGTCCACGCAGCGACCACCCGATCGGCGGGTCGGAACGGAAAGTAGTAGAGATCCTGATGCGGCGGATGTCTGAAAGAGTCTCAGTTGCATTCGTCTGCCGCGCGAACGTTGGTTCGTCGCACGCGGTTACTTGCTTGCTGGTTTCGTAGCCGGCGTCGGGAGGCTTCGCGATGAGCATACTGTGCATAGCCATGATGTTTGGCCCCACGAAGGCCTCGACGACGTCCAGGATCTTTTCGTGGCCGAAATATTGCAGGAAGACCTCATCCTGATGCAAGTCCTGAATCTTGTTAACCGCGGCGCGATCGCGCACGTCCCTCATCACGGTCATTCTTCCTTTGTCGACTCTCCCCGCGACGATGTCGTCGAATCTGTGGCGCGAAGGAGACCACGATGAGAGTGCCGAACTCTTGCACGGTTACCGCGCCGAGAGGAAGAACGCGTCGATGGTAGTTTCGAATATATCCAACAATCGGAGAGTACTGTAGCGGTATGTTTCGCGACGAAGGCTATCGCGGCGGTGCGTACCTTTGACTGCATCGCTCCAGCACGTCCATCGGCACCAGTCGCGGTAATAAGAGGTATCCATTCTTCTCGTAGAAGATTCGCTGCGCGAGATCTAAACGCCCCGTGTCTCGTGTCAGCGCCAACTCGTACGGCGACTTTTTCGAAGAGGACATCGTTCGCTTCCTCCACACGCCTGCAACGGCAATAAAGTGCACGCATAATTTCAACCCTGTCTCTGGCAATATCCGTTTCCGTCGTATCGCGGCTCGTTGACATCCGTAAATTCATTAGCGCGATATGCTCGCCGCGCGCGTAAGCGTGACCCCGACATCGATCGTTCGTACGCGAAACTGCTCCCAAAGAAGAATCTCCGTGATCACGCTCGGAGTATCCACGAGGGATCGCGAACGAAGGACGTTCGGCTACGTCCTACGGTCACAGTCGAGGAACCGCGGATAGGAAGGATCGATAAACGCGAACGGCCGTCGTCCGTTCCCCACCTCCTCTCTAGTATTTCGTCATCGTCGTAGTCTGCTTTTATATCGATACACGCGCGGGCAAGTCGATCGCGTACCCGGAACGGGTCACCGTACAGTGCGAAGAACGCGCGCGAGCGTTACATATTTGCCAAAGAAGGGGGACGTTGGAAATACATATACTAGAGGAACATCGATCTCGTCGCGCGGTACAATTTGGTACACTCTCGCCATCTCGATCGAACTGGAGCGTACGAACGAGTAGACTACCGGAGGCAAGGAGTAATTGACAATTTATATCCTGTGTACGCGCGGAGTTTTGGTCGACCCGGAGAGTAGTTTCGCTGTCTCGCGGACTAATGGTCGATAATGGAGCGAGACCGTACATTGTATGCTATAACCGCGGAGGGAGGCTCGACGTGCAATCGAATTACCAAGCGTGGTACGCCGCCCGGAACATTGCGCGACGTAGCGACGTACCTGCACCGCGTAGACGTAGGTATATACGCGAACAACGTACGGTACCCGCATCCGTCGACGAGTCCTCCCGCGTGACGATGACATTCGCGCGCGCGTTCCGGCACGAGCATCGTCGACGCGCTTCAGTCGGCGCGACGCGCTCGACTCGTCGCGGAGGGTGTTACGGCGTACCACAACCATCAGCCCGCGCTCCGACGTCGTCGCGGTGAACGCGATCGGTATTATGACGCGTGTGCCTCCCTTCACCTGTGTCCGACAGGCTGGTCCCCGGCTTAGCGGACTACGGCGGAAGGCCGACGTCGGCGGGGGTTTCCGGTGAGGGCGACGACGGGCTCGACGATCGCCTGAACGATCGACACTCTCGACGGCGGAATGAGCCCTTGGGCCTTCGACGTGCCTCTCGTTCTCGTCTCCGCCCTCGGTCTTCTGCTCAACGTCTACGTCCTTCTCATCGTCGGTCTCACCAAGCAATTGCAGCGGCAGGTGAGAGACGACGCACGGCGCGATCACGAGGGGTTGGGGTCGCGCGCACGAATGTCATCGTGAATCTCACCGGCGATTCGAGGCGTGTCCGCGATGCAGCTCGGGGGGGGCTCTCTCTCCCTTTGTGAAACGTCGAAAGGTCGGTGCAAGAGGAAGGGGAGCTCTGTTGGCACGCGCTCGTACACCTACACCCCCCGTGACGCGGTTCGAGCGGCGTCCGCGCGGGGAAGTTTAATTTTCCCCGGGAGCATAGTATCACCGGATCGACCGGCTAACTCGATGATGCGATCGAGATAAATGAAAGACGCCAACGCGGGGTAACGTCGTCCCATCGCCGCAACTCTCGCAAGTTGCCTCCGCGCGTTGAAGCAGTTCGCCGCGGAGATCTTAAGGGAGGGTTGTCGCGGGTCAACTTTATCGATCATCGTCGACGGTTGCTATTCCTGCCGAGCCTCCCCTATCCGTCGGGACCAATCAACGATCGCGTTCATCGGCTATAGTCTTAAAAAACTCTACACGTTATACCTCTTGTATACGTGGAGCGAGGATCGATTCCACCCTCTGTACACGTATAGCGGCTATCGCGCTATCGTTGTCGCGCGCGCACGTCGCGACGACCGGTGCGTACATCGCGGCGAAATGTCGCGCGACGCGAACCTGACGTACGCTGGGTATATCGTAGCGTCAGACCGAACAACCGGCCAATACGATGCTGCTCATTCATCTCGGAGCCGTGGAGGCCACCACGTCCCTGGTGCTGATATTGGTCTTCGCCACGGGCGAGTGGCCGATGACCGGTACCCCCTGCGTTCTTCACGGCTTTCTCCTCGCCCTGCTTCATCCCGTCGCACTGTGGACCGTGACCGGGCTCAACTGCGACAGATACTACGCGATATCGGCGCCGCTCCATTACGCGGCCCTGGTCTCCACGCGCCGGGTGACCGTCGGCCTGACATCGGTCTGGATCGTCGCTCTGCTTCTCAGCCTGCCGCCCTTCTCCGGGCTGGTTCCGCCGTACACATACAGCCCGGACCTCGGCTGTTGCTTCCCGGACTTCGGTGACGGCGGATGGGGCAGCGCCGCCGCCTGGTACGGCCTCGTCTACGCCTTCGTGGGCCTGGCGCTGCCCGTCGTCCTCGTCACCCTCTGCAACGTGCGCGTCCTCGGCATCGCGCGCTACCACCGGCATCGCATCGCTGGCGCGATCTACCAGGTGACGCTCAGCGCCCAAGTGACCGTGACGCACCGGCACGATCCGTTCCCGCTTCGACCGCGGCTGGTGGCGGCGGCATCGTCGACCTGGGGACCGCCGGGACGATTTCACGGCGCGGCCTTAACGGTGCGCGCCTCGCCTCCTTTCGTCGCGCGTCGTGTACGACGGGACGTCGTATATCCGACGCACTCGCTCTCCCTATCTCTTTCTCTCTGTCTCCGTCTCTGTTCCCCGCAGGTGATGCAGCTGGTCGGCTCCGCGTACCTCCTCTATCTGCCGTACTGCGGTCTCATCGTGTGGGAGACTCGCATCGCGAAGCAGTCCACGCATCCCCGCTTCGCTTCCGTCGCGGTGCTCCTCCTAGCCTGCTCGTCGCCGATCAACGGTCTCCTCTATGGTCTGAGGTCGCGCGGACTGCGACGATCCATCCGCAATTACAAGCGGAAGAAGGCGACCGAGACGGAGTTGCAACAGGTTGCGAGCGAATCGATTCACGCGGAAGGTCGATCAAGTCTTCCTCGCCAAATCTACCCACGGTCTATTCGCGCTTCAGGAAATTCAGGCGAGGACACCCAGCGCGGCCGGTTCCAGACGAGCGTCCGGAAGCGCGACGACTTCCCTCTTTTCGTTCGCTCCGCTACAGCGGAGGCTGGGCGAAGCGTTTCTCGGAGTCGCCGCCGCCAGACTGCGAGGATCCAGCGTCGAAATCGGCACCGGCAGCCTTCGTCGATCGACGACAATAGAGGGCACGGGCGCGTCGTTGATCGCCGAGAAAAATCCGCGAATCCTCGTCACCCGTGCGTACAGCGAGGAGGACCGAGACGCATCGGCGAAGAGTCCACTTTTAGGAAAGTCCGTGGGATCCGTCGCTCCACCCTTCGTTGGCAAGTCGATAGTCGGTGAACGCCGTTCCTTCGCGTGGTTGATGCGCAGGCTTGTTCAAAAATGCTCTCGTTTTCCCGTGTACAGAGCGAAGGCGACGTAGCGGTTCCACCCTGCCGACGAAAGGACGTTACGCGAGAATCGGGACTTCGGAGAAGGGGACAGCGAGAACCGATCGCAGGACCGACACCATTGTTGACAAGGCGTTCCTGGCTGTACGTTCGCTGGACAAAGGAAGTCGTAGCCTCTACGGGGAAGAGGAAAAGCGAGAGGAAGAGGAAGAGGGGCAGAGCGAAGAAGAAGAAAAAGACGACGATAAAGTCGAGGTGAACGCGTGGCCGGAGACGCTAAAGCAACGGGACGAAGTATTAGAAATGTCGGAATCAAGATCAGGAACGAGACCACGTGAGGCAGTCGCGCGATCAAAATCACTTATGACAGTGTCTCGCGATGTAAATATCTGAAGAGCTTTTGCCTCGTCCGGTTCCACATGCCCCCCCCCCCCCCCCCGTGAAATATATTTTTGTACTCCTTCATACCGCGGACTCAAGGAGATCGTAACCAGGTAGGTAAGCCTTACGATAATGATCGGTGCCAGATGCCGAGTTTCGATGAGGCGATCAGAATCGATTGACTTTGTGACGGAGCTAATGAAATAAATCGGGAACGCGAACGGCTCGGAAAATTAGATCAATATTAGACGTAGAAAGAGAGTGTGAGGACATATTTATACCGTGAAAACTTTAGGCCAGAATGTATTAGCCTGTATCCTGCCATTGTTTAAATTTGTGAAATGTAAGCCGATCTTTTTATCGGCGATACGCAAATGTAGCGAGTAGATACGCGTGCGTGATTATAGATATCGGGATGCGGCAGCGTCTTCGCTCCGTGCACGAGTGTTTCGATGTCCAAAGTCGAAACGAATAAAGTCGGGGCGTTATCGACGAAACATTCGAGGGGTCCGCGACGATTCCTTTCTTTTCCCCTCCCCTCTCGCGTCATGCACACCCCTTGCCAAAAATCTAAATCTGGAATCGATCGCTCGACCACCTTATCTCGAGTATTTTTTCGCGCTCATTACGAAAAACACCGTTATCAGTTCGATTTCTCAGAGGAACAACGAGATGTCAACGATGCAATGTACGAAAAAAGGTTTCTTTCTCAGAAAATCATTGATATTTCGTTACTTTGAGATTTCATCAATAAATCTCTTATTTTCGCAATCGGTACAGAAAAGCACATTGAATAGAGTTGTCGCGCAGCTCGATTCCAGAGATTTCTGATTTGCTACGGGATGCAGTACATACACACCCTGATCGACGGACGGTCATAAATGCGGTCATGTGATTTTTATTCCGTCCGAATAAAACCCTCCCGTCGGATAGGCATAGGTGCATCGCCGCGGCGCGCGGTGCCGCGCAGGCTCCTATCGATCGTTGACGATCAGCTGATTCCTCGAAGCAGTTCGCGGATCACTCGCAATCTGCGACCATTCCCGTCCGATTCACGCCTCGACGCGTGTCGTGCGTAGCACGAAACGGAGGAACTTCCTAGTCTGAAATTTGTGTAGGCGAAATGACGTGCCGCGCTAGTCGGGAGAGAAGAATTGGAGAAGAGAGGGCGGTGTGAGGAGGGCTCAAAAAAAAAGAGGGTCGATGTCCCCTAGCTGTCGCGCGTAACCTGATATCTCGTCGCGACGGTGCTTCCACCCGTTACGATATCCTGGGACCGTCCGTCTCTTCGTTCCGCCGATGATACCTCGCGCGGCTCGCGACGGCGGAAACGCGAGTCTACCGAAAGACCGCCACCTCGGAAAAGATGGTGAAAAGGACAAGTATGTAATGACAATTGCGAGTCGGACGCGGGTGTCGTATCGAACGTGTGCGAGACGCTCTTGCGACGAATAGTAAAGTGGTAGGTACTTGCGTAATGGTACTATCACGCGGTCGGACTTGGTCCTTTTCATACGGAATTTAAATCTAATCGAAAAACGAATCTACTGGATTAACCCGGCATTGGTCGCTAGAAATACTTTCATACGGCGATCGCGTATAAACGTGAGCAAAATGCTCATATAGCGACCAATGCCGGGTTAACTCGGTTACTCGCGAAAAGAGAGATTACGCATCGGACTCTTTGAAACCGATTAGCCGGGGTCGACGTTCCTCGCTGATGCTGTAAATACGTAACGTATGTACGTAATACATACAGGTGGAAAGGACGCTACAGGTCGTCAGCTGGCAACGCGCGAATTCCTCCCGGAATATATTTCGACGTGTGATTTCTTCACCATGACCCTGTATACGTACGTCACGGAACGTCGTGAATTTATACGCGGTCAAAGTGAAAAATATCGCGCGCTGATGCCAACCAAAGTTCCGGAAGATTGAGCGTCCGCGACTCACCTTCGATATGTGCCCGGCTCGTCCAGGTCGTACCAAAGAAATCCAACGAAGAATTAAATTTCCGTACAGTCGGCAATCGGGTCGGCTCGAGTATCACATATGCACCAATGGTAGAGATATTTGCGTTTAAATACACTCGGCACACACCGCGCTACGCAATTCTACCGCGACATAATATTTATGTCGTTTACGGTTTCCCCCTCTCCATCGTCGCACTTCAGATAAGTTGTTTATCTGTATTTTGACGCGCGCGCGAATAAGCGCTACACGCTTCGGTTCGAGGATGCTTACAAAACCCGCTGTGTCTTCACGATACGCGTGTGCATCGCGGTAACTTTGCGACCGTCATCGCTTCTGTGCATCGACGGTATTCAATGCTTATCCAGATCATTTCTCAATATGCTTGTGATCGACTGCGCAGACACTCAACCACGTCCAACGCGATCTCTGCCGAGAATGAGCGCGCGGTGGGGTGTCGCATAGCCACGTCTGACTCGTGAAACTTTGGCGCCACGATCGCTAATACCGCTTCTAATTCAATTGGCTCGAATTTGAAAAAAGTATCATGATCGCTGGCACCGAAACAATCGACCCAAGCCCTTTCTGGATCGACTCGACGAATAAGAATCTCCGTTTCGCGCGAGAAATGCCGCCCACGACAAATCGATCGATACGTCGTATATTTACTTGCTTACTTATCTCAGAGAGGATCGCGCGTGGTACTTTTTCAGAATCCGTTTCCACACGGGACACGCGATCACGGTAGCGCTCTCAGCATTCGGATTGATCCTGGCGGCGGCCAGGATCGGCAGTCCGATGAACGACGTCGCGCGACGTCCAAAAAATGCTTACAATTATCCACCGGATCCCGAAGTACCCCAACCGGCATCCTGGAGCAAACTGAGAACTTTCAGGCGCGGTGTCGTATGCGCGGACGGCGAACCCTGCGCTTACATCGGCAAGTACGCGTGCATCGTAATTGACACGCGCGTCTCACAGAATTTGCTATTTCGTCGTTCCACGGCACGGATTTCTCGCCCAGGACGATGCTGGATCGAAATGGTTCCGCGGTGGATGCGGCCCTGGCGGCATTGATCTGCAACGGCATGATAAATATGCAGAGCATGGGTCTCGGTGGTGGTTTTCTCATGACGATCTACGAGAGGGCAACCGAGCGCGCCGTTGTCCTGGATGCGAGAGAATGCGCGCCGGGCGCGGTACGCCCCGACATGTACAGCGACGAGTTCGAGGACGCCTCTCGCGTAGGTAATACATCGCCGAGCAGATTTTTTCCCTTCCGTTGCGTTCCCCTGCCGAGTGGCAGGATCGCGCGATCCATCCTGTACTTACTCATTCGTTCGGTTTCCGGTATCGCGCGCGTAGGCGCTTTAGCGATCGGCGTACCGGGTGAACTGGCGGGCTATTGGGAGGCGCATCGGAGATTCGGCAAGTTATCGTGGGCGGACATATTTCGACCGAGCATCGAACTCTGCGAAAAGGGATACAACCTGTCGAAAGCTCAGTACGACGGTCTCCTAGTGAACGAGGCCAACATCTACGGAGATTCCACTTTGAGGTGAGTACCCGCACCGCCGTGATCGCGCGCGCCGGTGGCCGTGCAGCATCCTCGCGCGTTACTTTGCTGGCACAGGCAGATGTTCGTGAACCCGGAGACGAACGAATTCTTCGCGCCGGGCTCGATCGTGCGACCGCGGATGCTGTGCAAAACCATGCGAATCATCGCCGCGAAGAACGCGAGCGAATTGTACAACGGAACGACGGGACGTATCCTCGTCGAAGACGTGAGACGGAGAGGCGGCGTACTGACGACGAAGGATCTGAATGATTATCGGTACCTCTTCGTCCTTCGCCCCTTGTCGCCGCGTAAGGCACGCCCGAGGACCGTCCTCAAAGGAACGCGTCTCCTTCGCAGAGTCCGATGGCGAGAACCGGTAACTTCCAAGATGTCCAACGGTGTGACGCTCCATTCCGCGGGACTCCCCGGCAGCGGAGACCTCCTCGCCTTCGCGCTCAACGTCCTCGACGAGTTCCACTTGACGCCCGAGAGCGTGTCCCATCCGAACCTAACCGTCGCAACGTATCACAGGATCATAGAGACGTTCAAGTACACTTACGCATTGAGGGGCGGCCTGGGTGACCGATCTGGCGACGACATCGCCGATGTAAGCGATAACGATCGAGCTCGCTCGCGACGAGTCGCGAAGCTCCTCGCTCATCTCGTTCGCCCCTTTTCCTTTCAGCTCGTCGAGGATCTGATCTCGAAGGATTACGCCAAATCCGTGAGAGCGAAGATCAGCGACGAGAGGACCTCGAGCGATCCGCGGCACTACGGAGCTTCGCACGCGGGAAACGAGGATCACGGGACCGCCCACGTTTCCGTATTGGCGGCTGACGGCGACGCCGTATCCGTCACCAGCTCCGTGAATCTCTAGTGAGTCTCCTCTTTTTGTCCCTCGTTCTCGCAGCGCCACGATCAAACTCTTCGCGCGACTCTTCGCAGTTTCGGAAGCGGCGTGGTCAGCGAAAGAACGGGGATCCTGATGAACAGCGGCATGGACGATTTTGGCATACCTTCGCGGCGCAATTACTTCGATCTTCCACCCAGTCCGAGTAACTCGATCGAGCCGGGCAAGAGGCCCCTCTCCTCCATGGCTCCCAGCATCCTCGTCGAAGATAACGGCGACGTTAGGATGGTGATCGGTGCCGCGGGCGGTACGAAAATCACGACCGCTGTGGCTTATGTGAGTGAATTTCTGAAACGATCGTCTGACGGATGAGCCGTGGGCGTCGAATACGAAATAGGCGAGCGCGCGTGCCGAGCCTCCCGTGTGGCTTACAATTTGCATACGCCCGCCGACTCTTTCCGCAGGTCATCGCCAGACACTTGTGGCTGAAGGAAACGGTAAAGCAGGCTGTCGACGCCGCCAGGATCCATCATCAACTCTTCCCGATGAAAGTAGCTTACGAATTCGGCGTCCCAAAGCCGATAATCGATGGTTTGCGACAGTTGGGCCACGAAATCGCCCGATACAAGGATCGCGGCAGCGTCGTGTCCGCGCTCGTTCGCTCGAACGGCACCGTCTACGCGAACGTGGATTATCGGAAGGGAGGCGAAGTTTCTGGAATCGATTGACGATCGAATGACGCGGTTACGTTGCGAAATACGATATGTTCGCAGTGTCGAAAATCCTAGAAGATAGTGTCGACTTGGAACTACTACAGTCGATCGTAATGCCGCGCGAGTCGCCACGATGAAACACGAAGGGCGATACGAGTTCCGAGACTGATGCGCGCAAGTGCGCGCGATGTTTCGTCCGCGAACAACGCTATTGTTCCGACGAGTGTTTGTTATCGAAAAATAATCAACACAAACGCACGCCGCGCGTCTCGTATAAAACGTCTAGAATCACAACTGGGCGCGTGCGTATCTCTCCTCGCGCGTAATCGTGAAATTCCGTGGAACGCAGGAGCGAGCCCCCTCCACGCGGTTCGAATTGGCGCAAACCGAGACGACGCGACGGCTCGACGTTTCATCGGAATAATCGCGGCGACGGGCAAACGATAGACATTTATTTTGCTACTCCGAACGTTACACTTACGGCGGACCTTCACTTTCGATCCTTCGTTCCGTGATCGTCGCAGAAAACTCGAAGGAAACGCGTACTAAGCACACATAGCGGAGTGACACCGCGCGAGGTTGCCTCGCGCCTGCGCGCTCGTCGGAAGCGGTATAAAAACAGACACGGCAAGCGGTACGGCGTAGTATCGAACGAGCGAGAGCAAGCGAAGTCAGCCGCGATACATTCGGCAGTGTCACTGCAAATCATTCCGTGTTTTTCTCGAAAGTAAATCGGTGAATTATGTCCGAGCAGCACTTTGACGAGTACGAGCACTTCAATTACGACTACGACAAGCATATCTTCACCGGGCACGGCGGTAAACAGCGGAGCAAACGCGAGGCCGTTTGTCACACGAACCACTTCGATCCGAGCGGCCATTCTAGAAAGATCCTGACGAAACTCATGAACAGCGAGAACAACAAGAAGCAGATCAAGACGAAGATCTAAGCCGCAGGTACCGCGCCTTCGAATAAATACACACCGCGACGGCCGATGTCTCCCGCGCGCGCACTCCGGTCGTTCATCGCGCGATATTTCTGTCGCTATCGAGTCGGCAAATAAGATGGCTCCGTCCTCCTGTCCGGGTGGAGCGCGCGACAAAAAAAAACTGCGCACTCGGCTATTTCGTATCTCCGGCATTTGCCGAGGTCGCTGAACACCTGCCGCGATTAAGTAAACCGGGCTTCTCTCCGTTTTTTGTTTTCCAGACGTTCGAGCTTAACACCGTCGGCCGAACCGATTGGGGTCACCGCACGAAGCGACACTCCGCCGCGGTACTCGTCCAGTCTACACGAACACATTAGATTCGGCAAATTGATCTCGTCTTTGATCATGGATTCTATACGATACCTTGGAATAAATCAAGTTTCATAGATTTCTTATCTCGTTGCATAGTTATGGATTATTCGTAAGGTCGAAACACAGTGTCATCTCTGTTCCCTCGCGAGGAAGCGCGTTGGTCGCCGGTGATGCTCGCGAGTTCGCTTCATTACGTTACACATACGGGTAGGAACCATTCGAGGGTACACCCGCGCGAGTTTTTCGGTATGATGTTCTCTTTAGGCTAGATATAGGAATTACGATAAATTCTAGTTTTGCTAAGAACCATTCCAACTCGTTTGGATGGGAAAATAACTTGTGATTTCTATCTCAACGCGGAGCGCGCGCTTGCATGTATTGAGCGAATCTTGCGTCACAGGAGACGGAGTGAAAGAAAATGCAATAAAGAAAATTTAAGCGCCTGATCAACTTGCTCCCTCGCTTTTTTTCTCTCGTGTGTGCGCGCCGAAAGAACTCTGGTGCTCGCCACGCGTTATCTCTCGAGCAAACATTGAAGTTTACAAAACAAAAAATTACTCATCGATGCGACCTTCCGTGCGCGAATCATTGCCAGTCGCTTGTCGAGTGAGTCTCGCGGCGCGTTTCGGTCGAAGATTACGCGAAGGCGCGAGCCTGCAAAGGCCACGAGACGAGGCGTGGATCGACAAACTACGCCGCGGCCTTTGGAATTGCTCCCCACTCCCCTGCGTCGTATACGCGTCTGTCTCACAAACGGCTTCCAGCTGTGTGCATGTACACGGACACGCGGTGTGTACAGTCACGGTTGAAAGTATCTTTTGGTACAGATAACGGTTTTTATTAAAAAAAATATTGACAAACCAACATTGATACGTGGTAATGGGTGAAAAATGTATGTACATAAATACAGGTGTTTCGTCCGTTTCTATCCTTATTTTCTCTGTGCGACAGCTACTCACAGTTTCATTCACCACTCTTGAGGCAGGACCGCGGCGTTTCCGTTCGACCCGCGAATCTCTTTCGCCCGGCGGTGGTTCTCTTCGGCTACAATGGGTCTCTCGCCGTGCGACTAGTCGCTTCTCTCTTTGAGAGATCGAAGAAGCGCTCCAAAGGCAGTGGGAAACAGGGGCAAAGACAGTGCAAATAACGGACAGGACGTGAAATGTTCTCGACACATAACGCGTATTATAGTTTGTTATCGGAAGGGGGGAGGGGTCGACAAATGGCAAAAATAAATACCACACAAATCGCGCACGATCTCGTAAATAATCGGTGTTCTTTTGCCGACTTCGACTTCGAAATTTGTCATCGTTAATAGTTTAAAAAGAAAAGTCCGTACGGCCGATATGCGCAAAAACCTCATGCTTCCATTTCGTTTCCGAAAGAGCATTGTAATGTAAAAGTATCTGTGGGATATGATAAATCTTTTAAAATCAACGATGTAGAGAAGTATAACAGAGAAAGAATATCAGAAGCACCCCTTAAGATTTCTTCGATTTTTCAAGGAAATCGAAATCTCTGATCTTCCAGAATTCCCTTGAGCTCTAGATACCCTTGACGGGTATGATGTACCGTTTACCCGACGGAAGAGACTATACAGATAATAGCAATTTTTTTAAACAATATTTAAGATAAAGACGTTTCGAGCGATTACGTACGTATATTGGTTTCAATCTAGAATGCCAAACCGCCAGCATGAGACATCTCACGGCACTTGTACCGATTTCAATTCGTAGTTGGCAAAGTCGAGCTTCTGCCTCAAGAGACCAGTCAAGATAAACTCGGTGGACACCACTGGCACCAGCCTCGGGGCTTTGGCGGCGAATTTTTTTGCGTTCGATATATCTTCCTCTCGCGAGACGATTACCGTATTCCCCGGCCACGTCGACGGTGCGCGCAGCAGCGGCTTTCCTCCGGAAGCTTGAATCATACCTGCAACAAAGGAAAACATTCGACGATTTCGTTCTCGAGGAACACATCGCTCGCCGCCTGAACATAAACGTCGAAACTTACTCTTCAAGTCCGCGATCGACGGTGGGGCTACGTTTGGCGTCAGCAGGAGGGTGTAGCCTTCGAGAAGCTTACGCTCTCGTGCCCTTTGTAAGCTTTCGGCAAGATCGAAGCCATATTTCTCTTCGGATTCGGAATCCTTGAGAATATAGGGCTCCAGATCCAAGAAACGATCGCTCTTCTTACTCTCGATCAGCCAATCAGTCGACACTATCGGTACTGCCAGTGCCATAGAGCATAAAAATTTCAAGGTCCTTCGAACTTTGTCCGTTACCAGTACGGCACCACTTGTCGGCTTCTCGGTCACTGTTCCGCCTGGAAATGAGGGATCCGAAGGGTGAGTTTAATTTCGGAGTCAAGTGCGCGCGGAATTTCGAACGCGCAGCACTCGCTCACCTAATTGTAAAACGACGCTGCGAAAGTCGGCCTCGTTTATTCCGGTGAAGAGCACCTTGCACCTCGTTCTCGAAGGGGACATCGATGAAGACGTCGACAAAGACAGAGACCTTGCCTCTCGTCCCTTGGATGGCGTCGAAGGATTCGACAATGTCGAAACCTCGATCCTCGAGTCCGTCGTCGAGCCGTTGCTCGAACTCGCGATTTCATTCTGTTCGTGCTTCTCTTTTAGTCCCTTTCCACAATTCTTCCGTTTATTTGATCTCACGGGTTTGCGTATATTTGGTGCATTCGTATCATCGTCGAAATCATCGGCCGATACTTTAGTTCCTCTTCCGCGTCGAGAACGGACAGCGAGAGCCTCGCCGGTAGGCTCCGCCGTAATTGGTCGTCCAACAGCTCTAGCTTTCTTCGCCTTCGGTCTTTCGAGTTCGGCGTCGTCGTCATCGCTATTATTGAGCCTTTTCTCGGTGCTCTGAATTTTCGTACTCTTGCCCCCGTCGTTGGTGCATCCTACGCGATTCGTTTCGCCGAAGGCGGCAGTCTGTGCGTGCGTTAAAATATTCTCTATCTCTTGCGAATCTGAACCAGGTGCCGAACTGGAATCGTCATCCGCGTACGGGCTCGTCGAAGTTCGATTTCTCGTCGACACCTCGGTTTTCTTTATCGATCGCATCTGCGCGCTTGCGTCCGTTGAATTCTGTGATTCGCAATCGCCCTTCTTAAGGTAGCAGCCGGTGGCACGAATATTCCGCGGGAATTTCTTAGATTTACGCTGCGACGACTCACTTTGCGTGTCAACAGTTTTCGTCGTAGATCGAACCGCGCCTTCAGCGACGGACGAGCAGTGCCCTTCCGACGACGTCGCAGTCGTTTGAGGATGGATGTTCGGCGCCAAAGAGCTGTCGTTCGAAGTGGTTTCCGAATCCTTCTCGTCGTAGGAACCTTTGACGACAGGCCGACCTCGCCTCCTGGGAGCAATTTTATCGTCCGAGGATTTTCCTTTCGCCTTTCGCTTCTTCACCGTGGGCTTAATATTTTCATCGTCCGCGTCGATATATCTTTTATTGGGCCGTCTAGTCCTTGCAACCCGCTGGGGATGCTGATAATCGTTCTTGGCCGGGTCGACGGTCGTGGTCTGCAATACAGAGGGAGGAGGGACGTCATCCACCTTGCTAGAATGTCGAATCGCTTGTGTCGTCGTCACTTTTCGCGATTTCTTCGACGCAATCGAACTACTTGCATCGTCATCGTCATCCGAGTCTGTCCAAATACACGGATTCTGAGCTTTCGATCGTGTTTTCGTTTCACGTAATCGTGCATCCAAATTGGAATGATCTTGAACGTACGCAGACTTTACCGAGAGTAGCCTTGAGCTCATTCTCACCATGTCGTCGAAGTCGGAGTCGCTATCGGAATCATCCATAATGTTCTGAAAGTTGGCGCTTTTATCGGAACAATCAGTTTGCGAACCGTGGCACGATCGTTTCGAAGACGCTAACAACTTCTGTGGACCACCGGAATTTTCCACCCCTTTGTGCTCCGCACTATTCGACATCGAGGAAACGGACTTCGCAGATGCGACGTTTGCTAGCACATACGGTGTCGAGTTATCCGCTCGATCTTCGTCACGTTCCTTAGTTAAGGATAGCTTACGCTTCTTTGGTATTATCGATCGTCTCGATATTTTCGTTAAAGTACTTGGTTCCGGTGACTCGCGATCGTTGACGGGCGACGACGATGTCGACGTTGCAGGGCTGGCCGTACTTGACCTGGTCCTCGAAATGTTGATAGCCGGCAAGCCTTCCAGTAGGTCTTGCGTATCAATTTCTAAAACCCTGCGATCATGTTGCTTGGCCTCCACCACGGTTTCCCGATGACCAAGGACTTCCGAAGCATCGGAAGAATTCTCACGGTTTCGAGGCACGCGGTTTCCTTTCGAAGGTGTCTCGAGAGCTGGTATGCTTTCGTCACTTTCGATTGCTTTTCCATCGACGAAACCCGAAGTCCCCGGTGCGTAAATAACTTTTCGTCTTGAATTCGAAGATTTCGGAGCCGGACATTTTTTCCCATCTCGCTGTACGAGACTCTCGGATGGACTCGGGACAATTCTCGTTCCACACTGATCGTCCTTCGCTGTTTCGCTATCGGTGTGTTCCAATATATTTTCAAGATTTTGGGTCGATAACCGTTGTAACTCGCTCATGTCGGTTTCATTGACTCCGTCGAACATTGTATTCAGTTTACGTTCGATACTGTCGTTGAGTGGATTCGAATTAGGTTCCTCGCAGAATGTGTTCCCTCGCATCGAACTTTCGCCACTATCCGTATTTTTGGTTACTCGGCTCTCCTTCGATGCCAAATCGACGTTACCGCTCCGATCAGTGACACTCTTCTTCCCGATGTCATCTTCGTTTGAGAGATCGTGAAGAACTGATTTAAAACCGTCTGTCTTTTTGGTTTTTGCAAATTGCTTTCGAACTTTGATCATCGAGCTCCTTTCATCGGTCATAATCTGCGTAGGTGCCATTGATATGTCGTTGTCGCCTTCATCGTCGGAACTCCCTTTCATCCGTTCCAAACGTTGAGTCGGCGCCATCGTTTCGTCGTAATCATCTGGAACCGATATTCTTTCCCTCTTTTTGCTGATCATGATCTGTGTAGGTGCTGTTGATAAGTCATCATCGTCGTCATCGTCGGGGCTCCCTTCAACCCGTTCTAAAAGCTGTGTCGGTGCCATTGCTACGTCGTCATCCTCGGAAAGAGATTTTCTTCTATTCGCGTTATTGACGGTACCAGGGATCACTTGCGTATCTGCCGTTGTTATATCGTAATCCGCGACGATGGATCGTCCATTTTCTCCTCCCCTATCCATGATTTGCGTAGGTGCCATCGATATGTCGTCGCCCTCATTGTCGGAACTCCCTTTCGTCCGTTCCAAAAGTTGGGTCGGCGCCGTCGTTTCGTCGTAATCATCCGGAACCGATATTCTTTCCTTCTCTTTGCTGATCATGACCTGTGTAGGTGCTGTTGATAAGTCATCATCGTCGTCATCGTCGGGACTCTCTTCAACCCGTTCTAAAAGCTGCGTCGGCGCCATTGCTACGTCGTCATCCTCGGAAAGAGATTTTCTTCTATTCGCGTTATTGACGGCACCAGGGATCACTTGCGTATCTGCCGTTGTTATATCGTAATCCGCGACGATGGATCGTCCGTTTTTTCCTCCCCTATCCACGATTTTCGCAGGTGCCATCGTTAAATCGTCTTGGTTATCGACTGATTTGTCACCTTTTCGCATACCGAGATCGTCGCTAGACAGCGATGATACGTTACGATCACTCGCAACTCTCCTCTCGTTGTGTGCGTCCAGCATTTGCGTTGGCGCGAGAAACAAGTCATCCTCGGCAGTGGAGGTATTTTTGGAGTTTGGAGGTCGTCCTTGCTGCGGAGACAGTTTCGCAAATATCCCTTCCTCGTCCGTATCCGAATCACTCACCACGTCGTTTTTACGACACGACTGTTTCGACTTTATGTCAACCGAAGGTTCCTGAAAAATGCCTTCCTCGTCGGTCTCCGAATCGCTGTCCGCGGAAGACGCAGCGGTCTCAACATTGAGACGCGGTAGATTCGAAGCGGGCGCTAACAAACGTTGAGTCGGCTCGTCAAAAATGTTCGAGGGACCAACGGTGCTTTCGCGTTCAATGCTCATCGACATCAATCGTGGGTCCGACGTTTCTAAATATTGAGTTTCCTGGTCAAAGATGTCTTTTTCTTTCGAAGGCTCGACAGCGGTTTCTTTTCTCTCGAGCACGGCTTCGATGTCACCGTCGAGTAGGTTCTGCGAAGGAAACAATTCTAAACTTTCATCCGGCTCTCCTGAACGTTGATCCTCGTCGCTTTCATCGTCGATGCGCAGATTGGTCGGATTCGGCGAGAGTGTTAAGTTGAGTAATTCGCGTTTCGCCGAATCTTCAGAAGTAGTCTCGGGCTTTCCAGCAGTTTCCGAAATCTGATTTTTCCCGTTTTGCACAATTGTCGTGAATTCCTCGATGCGCTTTACGTTTTTCCCGTTGAAATCTTCTCGTTTCGACGCTTCCTCGGTACGGGATGACGATTCGTGCTCATTCTTATCAACGATAAGCTTTTGCGTTTCCGCTTCGTGGATATTATCACCGTCGACATCGACTCCAGGATTCGTTAAATTGTTCGGCGAGAATCTTTGGGTTTCCATGTCGAATATACTCACCCCTCCATTCTTCGCCTCGTTAACGTCGGGCGGCTGCGTTGAGACGGCCAAGCTCATATCGTCATGGTCTTTTTTGGTTCGGTCGTTCTCCTTCGCAGACGACTCGCGTTTCGCCGAATCTTCAGAAATAGTCTCGGTGTTTCCAGTAGGAGTTTCCGAACTTTGATTTTTCCCGTTTTGCACCATTGTCGTGCATTCCTCGGTGCGCTCTACGTTTTTCTCGTTAAAATCTTCTCGTTTCGACGCTTTCTCGATACGAGATGACGATTCGCTCTCGTTCTTATCAACGATAAACCTTTGCGTTTCCGCTTCGTGGATATCATCACCGTCGATGTCGACTCCAGGATTCGTTCGATTGTTCGGAGAAAATCTTTGGGTTTCCATGTCGAATATACTCACCTCCTGATTCTCCACCTCGTTAACGTCGGGCGGCTGCGTTGAGACGGCCAAACTCATATCATCATAGTGTTCTTTGATTCGGTCGTTATCCTTCGCAGGAAACGGCGGATCGTGGAGAAGTTTAGATCCAACGTGACGTCGTGGCGGTTGGCGAGGGGTTCGAAAAACGTCTTCTTCTCGTTGGCTTCCGAGTATCGTGGCTGAATCGCCATCGCTCAGGGAAGAATTATTCTGAAATTATTAAATGCGACATCGATATGAGGAAATCCTCGTTCGGTGGATGTACTTGTCGTAGTAATAGGATTTTAAAAGAAATTTACAAGAGACGAGTCAGGGGTTCCTGGTATAACCAGTGGTCTTCGTCCAGACACGACTGAAGCCTTCAGATTCTCTCTTGGAGTTTCCGGGATTACGGACATTTCTGATCGCTCGACATCTTTGTAAGTTGCCTCCACCGTACCCAAGATAAGAACATCTCCGTGCTTCAGCTGATAGAAACAATCGGGACGCAAAATAACCTGAAAGAGAATAGCTACTTTTTTAGATCGATTTTATTTTACGGATATAATGCAGTTGGGTGAAGGAACAATGGCGATAAGCTTCGAAACTATGAAATATTTACATCGTTAATTTTAGTCCTATTGGATGACTTCAAATCACAGACGAAGATCGATCCTGCGCGGCCACCTGCTTCGATTTGGGCGTGCTTCTTCGATACGGTCTGTAACATGACATCAAATTGAAATTTATGCTTATCATTTAGTTCCGTAAAGACTGTACGTTCTGTCATAAAGAAAGGAGCAGAGCTTACGCTATGGCTGAGAGTGATATCGCACGAGGGATGCCTTCCAATTTTATTTATGCCCTTGTAAATCGGGTACACGAACGAATCAATGTCCAAAATTCCAACCTGGCTCAATGAGTATACTATTAATATCGGTAGCGTGTTTACGAGCATGTAAGTCATTGCTTCGTGACTAAACTACAAACATCCGAGTACCTGTCTGCGTTCGTCTCCCTGCGAAGCTTCCACCACGGGAAGATCGTGATTTTCCAGGATTTGCGTTAACGGGAGATCCATTGTGTCGTTTAACTTTTACTCCAAGGGAGTATTTTTACTCTAAGTAAATTTCCATTCGTGGCTTCGGTTTTGACATGGGAGTTAGGTTAAGTTGGGTTAACTTCTCTCAATACTTCTCATGTCGAAAATAACGATGCACGCGCGTTAATTTCACTCCAAAGAATAATTCAGAAACAGAACTCAACAATCGTACGGGACGGTACGCCACGATTTTAAAGAAAAAAAAACACCTTTTGCACACTTTTACGTAAAAGTAACGGCTTCGACACTCTGACAGATGCATTCATAACACTTTTTCGAGAGGTCCGGTAAGGTCGAAGATCGATTCTTTCGTCCGCCATCTTCGGGAAATCGACCATTTTATATCGATACTTAATCTCGAACGATACTCTCGAGCGTCGATACGCGGCATATTTGTCGAATTCATACGGTTTACCCATGTGAGATTATATCGGATACAGATAAGTATAGTTAATTTCTTTTGGTTCTTTAATTTATCAGCTGTGTGTAGAGTCGTAGCGGGGAAATCTCGTACAGGATAATATGTCCCAGTAGACCGTAAACGTGCGAGCTTTGCATTTAACGTAAAGAATAAAGGATATAGGCACTTAGGATACAATCAATTCGCCGCTATATCTACAAATATACATGTATTTACCTAATCTGCTAGACGAAAATCAATAAATAGAGAAGCGATGACAGATATATTTCGTCGAGTGGGACCAACGGTGGCGCTTCGACTTTCGCAGCACGATCTCCCGAGACTGACAAAGAAGACGCATGTAAGCATCGTTGTCTCGCGTATTTCTCGCAACTAATAGAAGAGATCTATCGTGGGAATGATATAAAGGGTGGTACATTCTTAGCAATGGACCTCTCGAGAAGTCGGAACAAGCGGAAAACCTCTCATCTCCAGGACTTCGCCGTTTCACCGGCTGTGGGCAACTCGAGGATTTGCTCGTCGTCCGGCGATACGGCGATGTCCTTGAAGCCCGTAGGAATCGGACCGATTATGCTGATTCGTCCAGGCTGTGCGATCTCATCCGGTGATATGGTCACGCTTCGCACTCTGTCGGAATTGAACGAATCGAAGGAATCACTCGCGGCGAATACGGCCTCTCGGGGTAGGTTATCGGACACCGCGAGTTTGCCCTCGCCGTGAAGATGACTTATCTCGTTCTCTCGATCGTTCGGTTCCGTCGAAGGCCCGCCACCGCGACCGCCCTCCACTTCCGTAACCACGGGAGCTCGCAACGTCGTACTTGGATTTCGTCGTTCGGAATTTCCACGTCTACGATTCGTTCGGCCACCGTCGACGTTAACACCGCTCGTTTCCCGTTCTCGCAACGCTTCCCGACCCGGAATGATTTTCTGTCGTCTTCGAACGGTCGCCCTCGTTGCCTGGTCAACCGCGACGGAGGAAATTTCGGTCGCGGGTCTCGCAGTGGTCGACGGATTTCTCCGAGCGTTAACGTGCCTTCCGCGCACGAAGAAACGACCATCGGTGCCGTTGCGGGCCGTCGTCGAATCTTCCCCCGCGAATCTACGATCCGAACGGCCGCCCCTCTCCGGCGAGTCGACGGTGCTGTCGCGCGCCTGGTCCCCATCCCTCGAGTCCTCTCGAGGCGCGCCGGCATCTCCGGACTTGACGACTTCGGGAGGTGTCGTAGACGCGATCACGACGAGCTCCTCCGAGGTAGTTACCGTTCCGGGAGTGGTGGTGGTGGTGGTGGTGAAAATCCGTTGCCGCCTCGGCGTGGAACCGTCGAGGAAACGGGACTCGCGATCGTTTGCTTGCGGTCGACGACCGGACAGGCGAGCACCGAAATCCGGATCGAAACCGAAGAGATGCTCGATCACCTCGGGACGTTCGGAGTCTTCCCGATGACGCGGATTCGAAGCATTTCCATCGGTGAGCCCGACGTTCGGTCTTCCGGAATCCCCTTCCTTCTTCTTTGGCACGATCGTCCTCCTCCGCGAACCACGAACGAACATCGATCCGACCGACGGAGCCGATCGATCAGTCGTCGCTCGAATCGTCGTCGTTGGTACGGTTTCGTCGGACGTTTTCCGTGGTGTATCTCGCGTTAAATCGCCGCCACCACCGTCGACTACCGCTGCGTTCGTCGGCTCGGTTCTCGATGCGACCGCGCCTTCCGCCGGATCATCGCGGAATCTTCGAAACGGGCCCTCCCTTTTCGGCAAGCGCGGTGGATATCTCCGCATCGCTGTTGGCCGTGGGGTCGACTTCTCGCGGTTCTCCGACACGTCTTCCTTGATCTCCTTCGTCGTGATCGCTTCCGGTCTGACGGCGGAGACTCGTCCCTCGACGTCCGCGTTCAAATTGGGCATTGGCGGCGGTGCAGGTGTCGTTGGCGGCGGTGCAGGCGTCGTTGGCGGCGGTGCAGGCGTCGTTGGCGGCGGTGCAGGCGCCGTTACCGGCGGTGGAGGCGTCCTTTGTGAGAGCAGCGGTCGAGGCGTCGATTCCAGGAGTGGCAGTCGAGACGTCGTCTCGAAGAGCGGCGGTGAAGGCGTCGTCTTCGGGAGCGGCTGCAGTGACGGCGGTGGCGGTAGCGACGGTAACGGCGGTGGCGAAGAAGATTTCTCGGGGAGTTTTCGACTATCGACGAGATTTGGCTCGCTTTCGAGGAGCTTGCCGTCGTCGTCGTCATCGACGCCGTCGCGACCTAGCGACGCGGGAACGTTCATTGTGTTCTTCGCATTGGCCGTCCCGTTTCGGTGCCGCCGTGGAAAATGTCGATTGAAGCCTCGACCCCTCTTCGTTGGAAGCGGTGTCGTCGAAGCGACCTGGACGTCCAGCGGGGAGGCGACGTCTTTGACTTTTAAAATATCGTCCAGTACGGGAGGTCGCGCGGTCGCGATTCGGTGCCGCGGGAAATTTCGATCGAAACCTCGGCTCCTCGTCGTTGAAAGCGGTGTGGTCGAAGGGACCTCGACATTCGGCCGAATGGCGCCGGCTTCGACGGTTCGGACGTCATCGAGTACGATAGGTCGCGCGATCGGGCTTCGAGTTCCTTGAAACGCGGTATTTTCGAAGTTCGTCGGAGTCGTCGTCGCTGGTCGAGGAATTTCCCCGGTATCCTTCGTCGCGAAGATGGAGTTCGGTTGAATCCAGCGTTCGGAAATGACGAAGGAATGCGATACAGGAGGCACGTCCTTTGCAGCAATCGCGACCGCCGCCGGAGTTTCCGTTTTCGTCGACGAAATTTCGGATTCTTCCAGCCTCTTCGAGTCGAACGCATCGCCGACGTTTCCAGCGTCGTCCGTGATCCGCAGCACCTCCCCCCCTTCGCTTTCGTCAGAATTATCGGCAACGATGTACTCCGGATATCGAAAGTTGACGGGTGGCGCCGTTACTCCGGGCGGAAGTTTGATCACGCCTGTTCGAGTGGCTTCTGGAGGCGCGCTTTTCGTAGCCAGTTGCGAAATCTTCTCGTCTCCGCCCTTTCCGCTCTCCGAGTTAGCGATCGCTCTCGCGACGCTCTCCAATATTGCCGTACCAACGACATCGTCCGAATGATTCCGAATAACTTGATTCCTCAGCCTCTCCTCCTCCGAGTGGTCGCTTCTCGGGTCCTCGAATCCGTTCGAATATTCCGGATACGTAAAATTCAACGGCGGTGCCACGATTCCAGGCGGCAGCGGCCTTTTCGTCGGGTCTGTCTCGAGCCTGCTGTCGACGTGCCGCGGTTCTTCAACGGTCGGTCGAAGCGCGGGAGGACGCGAGCCGACGACGAAACGAAACGGTTGCTCGGCGGGGCCTTCTACTCGGACTTTCGGACCGATGGATGGGCGTCCCGATTGCGCGAGGCCCGAGGCTGGCGTTCTCGACGATTCCAAGGCGGCTCGCTCCGCGGGACTGCGAGGATCGACGTATTCCGGATATACGAATGGTACCGGAACGACGATTCCGGGCGGGAGTTCGAATCTCTCGCGCAGGTGCGTTTCGGCCGCCGTGTCGTCGAAGTCATCGGGCAGCCTCGCGGCCGTTGTCTCCATCGACAGGAACGTCACTTGGCACAGACCTATCAGCTGTACCATTCTGCGAACGCGGAGAACCGATACGAATTTCAATTTCAAGTCGAGCGACGACATGGCCGTCCACGAAACGGACGCAATCCTTTGCCAAATGGAGATAAAAATATATACTCACTGAATGACGTTCCGCCACGTTGAAAACCCCATTTCTCGGGGCGATAACGGGAAGCGCTCCTATTTTACACGATCGACCGGTGAGATATTTACCGTCTAATAGCGCGCGTGCGACGCGTGGCATTCAATTTATGCTCTTCCACCCCACCCAGCTCCCTAGATTTCGTCGCAGGGTTATCCGGTCGGCGGAGAAAGCGAGAGGTGCGAAATTTCCAATTTCTCCGGCAAAACACCCCGGGATGCTCTGTGGGAGCGCGTCCCTCGTCGAGCGTTGATGCGTTCGCCTGCAGTTCCGGTAGTGCGTGCGCCCAACGACGCAGTGTCGCGCGGACTCGGCATTCCGCCGAACGAAAGTGACAGGAATCCTTGTGAAAGTAGATTCGAAAGATAACGCATCGTTGTACGGTACATTCCGAGTGGCCCTCTATTCCTTCTCGCGAGGCATCGTCCGTAATTGATGAAAATTCCCGCTCCCCGTCATTTCCACGAAAATCGTCACGCGAGGTCCGCCCCGCGGCGGCGCGTCCTCCGCGCTTTTACACCTACGGTATAAGTATGGCGATTGACACGCGTAGAATCAGAAAACCTACAAAGATCGATACGTCATGGCGAATCGCACCAACCCCGTGGGTGGTCGCCTGCATTAAAGAGGCGACGATGATGACGGATTGTAGTTCCGTAAACGTGAATGTATTGTAGCTCCAGCTTTACGAATCAACGCGGGATAGGTACCACGCGGCCCACATGTGACTCGCTGCGAATCACGAGCGAAAACGGTAAGAGGTTAGGTCGGTTTAGGTTAGGTTAGGTTATGAAATGTCACTCCGTCGAGTTAGGTTAATGTAACCCGACTTTGGCTGTCAGACGTACCAAGCCGCGTCACTGGTGGGAAGCCTCGAAGGGGCCAGCAGCTGATATCGGCTCGATCGATCGACGATCGTTTGTAAGTTTCGATTTCGACGATAAATCCTTCCTCGCAATTTATCCTTGTTATCGACCAGTCGCTTAAGGATGGCACGATCACTCTTCGTAAACTTAACAGACGAATGTACTGGTAATTGTATTTATATTGTCTCTTGATCTCCCATTCACGGATCGTACGATACTTTCAGAACCGAATCTTACCATGTCCGAGTTACCGATCGAATTGACAACGAAACCGTTAGCACTAGTAGGTATAACTGGACTAGACACTTTAAATAACGCGATCCATCGATCTATTTGGGATGCGTTCAGCAATAATCGTCGGTCGGACGGGGCGGCGGTACGTTTCAAGCTACTCAACGGCACGTACGAATTCTCTACGGTTAAACCGAAGGTACAAAAATAATAGGCATCTGTGTGCGGTTGATGGCCGACTATCTGGCTTCTTATACGTCTCTAAGAAGTTGCCGTCATTTTTAATGATTTCTTATTATGAAACGGAATGTGAGAATAATGGAGATTATCATTATAATAATTACCGTCGTCTTTTGTATTCCGTACCATCAAGCGTAATTCCTACGAGTGGTACATACCGAAGGGAATACTGAAGCGTAACTGGATGAACAAGTACCTCGATGAAATACCCTCCGTAGTTGTTATATTTTACGATCTGGATTGGAATGATCCTACATGGAACGAAAAGAAGATAGAATGTGCTTCGCGAGTCCAATCGCTGAGGTAAGAGCAGTAGTTGTTGTAGTAGTCATTCTGTCCGATGAATTTCTATATTCCCGTGCATCGATACATTCCGATAGGGCTGCCATAGAAGGGCGGAGCACGAAAATAGCAGTTGTATTGGTGCAACACGGCACGCCACCGCCTCCCGGTGGAGAAGACGTCGTCATGACCGAGCGTGCGACTGCCCTCTGTAGCGCTTGCGAGCTACCCGCTAAATCGTTGTACGTGTTACTGCATGGAGATCATCTGCTGGGTTTCACTCTAAGGTACAACGACACGTTAAGCTTAAACACGTAAAATATGTAAATCGTATTATCGAGGGAAGTCTCTCAACGACATCTTTACGCAGATTAAAAAATGCATTTTACGAATTGGCTCAAAATTTCTATCATCACGAATATCGCATAGTCAAGGGCCACAAGGATCATCTGAACAAGACGACTCATCAGTATTTGTTTGTCCGCCATCAGTTTAAAATGGGATTTTTAAACGAACTTAAGCAGGATCAACAGACTGCTCACAAGTGAGTCGTCCGAATAGGAGGCGAAGAAGAGGAGAGGATACGCCGATGAGATTTCTATTAATCGCCTTTCGTCTTAGGCACTATCAACAAGCGTACAACAATTTACTGGACATTCGAATGGTGGATACGAACGCTCTGGAAATTAAAACCGTTGCTGGTTTTATCAATTATAAACTCTGCAGATTGATGTTTAGCTTGAATCTTGCGAGAGATGCGATATCTCAGTTTAGAGCTCATACGGAACGGTAAGAATTCAAGCATCTACATTCCCGCTTGCCGTCGGATACCCACGCAACTCGTCCTCGTCAACCCTTCCTGAGATCGTATTCGAATGCCGTAGATTCAAGTTACGAACCGGACCGAAGGAGCTCATATTCGAGCATTACGCTTGGATGTCCAGCCAGTACTCGACGTTCGCGGAGTTGTTCGACGAAGCTATCAGGCAAGGTCTTCCCGCCGTGCAAACGCAGCATCCGGGCTGCTATTTTCAGTTGGCCGCTCGATACGCCAGTCTCAGGCAGTCCGCTTGCAGAGAATTGTGCAAGGTACGCGTCTTTATAGAACCCGACGATAAAGCGATGACGCGCGTGTAATCGGGTAGGAAATGACAACTTGTCAAGGGTCGAACGTCGAATTGTAGAATGTGTGCAGTTATCCGGATCCCGATCCTTTGGCGGGACTGGAAAAATTAGAATTTTATGGTCAACGACCGTGGCGGCCTGGAAAGTTGAGTGCCGAGCCGGCAGACATGACGAAGGAAACAATTGCAATTCAGGCGTTACAATTTAAGGAAAAGACCACGGTCAACCATTCCGTAAGCGACGCGTTCTTCTCTTTCTGTCTCTCGTACTCGTCGCGCTTCGCAATGATTGCGGTATCGATGAATTCTGTTTCAGATGATAATAATAGGTTTGCTAGGAAATGCAATTTCTCGATTCAAAACTTATCGCTGTCCGAGAATGCGCCGACACCTGGGTACGTATCCCTCTTATCGTCGCGGAAAGAGGCAGCGCGTACCTTGACTCGCGTTCTCCCTTCATTTTTCGGCCAATTTATATTTATATTCCAGTCGTTCAGATGGCCGACGAGTATTACAATTCTCAAGATTACGGCAAGGTTCTGACGTGAGTAATACCTCTGTCGTCGATCGAATTACTCGCGTTACTTTCCTCGTTTCATCGCACAGACTTGTCTAACGCGATAAATCGTGTCGCGACTTTCGGTTTGCCAGGCTATTGATGCACATGTTGTGGGAATACCGTGGCGAGCGATGGCCTATTTTACTGACCGATATATTGAAGAAGGCGTTACGCGCCGCGTACCTATCGGCGAGCGTTCAGGACTACCTCACCTTGGGTCTCGAGGCGTTAGGAAGTTCCACTACTCTATCGGACGGTCATCGAGCCGCTATTCGTAGCAACATCATCAACGTGCTCAATGTGGGTTTCGGTAATTCTTGAAATACCTTCGAGATCGTAAGTACGAGAATTTAACTTTGACCGCGAGAAACGAATACATCTCAAACGCGTTTAACAGAAGGAGGTACCTGATCCCGAGCCAGATTTGTCAGATGACATTACAGCCCCGGCAATCGCGAAATGGCATACAGAGCTCAGCCGGCCCGAGCCCTACGTCTTTACGATCGACGATAACAACACGACTAGCTTCGTAAAAGTGAAAGCACGCTTTTCTCAGCCGACGTTCTTCGTCGACGCTAATGTCGTTATCGAAATATTCGTAAGGTGATTTTAATGAGCATTCATGAAATAGTCTCCGGTAGCGAATAACAACAACAACCGTGACAAGTGTAAAGAATGATGCGACTCGCGTGCTCTTTTAATTGGCTATCGTCTGCTTAACTTCAGGAATTTGTACCAAGAAAGTATGGAATTTTCCAAAGTATCGGTGACTGTCAACAGTCCGGGATACAGTTCGGAATTCGCCGTGGCCGATATTCAAGACAATCCTCTGATTTTTCGTCCGGGAGAAACGAAGAAGTTTCTCTGTCAGTTCCAAGCTCGCCAACAAGACGCCGACAGCGACATTCAAATTAGCACAGTCTCCCTGTATTTAGGAAACGAGGGCGATTGCTGCGTAATTTTACGATTCTCCGCAACGGGCGGAGAGGCTGATCTTCCGGATCGCTTATACTCGGAGATACAACACTTTCGGTACATTCGATCGCTGCATATTCGACACGAGTCTCGGGTTCGGGCTGATAAATGAATTTGCAGGGCTGGCGAATTCGAGTCGATAAGACCGGTAATAACCGCACGCGTCGAGCAGGAAGAGTCTGGTGTGAGAGTAAGCGCCGAATCCCAGAGTCCGGCACTCTTGGGCGAGTGGCTTCCAATCACCGTAGAGATAATTACAGTCGAGATGATAACCAACGTCACTCTCTCGGCGATACTCTTAACGGAGAACGGTAGCGAACAGTCGAGTATGCATTTTCTCTTTCAACCCTGAAAATCGTTACACGACTTCGTTCTCGCGTACGACGCGCGCGCAACGGTAAGTGATACGTCTTTTCTTCCTCAGCCGAATTGAGCTTAACCACGACGAACAAGCAAACGCCCGTAGTGACCAAAATTGACAACATCGGGAGGAACGGTACCGCGCGACAAACGTTCTACGCGCGGGCTCATAAAACCGGCGACAGAAATTTCGCTATAAAGGTACGTCACGTGGTGAGATAGCCGTTAGCTCCGCGAGTGCCGGCATCCCTCTTTACGAAGCAATCCTCGCCCCAGGTCGATTACACCGTGTCCGATCAAATAAAAGGCACTAAAGAGTCGACGTACACCTTGCCAGTCGTAAAGCCCTTCGACGTAGCGACTCAGTTTTACACGCCGTTGTTCGAGCCGCTAAAGAAAGGCTTCATCGGCGAACCATTCATCGTGATGCCTCACCTCATCTGCACTTCGCCGTGTCCCATAACAATCGTGAATACTTGGATCGACTTGGTAAGCCGTACGAAACGCGCGTCGTCGAGAGCGCGGAGCTCTTTATCCGCCCCGGGGTTGCGGAGACTCTTTCTCAACTTGCCTTTCTCGCGATTAGAGCGATTCTATGCGGAGGGAAGACGAGGATCCGCAGGAATCCATTTTGGCGGAGCTTACGTTGTGCGACGGTGAATCTGCGTCGGAAGCACATTGCGTTGTCCCGCAAATTGGTAGCGAACAGCCGTCCAGTACCGGAGTGTATACCGTTCGGTGGAAACGGTGAGTCGTCGCGTCGATTCAAAAGTTTCGCAGCCGCGTTATCGTGACCGTTTTGCAGGGCGAACTGCGAGAACGCCCTGGTGACGAGCAGTAGCGTGACGCTATCCCCGTTATGGATCGAAGACGCGGTGGTGGTTTTGGAGGCAAAATTACCGGCTCACGGTTGGGTGCGCACCCCGCTGTCAATATCGTATCGCGTCCGAAATCATTCCGACTGTCTGATCACTCTCAGACTCGCTATGGATGCGAGCGATGCCTTCATGTTCGCTGGACAGAAACAGGCGAGTCGTCGTACCGCGTGCTCACCCCGTCGAGATGTCGACGCAACGCCATTTTCGGTTAATAGCGTCGACGCGATGTCCGAATGAGACGGTATCTCTTTTCAGGTCGACATCTGTATACTTCCGAATGGCGAACGTTCGGTCGAGTGGATCTTGCGGCCGCTCGTGGCGGGCTTGGTGGCTCTTCCGATATTGTCCCTGGCCGTACCCGATGGTACGTATTCGACAAGAGCTACACGCCTTGCCGACACGTCGTCGTAATCGTAACTCGGTGGTATCTTTTCTGTTTGGCCAGACGAAGAATCTAAAGTGAGCAAGAGTCGACTCAAGGAAGTGTTGGAACGATCGTTGCCTAGTCATATCTATATTATGGTGAGTCACTGAAAGTCGATCTCTCGACGTTCGACACGGGGTAAAGAGATTCGTATTCGTGTTACAGCCGCAGACGCAGTTTGTAGAAACGTGAGATCGAACGGGAAATCGAGAGCGGCGTGACTTTGTATATCCGCGCGCGAAGGAGTATGCGTTATTTTATCCCCACAGTTGTATATTCAACTAGATTCTCGGCGATCGATTACGCCGAATCACGTATCGTATACTTGTTCGAACGAAAGAATATATACATATACATTAATTTGTTTAATAAACTTTATTTCAATTACATTTTAAGGTATGCTATTTCTTTGATAAACTTAATGTGACCCAGCCACGTCTCGTTTTTCGTATATGGATACTGGGGGATGAAGATTATTAGGACTCGGCCTTTCCAATTCCTATTGGTCGCTGCTGGTTGCTACCCGATACACCCCGAACAAGCCGTGTGTGTAGTGTGCAAGCCCTACGACGCACCCTCTCTGGATATGGAGCAGGTTATGAGTATCGCAATGCCTTCGATCGGTCTCGATTGTCTAGATATTCTCGAGAATTGTCGGAAAGAAGAAGGGGATTTGGAGAAACGAATGCAAGAGCAGTACCTAATTTCACTAATTTATGCCAATTTCTCACGTGTTCCATATCTCGTGCTGAGATCGAATCGGTGTAAAAAAAAAACAACGTGTCAATTTCTTAATCTTACAGATGCGCTGTAGTGCATTAATATCGATTAATTCTATTCGAATAATCTCTCAAGCCGTAATGCATTACTCGCGTCTCGTTTACAGTGTCGATGCGTCCCTTAATGCGCCGCATGGTGATACCACGGAATCGATACCGGATACCCTTGAATCAAAATCGGCACATTTCGAGGCGAACGTGCAGACGTGCCGACTGCGCAATCGTCGATTCTTAAAGGTTCGAGGTCTCCTTATTTCACAGCTAGTCTAAGGAGAATGTGAAATCCATCCGACGCATCCAAAGAAATTTCTAATAGGACTTGGAAGGAGCTAAGGCGCGATTACGGACTATCGCATCTTTCACGCCGACGGAACTGGAACTCGAAGGCTCGGCGAGAGCGTATCGAAATCTTCCAAAGGTTGCGCCGTCCTGACGCCGTCGTTCCAAAACTCATCCGGACAAACGCCCAAGGATTCACGTACGCATGACGTTTGTACTTTTCTGGAATTAGTCTTTCGGCCCGATAACTCGAGCCGAACGAACAAACTTGTCGATTAAAAGCTTGTTGATCGTTCGGATCGAAGGATCGGGTCGATCGTCGAGTCACTCGCTGTACAGTCCCGTAAATCGTACATTCGCCGAAGAAGAAGAAAGATTAGAATTTTTTGCGATAGATTAGCGCAAGGATACGGAGACTTCGTAGATGGCGTGGACACGCGTTAAAACTTGTCAGTTGCGAGAGCAACGGCATTTTTCTCCGAGTCGTTTCGCGCCCGAAAGGGGACAATATTCTAGAGAGAACTTACCCTCATCGCGCGCCGACAGAATCCGAGCTGTCGTTGGTTTATTGAGAGCGGAATTGCTCGGCGTCGAAAACACTCCTCGCGCGAAGGTTCGCGGACAAATGCGAACACCTTCTACTTGTCTAAATGGTATTCGCATATGCTTTCCACATGTGACCGGGCTATCGGCACGATAATTACCGCATGCATGCCGTTTTACGAACGCGTGTACTCGGTAGGATAACCACGTTTCAGTAGCATTTCGATAACAGCTGTGACTAATTTTATTAACCGTAAGATTATTTTTCTTACCTATTAAAGCCAACGTAGACTGGTGCGATAGACTCGAAAGACATTGCCAACGAATGGGGATGTTGAGAGAACTCCCGTTGCTCCCGTATTATCATTTCGATTCGATACGAACGGATGTGATATCGAGTGCGTCTTGCTTTTCTAACTGGCTTCCACAAATCTCAAGCCATTTGCTTTGAAACCGAGGGTCGGTACGAACGCGGAATACGAAGTGGCGGTACCGATCGTATCCATCCTAGCCGTACAACATTTACATTTTTGTTGCAACCACGTAATTCCAGCAGCTGGGCAAACAAGTTGTCAATAAAATTCGTTAGCCCCCAATGCAAATACATACATGGAAACACCTGCCGCGGCGGCACCGAGTTCGTAGCAAACAGCTCTCGTTCGATGTTGAAGTAAAATTTTGCCGAGAGAATTAGTAGAGAAAAAGTCAATTAAGCCCTGCGGAAGTTTCTTGCGTCGATATTTCAATGACGCGCTATTCATTCTAAATTCTTCCGAATATCGTTGATCAAGAATGCACGATACTCGTCTAGAAATGTTGGCAAATTTTGTCCTACTTCAACGTTATTTCAACAATGCTCGCTGAAATTGTCATTATATGATACTCTGCTACGAAACCGGGATCGATGTCAATTCATCGAGTTTCCTCCAGTTCTGGGCTACTACTGCATAGACATAGAAAAGTGTAGGCGAACTGATAGCGAATATCGTCGCTTCGAGGCCATTTAACGCTTACACAAGTGTATGAATATAAAACCGGTCTCTCTCTCTGCAGTGCTCGAATTACTACGCAAAGTGTCCGCGTTTGCGTTATTACGCTTTTTCGATCGCAACATCATTTCCCCCCTCGTCAATTCATACGATATCTATTGATTAGGTATGGTCTTTCGAGTCAAATAACGTCAACATGTTTGTTCTGCCGTACTATTTTGCACTACGCTACTAGCAGTGTCTACGCGTACGATACGCGTGGATTGCGTGCGTTTGAAAAGAAAAATTCAGCAATTGATAAAATTCTTGCGTCAGTGTCGGTTTAATCGACTTGTAGGGAAAATCAAATCAGTCCGAATACACGAACGCGCGTACTTTTCTTACTGAAAAAGTAAAAATGTGCGATAACAACGTTAAGCGGATGTAACGCGAAGCGTGTCACTTTAGTTGTTATCTATATGTGTGTTAAAAGTATTTCTCTCTATTGAGCTTCCTTCTTGTTTCCGCCTCTGTCGTACGCTATCAGGAGTGGTAAAAAATATAAGACCGCGACTCCTTCGCACCATAGATAGTCGTCATCCCGCATCTAGAATATACTTTACAAATCAATAGATTCGTCAAAGACTCGTGGAGCGTACGTATGGCGCGTGGCATATCCCTTTACCCGAACGAATCTATTTGCACGTCCGCCGTCGTTTCCTTATTTTCGATGAAGGTGCAGGGGGTGGGACTAAATAGAAAGATTCGAAATCCGCTGTATTCTCAGATCACCTTTATTTAAGCAAAGTATCGCATACTTCATATAAATTAAGAGTTGATACGCGATTACGTATCCGAGCAATTATTACCGCAAAAAAAGTAAGATTTCCCAAAGTCGATCACAATATTGGCGCGTACGGATGAACGCACCAGAGCATCGTATTATAACGACCGCTCTCGCAGCTTCTTTTGTTCGTTCAATGATAGCGTCGCGAGGTGCACGGAAATATCATATTGTACGATTTGCCAGTCACCAACGCGATGTTCTACTCTGTCGCGTGCGAAGGCATTGCCGAGTAAGGCCGTAATTTTATATAGGTATTGCATACATATATATGGATTGCTCTTATAGTCTCCGATAGTTTTTTTCTAAGAATTTCAGAGCAGCACCTAATTTTGTTCAAAATATAATACGACGCGACATGTTACCGCATTAAAATTGTCACTAAGTAAATTAGCCTTTAGAATCGCAACTCTCTCATCATACTTCGTATTCACGAGCGATATACTCGTAATCACGCCTACGATACTGAATTTGCATTACGCGTTTATAAATTTGCCAATTATAGGGGCCACCCTCTCGGGATTGTTTAAATGCACGTGGTGAGTTCCATCCACCTCGTGATACTCGAATCTCTTTGCTCCAACTTTGATACGATCTAAAACTTTGCCATAGTTCTCGGGTTCGTCGAATTTCATTCCAGGAACGGCGCGAATATTGAGGTAGGCACACTTGATTCGGGCGGCGTACGCCAGTATCAGATCCATCGACAGCATCCCCAACAGCGAAACCTGCGGTATCGGGTATAAGCGTTATCGTACAATTGTCGACTCGAGTCGCAGTCGAGCGATGCGCAGGAACGCGTCGACGTGCATTCGAAAAAAAAACATAATCGTAAGCAACCTTCAATCTCGGATCCCGAGAAAAGTAATGGCGACCGGGACTGGGCGCGGGCTGCATACCCCTGGCCATTAAAATTTTCGCGCTCTCCCTCGTAATGGAGCCACCGTAAGCGTCCTCCACGATGTTCAGCATCTCGTCGTATTCGTAGCACGGCACGTTGTCGTGCGTCAAATCCTCGTACTTGAGATACTTATCGATGTGGTCGCCCGTAATGGCGGCAGTCTTTGTGATGTCCTTCACGCTGGGACTCGCGATGTCCAGGCTTATGAGAAACTCCACTTCGTCGGGAAACGAAGCGGCGTAGAGGAATGATATAGCTCCGCCGAGGGAATGACCCAGCAGTTTGACCTGTATGCGAAGTAAACGTCTCGATGAGCGATCGAACGGTCGACGGTGATCGTCCAGTCGTCGTGTCGTGTAGAGCGTAGGAGATCGATATGGACTACACGAGAGAAGATGAGCCGAGGATCGAGAGTCGAAGACCACCCTGGTGAAAGCACTAAAAAGCCAATCAACCCAAGCCTAATGCAATGACCAATCGCGCTTGTTCGCGCGCATCGGCGCGTACCACCGCCGCGGCAGACACGAGCGATCGTACGAAATAGAAGGATGACTGTTACACGTTATCGATTTTGGAATGATTGCGAGCATCTCCGTACGCTCTTACGTTTTTCTTCGTTGAACGGGACGTTGAAAAGGTATTTTTCCGCGCGAGCAATTTCTTCTACGCGCCCGCTCTTCTCCGTATTTCGAGTTGCGTCAACCGCGTACCGCGAACTTCGTGGAGGGGACAGAAAGATAGGCTCGCTAACCTTTTTCCACTTAAAATGATTGACAATTCTACGGAGGAACATGACGCCTTCCCAGTAAACATAGTAATATCCGCCCTTGGGGTAGTGCGAGGATAAACCGTGTCCTGGCATGTCCAAACAAAGTACGGCAACACTGTCGGGAAATAACGGCATCAGGGTGTCAAAACTGCCTGCGTTATCCTGACGCCCGTGCAAAGCCACTATGGGTTGGACCTCTAGGGGTCCCCACCATTTGCCTGCGGGTAATTCGAACGATTACTATTTGAAATGCAGTTTTCGTGGATTCCGGGTGCGCTCGCGTGGACGCATTTTTGAATGCTTGAGAAAGTGCGGCGCCATCTGATACTTAATATAGTTGGCGTCGGAAATTAGTTGCACCCACCGCGTAACAGTCAACCTTACGTACTTACAGACACGCGTAATCGTACTTTATTTTTTTTTCTTCGATCGTGCCGTTCTTCGTGTCGTATGCGTCGTAATGCCGGTAACGAATGCGCGTTAAATGATGATGGAGAGGCGGTGCTAAGCTATCGAATACGAGGGCCAATACCGAGACTACGCAAAGAGGACTGTAAACCCGTGGGAGTGATAAGTCGTCGTGTAACTTTGCAGTACTAGCTAACCTTGTCCCACTTGTAATATTTAACGATTCTACGGAGGATGATAACACCGTCCCAAAATACATAGTAGAACTGTCCCTCCGGATGGTGAGAGGAAAAGCCGTGGCCGGGCAGATCTATGCCGAGAATCGCTACATCCGCCGATAATCGCGACGCCAGGGCTTCGAAGCTCCCTGCGTTATCCTGCCAGCCGTGTAAAGCTACGATCGGCTGCATGCACGCCGGTCCCCACCACTTTCCTAAATTTTTCATCGTAGCATTTCTTATTTCTATGGATACGTTAAAGTCGACGACGGGGGTACAAGCTTCCGCCGCACGATACTAATGGACTTCCCGTTAATACCAACTGCGCAACATCGTATACTAACCACTTATGTGACCCCATGGCACGGGAATCTGGATTTCTTCCACACCTGCAACGAATCGTTGTTTCGGAAAATGTAGGAGCACGTCGCGCGACAAACGATCATCGAGTGGAATTAAGTTTCGTATTCTCGCGTTTGAATTCTCTTTACCGTTGGCCTTGTAACCGTTGGAATTGACGGCACTTCCCGGTTGTACGCTCGTCATTCTTTCGACGTTTCCAGCTGCGCCAATCGACGGGATTGCGCGGGAACGTGGTAACTTCTCGCGGGTGGGTCCACCGGTGTCTGATGCCGAAGAATTTATCATAGTTTCACACTTTCTAACCTCTCGAAGAGGTTGAAAATTTACGAGTCATCGACGATCGAATTTGAATTTCGCTTGTGCTCATTTTAAGAAGTTTTCAACGATCGAGATGGCACTAATGTATATAGTACTATGTTATACCTACATAAAATGTTATCGTGTCTTTGCGATAGCAACGATGGAATGATATTGTGGTTACGTGCAGCTTACGTCACGTTCGGTATAATCCCCGTATAACCTCAATCGACTTTCGATTACATCGATCTTTAATTCCTCAGTTTCTTCGAGTCCGTTGATTTTGGGAGAAAATAAAGAACTATCATTCGAGCTGAATGTTCCACCCTCTCGCGAAGCGTGACAACGGCAAAATGCACAATTTTCGTTTTCGCCCTATTATAATCAGATCCACCCGAATACAACTTCGTACATGTGGTTCCAGTGAATCCATGCGACTGGGCTAGTAGTGGACTATAAAACTCTATACCTATATATGCGCGCATCACGCCACCCGTCGAAGGGGCGAGAGGCAGCAGACGAAGTCGGTATGTAGGTACTGTATGTAGGTACATAGCGTTTCTGTTTCATCTGTCGGTAGAGAAGAGTACGGTTTCAACGTTTCACCGCAACGTCGCGCTCATGTCGACGCGTTTCGAGGTGACGTCACATCCGCTCGCGATTTGGTTCCTTCGAAAGTGGATATCGCCCGGGTCAGGCTCAATAATTTTCATCGTGCGGATTTACGTGATACGGGTTACAGCTGGATCGGTAGATGAAATCGGCACAACCAGGTTCTCTCCGTCGTCTTTCTCACACTCTGTCCCAAATTATCAGGGAAAGATGATGCGCAAGCGAAATCCGCGCGAGCAGCGAGTTACGCGTGCCAAACTCTGTTGCAATTTTATCGTATAACCGACAATCGACAGGTACGCGACTCGCGTACGCGCAGCTTTCACGGGAAATAGCATTCGTAGATGAGGTGCCCATTCACATTCATTTCGGTTTTCAATGTCGTTCGAACACGCGTGTACGCGATTATCGCACCGAGCTGCATCATCTCCACTCTTGCGAGTACGCGAATACAAATGATGGCGGGTGGGGTCTACTTCGCAGTCCGAGGTGGATTCGAGAGTCCGCCTTCGTTCGAGAGTAGCCGTAGTCGGACATAGTCGACTGCGCCGACACTCCGAGTCACTCGAAGTGTCGGACAATTTGAACGGTGCGCTAGACTCGCTGAAAGAGATTCGCGTGAAATCAATTCCACGCCATATCGTGTCCCGATTCCGACCACTTGCGCGCCAATGATGGGAACTCAACTAAAATTGGCAGACGATCAGCGTTTCGCTTTGATGAAGGTAAGTCGTTCGCTCCTCTCGTCAACAAAATCCTCGGTGAACGGATTACGGCGTTGCGCTCGACATTCTTTTCCTACAGGGTCACGCAACGTAGCGTGGACTCGGCTCGTAAGAATACCGATACTTACCGTGACGGACTACTCGCTGAGAGATCTCGATCGATAGTACGTTGCGTTATTATCGGAATACCGTCTAGAGTACCTATGCATTACGGTGTGTGTTGCCTCTTATGGTGTCTGTTGTCGTTGACTCGCTGTATATAATACGTATAACTTATATGTATGTAGGATCAGTCGTACAGGCGTTACGAACGATCGCGTCTTCAACCATTCGATGAAATATGCACGTATATTGTACAGTCGAACCGGCATACTTTGCCTTCGTCTGTGTATGTACTTCATACGATCGGATATTCAACCGATCCCACCGTTCGTCATCCTTTTGATTCAGTCACGTCATCGGCCACCCATTCGCTATGGTATTGAACAACACGCCGCCATACGGTACGGTGCTGGAAGCCCACTGGTGCATGGTCGAGAGTGGGGAATTTTTGGCACAAAACGAAACCTCCAATACCATTCTATAGAATGCGAAACGCGAGGTCCGATTGTACGTCGCACTGATAGATATGCGGACAAGGATCCGATCCGTCGCACGCGGTACATCTAGGACCGATTAAAATTCGTATCGTGTCAATCCTTCCGAAGGAAAAAGGCAATTCGTCGAGCGCGTTTTTTGCGATGCAACGTAATCACGCAATTCGTACATTGCATACTCATAGGTGTACATGTATTGATACGTATAATCGCCCGAAGCAACGCTCTCTCGCGATCGAATGAGCTAATCAATTTTTTCCCTTCCCGGGAAAAAACTTGTTTGCCGCGATATTCGCAGATTTAACGCGCGTGAATAATTCAACGAAGCTTCGGCTCGTCGCGTTCTACGCCCGAACAATTTATAGAGGTCAGACCGCATTATCCGCTTTCACGGTTCGTTTTGATCTTGACGCAACGCACCAGGACAAGGCCGACGAGACGTCGAAATCATTTTCCTTCTCGCCGCTCCTGCGATAGATCTTTTCATAATTTCTCCGTTGGGCTTTCCCTTATAGCCGCGCGTTTTCGCTAAACCGGGGAGTTACGATGAGCCGTTCCACGGGCTGCTTCATCGACGAAGCAGTGGAAACGGTAAGGAGCGAGCTGTACCGTTGACGCTATCTCGGATCTACGTTGGACGCTCTTTCGTCGCGATTCTTTCCAAGTCGTGTAGTACTTGTATACCGCGACTACACTCGCATTTGGCTTTCCTCCGATTCGCGATGAAAATCGACGAAAAACATGGTTGCTGGTCAACCAGCGCGTAACTATCAAGGCTTGAAAATAATTACGTAAATGCATGTGCCGAGTATGCACTCGTACCAATGCGCGGCAGATGCACGACGCGCGCGCGCGCACGTGATTACGACTGCATTCTCGGAACGGTCGGCTTTTTCCGCGAGCGTTTCTTCGGGTATAGGTATAGTAGTAGAGAATTCAACGGTAATTATCGCCACTGCCACGGTGAATGGATCGATGTAACGCGGATATGCGAGGAGTCTGATCGTTCGCGCATACCCCGGGTATCCCTTGACGTTTTTTCGATTCCTCGCAAAAATCGAATTGAGCTCCCAAAGACGCGCGCTCTATCACACACTGACGTCTCCTCAGACCATTCTTTCTTCTTTTTCAGTTCAGACGAAACGTCAGAGAGGTTCTACAACCGCATCACGATGACCAATTTCTACTCCGTTGGCTCAGAGGTACGTGAAAAGGGAGTTCGACGAACGGGTCACCGATTCGTTTGAACTCTCCGTTGAAATTAACATGCAAATATATTTCCACCGCGTCGAGTGCAGCCTCGATTCGAGTCTGAAATGTTCGTTTGTCGTTTTAGCGAGGAAATGGGACGTCGGAGCGGCTGAAAAGATGCTCAGGGACGTGAGTAGGCATTAAATCTTCTTTCCTCCTGACGCGACAGACGGAATTTTACTCCAAGCGGGAGGGGGGCTAAGCGCTTCGACGAGTCCTTACTCTTAAATTCTACCGCTTCTGAGGTTTCGTTTTTTTCGTCGTTCCGTCGTGCCGGCTCCGGCAATATATACTCATCGAATGGAGAAACGAATGAGTCTTTCGTTATAGGCTCCGCGAACATAAAGAAACCAGTTTATCCGTAGATTCCTACCGAAACAAATTACGCGTCCGAATGTTACCCAGCAGACGCAGCTTGATTGCCGTGTTCCGTCGTTTTCGGGAGAGCTTGGGGAAAGTGAAGCCGAGGGCTATTTCGTAATAACGATCTTAACGGTGTCGTAACCACCATTATCGGTTAATCCGACATCGCTGGATAAAGCCTCCGATGTGTGACCCGCGATTCGACTTTCTCCGAGCTCTTCCGATATTAATCAAGGATTGCGGGAAACACAATCGAGTCGTTTCCGTTGGTACGGTAAAACCGCCGATACCCCGCAGAGATGAGCCGTCTCAGTGGGCGGCGCCTGCTGATAACCTGGTTTCGTTGAGAGTCATCGACACGATTATATGCATCGCATGTGTGCGTAATACATATCTAACGGTTGATGCAGCGGAGCAGGTGCCACGAAGTATTGTAAAACGATCGAGTAATGAAAGAGCGAGATTGACTCCGGTGGTGATATACGTATCAAACGAACGTCGCGGCGGGAAACCGATTGCACGAACGTCTTCTTCATTTTTTCATCCGTTGACCACGCAACGCTGTTATACGACGAATACTTACCGATATATTTCGCATTGATTTGATAAACTCGCCACTTGTTTTTCCGTCCAATCGCTATTTTACAGTCTTTGGAATGGCGAAAGCAATTTGAAGTCGATAAATTGGAGGACTGGGATCCACCGGGAATATTAAAAGAGCACTTACCTCATGGTCTCAGTGGATTCGACAAGGAAGGTTCGCCAGGTAAACGCGATCGGTTGTCACGTTATCGAGGAGAATTTTCCACGAGGAAAAGAGAGAAAAAAACAGAAGAATTGAAACGAATTATACCTATAAATTATACCCGCGCGGGGGGATATTTGCAGTTGTTATAATTCCTTTCGCTGGGATGGATATGTACGGGATTTTGCACGTAGTATCTCGCAGAGATATGATCAGAGTAACGATCAAACAGTTGGAGTACTACATGAAAATCTGCCGCGAACAATCGCGAATACACGGACACGTCGCTGGACAGGTCACGGTGATTTTCGATATGGAGGGATTTAATTTGAGGCAGTACATGTGGCGACCGGGTGAGTCGTTTCCTCGCGAGAGCGCACTTATGTATATCTACGAATTTCCCGCGACGAGATTCGCTCGACTGTACGCCGCGACACCCGTGCGGGCTAAGATCGATGGCGTTTCTTTCAGCCGGTCAGGTCGTTATCGCGCTGATTCAAATGTACGAAGCCAATTATCCGGAGATTTTGAAAAGTTGCTTCATCATAAACGGTAAGCTCTTGACAAACGTGTCACGCGTTCATTCGGATGGTGTGACACTAACGAAACGTATTTCCGTTGTTCCTCGCAGCACCCAAAGTATTCGCACTCGCGTTCTCAGTTGCGAAAAACTTCATGAACGAGTACACACTTTCGAAAATTCAGATACACAAGAGCGACGCGTCCAAGTGGAAAGCCGCGCTACTCAAAGTTATACCCGCGGATCAATTGCCGGCTCACTTTGGCGGCACACTGAAAGATCCGGATGGAAATCCACGGCTCGCATCCAAGGTGATGACGGATTCTCGCGAATTCTTTCACGCGACCGGCCGAAAACGACTCGCGCCCGATTTATCAACGACACGACATCGTCCTTCGCAGATCTGCCAAGGCGGTAAAGTACCAAAGAGCGAGTACTTGGACAAAACCGACAAGGATAAAGCGAACGAAGATTTCACCACGGTTACGATCCGGAAAGGCGAGAAGCTCAAGCTCGACTACTTGACCCCTCAAATTGGCTCGATATTGAGGTATCCGCAGTTTCGGCTCGCCGCATACGTAAACCATGTCCCGCCTGTGAAAAGCTCCGTTCCTCTTGCAGCTGGGAGTTTCGAACCGAAGGCCATGATATTAAATTTGGAATTTTACGCAAAACGATGGACGGAACGCGTACGGAAGTCATTCCAATTCGTCGAATAGCCGCGCATCAATTGGACGAAATTGGGATTCTCAATTGCGAAGAGCCAGCCACTTGTAAGCATACGTCTCTTCGCGCGATTTACCTTTATACGTATATATCACACGGAGTGTATTTAATGCTTCAGATTCCATAGTCTTCGACAACAGTTACAGTCTTTTACGGAGTAAGAAAATTCATTATTCGATTCGCGTTTTGTCGCCGTCGGATGGAATCGAAAACTTGGAACCAGTCGAATCGTAGCCCTCCGTGAGGCGGCGACCGCTCAATGGCGATTCGAGCTAATCACAGGACTTCTGACCCAGAAAAATTGATACGGAACGTACGACGTTCGCCGCGATGCACGACTCACCGATGAAAGACGGAAGGAGCGTTCAATCGTCGTCATCCGCTACCAACATTTCGACTAATTCAGAATTTAGACACTGATCACCTTCCAAACGTTTTTGGGTGCCCCAGCGTGCGAGTGTTGGCAGTACGTTCAGCTTGGTTCGAGCGTCCGTTCGAAACGGACACTCGCGATCCTTCCAGCTGAAAATCGGAGCAAAGTGTTATCGAATTTTAGCGACAACCTCAAAGGGAATACAATTCTACAGGGTGTCTCACGGGAATGTGTGAAAACTGTTTGATAATTATTTTTTACTGTAAACACATGGATCAAGAAAAGCGAAACAGTTTCTGAGGGAGAAGAGAGAGTTGTTATTTTTATTTCAGTATATATTTATTATCGAAATAAAATTTATCTGACGAAAATAGTAGGTTATAAAAATTGTATATGACATCTGCGATCAATGATACATTTTTTGATTGCTTCTGGCTTGTTCGCGTAACAATGATCTTTTATGTAATCCCAGAGGGTAAATAATCGCAGGGATTCAAATCTGGTGAAAAGGTGGCCATTCTATTCTCCCTCCAGTGAATTTCCGATATCCCAAACCAAGAACTCGATCGCGATAAGCTTCATTAATAATTTGAAAAACTTCGCGAGTACGGCGGGGAGCTGCTCCATCCTGGATAAGATAAAAAATGCAGATAGATACCCTTTATTGAAAGAGCGGCCCAAAGAGTAACTTTCAGTGCACAAGACTGTCGCCGTTGTTTTAGCAGAGAATGAGGGACCTGGAAGAGTAGTTCTACCATCTTCCAAAGTCTCGTGTTTCTCGAAATTTGCAATTATTTTAGAAAAAAAAGATCATCGATAGAAACCAACTGAATTTCTATGAAAACCTTTGATGTGCTTTGTTGTGTGATATATAATCAATATGAAGCATTTTTTATTCTAACCTCCTCAGAGTGGTTTAGTTAGCAACTCTTTTTGATCCAAATTTAGTACGAAACCCTCTAAACGCTTCATATTTTCCCTCTCGAATAGAAGCACTCGATGAGATATACTTTTTCTTGAATTGCCAAATCGCTCGTTATTGTTAACGAATTGAGTCTCCTCTCATAGTTGGAATAAAACTGACAGGCTTCCAGTAATCGTAACGCAAACGTAGAGAGTCAAGGTCATTTTGGATGAGACGAGAAATGCGTTTAGTTTTCACACGTTCCCATGGGACACCCTGTCAAGGAATAAACTTACTACGGTCGATCGCCGACTTCTACATGAACCAAATGCGAGTTTTCCGGAGCAGCCTTTAAACCTTTTTGAATAAATGGTTCGGCTGCGAAAAAAAGAGATCCTCTAAATACGAAGTAAGAAAGTTTAGATCATCGATAGGGAGACGTGATGATTTTTGCATGTACATACATATGTATGTATATCTACCAACACTGGAATTACCACAAGCGATTATTTCTTTTAATATTACCTTCGACGCAATCGGGACACCAACTGTTTCCATTCGGAAGTTTAGTTCCACTGTACAAAATGTAAATGGGTCCCTCTCCTTTAAAATTCTCCATGAATTTTAGGAAACGATCATATCCCTCTACGTGATGCGTTACAACCATTCTTGCGCACAACGGGAATCAACGGTATTTGTAACACTGAGATAAGAACATGCGCGAAATGATTGCCATCTATATTACAATCGGGATCAAGCGTGAGATAATTATTATCGTAATACCTTAGAGTTTGATTTGGATTTCGGAACTACCGCAGGGTGGAGAGAGCTCGTGCTACACCGAACTATTTCGTTCGACCGCCGGCCGCTAGGTGAAGTTTCAAGCGGTCCCTACTTTCTCAAGCGGTTCTCGCCATGTCCTCACTGTCTCGTGAGATGTTCTAGAAAGCATAGTTTAGTATATAAGAAGGTTCGTATGACTCTACGACTGTACTTGCTTCGGCAGTACATATACTAAAATTGGAACGATACAGAGAAGATTAGCATGGCCCCTGCGCAAGGATGACACGCAAAATCGTGAAGCGTTCCACATTTTTTTCTTCCAGATACAACTTAGTACCTAGAATGGAAAAATTAATTTTTACCGATTAAAATATTCAGTTTCATTACTACCAACGAAATGGTTCGGACATAGAAATCTTTTTCGATAGCTCCGGGCGTATTGCACGTTTCGTAAGGATTCGCGAGTGTGTCGATTAATCAATAAACAATGAATTTCATAAAAAGTAATATGGGGAATATTTTAATCGGCCCAAATTAATTTTTGCTTTGAAGTTATTACGTAATATTTGGAAAAAAAATGTGAAATGCTTCATAACGATTTTGCGTGTCATTCTTGCGCAGGGGCCATGCTAAATCTTCTCTGTATCGTTTGTAGGTACATACAATCGTAGCTATGTACCTACAAACGATACTTCTAAAACTGAGACGAACTTGCTACCAATATACCTAGATGGCACTATGGCCCAAATCTGTGGTACCACCTTCATACTTCATAACGGGGATTGGAGCAAGTGTGGTATGGGTGTGTGTCCGCCATAGTGCAGAGAAGAAGGAGGGGTTATAACGCCAGCAAGGAGCAGCAAGCAAGTGAGCATAATGGAGCGCAATGTGAAAGCATGATCGAGTTTTTCCGTGTATGACGATATTGGCGAACATTCTTCAGACCTTCGAACACACGATAACTTATTCTCCGAGTTCTTAAGGTTATTGGTAAATGCGGTATCGAAGTACGTAGAATGGCTGCAGTATTTGATATCGAACTACACGATACTGATCCAGTAAACGGTGATGAATCGGATGACGATGTTATCGAGATTGGCGAGGTAACTTTCGCTTGTAAACATTTCTCCGAAGCAATTTGCACCGTATAAATGCAAATACTCACGTTTCACGATAGATAGGTACGCCTGCGGTAATATGGATTTTAATTGTCTAACTTTTTTTCTTTCCTGCACAGGGGGAATACGACACCAATCCCAATGTAAATGAAATAATCGAGTAAGTACGTGAAAAAATCGCGTTAACCCCCTCAACGTCTTGCGCAAGTTTTATTTCCAGTACAATAACACCAGATAATAAGCGCTCCCTGCACTCTGTTCATAATTTGTATAGTTTGCTTAAAAAGATAAAAGTTTTGGCATAAGGATCCTTTATTTCGCCAATGATATCGCGAGTTCGGCCGTCCAGGTCAACTGGACATGATTTTTTCCCTCGCTCTGTCCTATTTTGTCATTCATTTTTTTCTCTTATTCTCTGAGTTGAAATATAGATTTGATATTATTTTCATAGTCATTTATACTTTTTGTAGCGCTTTTTATGTCAATTCCGTTATCAATTTTGTTGAAGAAGCGGTACGAACGATTAGAATAAGGTTGGTACTTCGGCCCTTACCTCGTATATTAATCATACTTTGTTCCATTTATCGCAAGGTCTGAAGGAGTAGAAACCGTCAATATATCAGAGCAAAATGTAAATCGTGGTCGGGAAAGAGTGGGTCCTCAGGATTTCGAACTGTGCAAAGTTATCGGAAAAGGCGGTTACGGCAAAGTCTTTCAAGTGCGCAAAACTACTGGCAATGATAGCGGGACTATTTTTGCAATGAAGGTAAGCTCGCCTCGTCGGATTCATATTTGGAACACTGTTTTCTTTCCGCTTGTGAGCTACAGTGAAGTCTTCGATTTTTTGGCAGGTGTTACGTAAGGCATCGATTATCAGGAATCAAAAGGACACCGCCCACACCAAAGCCGAGAGAAATATTTTGGAAGCCGTAAAGGTAAGTCGCGACGATATGGCGAGTATCCGAACCTCTTCGTTCGATGCCTCGCCAATTTCTATATAACTTTATTTTTGACAGCATCCTTTCATCGTAGACCTGATGTATGCTTTTCAAACCGGAGGTAAATTATATTTGATACTCGAGTACATGTGCGGCGGCGAGCTCTTTCGGCATTTAAACGACGAAGGCATCTTTCTGGAGGACACCGCGTGGTAGGTCACTAGTGGACATTCGTCCGTGTTGTCTCGTCGGAATCGGGTGACGCTCCCCCTCCCCCTACCTCTCTATCGCAGAAACGCAATTTAATATATGCATCTGTATCGTACTTTTCCCGTTCGATTGACGAGGCTTGTCCATTTTCAGCTTTTATTTATCCGAGATAATGTTGGCCCTGCAGCATCTTCATCTGCAAGGAATTATTTACAGGTAACGAGGAATTTCAAGCAATTACAATTTCCATTGATTCTTTTGATATATCGCTTTTTTTCTCGTAGAGATTTGAAACCGGAAAATATCTTGCTGGATGCCGAAGGGCACATTAAATTGACGGACTTTGGGCTGTGTAAGGAGCACATACAAGATGATACAGTCACGCACACGTTTTGCGGTACCATAGAGTACATGTGAGTACATACAAACTCGGGAGACAGCGCGCGCAAGCGTACTCGTTCGACGATCTTTTGTAATCGGTCCACATTCACATATCCGTACTTATAAACTCGCGCGAACAAAGTGTAATACGATATGTATCGGTACGAATTTTTCTCTCCCTCCCCGTAACATTTCACGTTGAGATCGATGTTGTTCGTTTAAAGGGCTCCCGAAATACTAACCAGAAGTGGTCATGGAAAAGCCGTCGACTGGTGGAGTCTCGGCACCTTGATGTACGATATGCTCACCGGTTCCGTAAGTACGACGCAACCGAACAACGGGCCCCGCGAAAGTCGCGCATAGTCGACACGCACTACCCAATAACGGATTATTCTTTAAATTAACGCATCCTTTAGCCGCCGTTCACTTCCGACAACAAGAGGAAAACGATCGAAAAGATCTTAAGGGGTAAACTGACTCTACCGCAATACCTAACGCCGGACGCCAGAGATCTCATTCGGAAGTTGTTAAAGGTCGGTTTTTCAATTATCGCGAATAACTGTGCCTCCCCCCGAGTTCGCGGATGTTGGTTTTCTAATATGAATATCAATTGTGCGCAGAGACAAGTGGCGCAAAGATTGGGATCCGCGCCGAATGACGCGGAACAAATTAAGAGTCATCAGTTCTTTAAACACATCTGCTGGCAGGACGTCATATCGCGCAAATTGGAACCTCCGTTTAAGCCGACACTGACGAGCGAGGATGACGTGTCTCAGTTTGACAAGAAATTCACAACGTCGGCACCCGTGGATTCCCCGGCCGAATACACGCTCAGCGAATCTGCCAACAGGGTGTTTCAAGTGAGTACGCGCGCGCCACTGTTACCAGACTTCGAGGCGAGCCAATATAGGCGCGCGAGACTGCGCCGTACCGCGTATCCTTCACTGCTCCCTTTGTCGCTCTCGCAGGGATTTACGTATGTAGCGCCGAGCATTCTAGAAGACATGCATCCACAACCGCGCGTAGTAAACGCCAGAAGCCCCCGCAGGGGTAACTTGCGAGGCTTTTCGCCGAGAACGGGGCACGTTCATCTACATTCAGCCCACCTGCAGCAGTCCCACAGGTCAGTTATTACCGATGCGCGCTCAATCGAGCCACACATCTCGATTGCGTCTATGATCGCGCGCGACCGCTGCGGCAGGGCTTTCGTGGTCGTTTCACTGGTTTTCTTCTTCAGGCACACTGGCGTGGGACATAATAGTATAGAAGACGCAGAGATGATCGAGATAGGTTAACTGCCATGTGATTCCATTGCTGTAAAATGGTACTAAACAGTTGCAGCCTAACTGTTGGGCTTTCCCCGATGGACCTCTGTAACTCGGAGGGGCGGTTTAGATATACACAGCCGACGCGCGGACGAAGAATCGGGTGCCCGACGGTTATGCTTAGCCAATAATATAAATTCTTTTTTTAACGAGACGTAACGAATAATTATAAATACATTAATCACACAAGAGAGTACGCTTGGATGAGAACAGCGGTGCTGCGTGTACCAGTTTCTAGGTTCCAGCAACAGTTGATCCCTCCAACGGTATACATCCCGACGGTCCATCCTGCGCTCCCAAAGAGAAATCAGGGAGGGGAGGAATACCGGGAGGTTCTGGGAGGGGGTCCGATTGATTCGAAATGCATATTGGAAGGATTGGTTGTACCTCAAATTTCCGATTCTTCCAAACCGAGTCAAGCGTCTGGTATCAAATTTTATATGTATAGGTATACTTGTATTTCATCTTGCGCCGTATTCCAAATTATGGTAAAAAAGACTACGTTATCGAAGTCCGTATCACACGAATCGATCGCGAGTAGAAACTCCAATTCTCTCGCTCCAATCTTGCGTTTCGGCCGACAAATGTGCCACGTTGAGGAGTTTCCCTCGTCTCTATCGGTGACGATCGGAAACTCTGATGCTCGGTACGAAGAAATTCGACATATTTGTAAACGACGACACGTAAACGGACAAGAGAACGAATTGAACGCACCGTGGCGTTATATCTTTCGAGCGAGGTGTAGTTCACGTGTGTACTCGGAGAAGCATTGTAATCGTGAGAAAAAGGTATGCATCAGCCGCTATTGTCGCTGATGTAAAACAAATTTGAATAAAATTGTTTGCGAAATATCTCGCCTATTTTTGACGTAATCGACCGGACGCGAAACTGAGAAAGCCAATTTGATTTATTTCTCAAGCTACGCCAGTTTTGTCAAAATCGTTTATTATACAGGATACAGGTATACCAGGCCGTAACAAAATTGTACCATAGTAGTTAATTCGCCTTATTTCGACCTGCCTGGCCTGCAATTTACGTTACGTTCATGTGGATAGGCATGGAAAAGTACGGGTACGTCTGTATACGCTACTATGTGTATAATTTTATTATCAGAAATGTTACACGCCAATTATCGTGTATCAATATTCACAAGCATATAGGATCATTTAACTTTCATTCTTACGTTTTTTCAACGACGGACGATCAAAGACTTGTTTCATGCCCGCGGCTTGATTATTGTGGAATTTCAAGTTCTGAGAAGTTTCCGATATCCATGGAGAATCGAATTGTGTGGTGTCCTGGTCCACCAAATGAGTGTACTTGGTCCTGCCGCTGCGTCCAAAGTTTTTCACTTGCATCACTTTAGGTAATATGGTTTTGTCAAAGTGATCCTCGAGCGTCGCACCGGAGAAATCGCGTTTGAATACGTTCTCCTCTCTATCCAAATAGAACGCGCCGCGATGATAATACTTTTGCAAAAATTTGTACTTTCCCTTTGCGGCCTTGTTTGTAACTTGCTTCGGGTTTAGACGCAATTCTTGTCTTCGCTCTTCCTCGGTCATATTGCGAATGCGTTCTATCTCGAGGCGTTCCCTCTCGAGTTGTTCCCTCTCCTCGCGATCCCTCTTGATTCTTTTCAACTCGCGCAACTTCCACGCCTCGTACTCGACTTCGTCGTTTTCGTCATCCGTACAGACGTCATTCAGCTTACCCTCTTCATCGTTGGAGCTCTTACCGACCTGAGTTTCCTTACGAATCGCCTCTTCGACCATTCGCAAAGTCTGTCTCTTCCGTTCTTCCGCCAACTTCTTGGTTTCCACCTCCACTTGCTTCTGCTTCATGGCCTCCTTTTCCTTCTCCATAACCGTGATTCTATCCTTCTTTCGCACAAACACCGGCTTCAGACGCGGTCCCACCTCTTCTTCGGAATCCGTGTACTCTTCGTACTCTGAGCTTTCTTCTGAACTATCGCCAGATTTCTCGTCGTCGTCGGCACGTATCAATTCCTCGTCCACGTCCTTCTTCGACAGCACCCTCTGCTTCAGAGCTTCTCTCCTCCTCTCGACCTCGCCGTCCGACAATTCCTCGTCCTCGGAAGAATCCGAGCTGTCCAATTTTATTCTTTCTCGCGAGTGCTCCGGCTCCGCTTGTAATATTTCTGGTTCGTAGATGTGTCTGCGCCTCTCGGCACGTACTTCCGTTTCGACTTCCTTGTGTCTCTCCAATCGAGTCAATCGTCTCAACCTGGGATCATCCTCGTCCCTCGGACGTACTGACGTGTAAACATCCGTAATAGCTTCTCCTTCCCCGCAACTCGCGTGCGTACGTTTGTCGAGAAAGTCTCCGTCTTCGGACTCTTCGTCGGAACTAGCCGCCGGAGCGTAGTCAGGACGTTTACCGGACACATAGCGATGTACCTTGACTTTTTTCATCGACAGTTCACCCTTGTCGTTCTTTACTGGCACGGCACCCGCCGTACTTTGTATTCCCATCAGGGCGGGTGCCAAAGAATTGTTCGTTACAAAATAATCCATCATTTTCTCGTCTTCTGTCTTATTACGTGCACGTAAGTTCTTATTTACTTATCAGACTACTGATACGGAATATTGGTGTCAACTGCGATCAGCTGTGCGTAAACTTGTATGTACAGTACACACCGTGCGCACGTTGCGCCCAAACATACCGCGGCCACAACGCGCGTCGCGCGACCGAACTGCTCTCTGGAGTAAACGAACTCTTTTCGTGGACTAAACGGAAGGCGTCATGGCGTCGGCGGCGTCGGCCTATCCTCGTCATTTGGAGTTTGAGAGCGGTCCTGGAAGGTTGTGTTGCAACGTTCCACCGTCCACTTAACCCCAGTCACGAAATACAAGGAAGCAGGTGTTGTACGCCTACCAGTATAAGTGTCGTGATCGCGTTGGGGTGTACGCGATAAGGTGATACGTGGACTCATTGTGCTCGAATTTCGATATATTTCGGTGCTCGATACGTTGAAGAGATAATTATTTCGTGTCGTCCGTATTAAATGTGACATCGACACGGAGAATGGCTGGAGTCTTTGATATCGAACTACACGACGGTGATACGGCGAATCAGGAGGAATCCGACGACGATGCCATCGAGACAGGAGAGGTGATTTCTTTCTAACCAAGTGGTGGGTAATTCGAATCTAACCGTGTAACCTCTTCTTTTCAGGGTGAATACGATACCGCCGCCTCCAACGTGAATGCTATATTCGAGTAAGTACCGATGAACCGAAAGATTTCAATTATCAGACCCTCGGGTGGTTCGAGCTTATTCGAAAGAGATTAACCCACGCGACGACTGAAGGGGTGTAGCTGGATAAGCATATGAAGTGTCCCCGCTTGAATTTTGTTTCCCATTCAAGTATATTTCGTGTTTATAGGTATATAAGTAAGCTCTCTGTAAATGTTTAGATCAAAATATTGATTTAATTAAAATTTGTCCTCAAAAAGCAAAAAAATGAAAGTATTTTTTATCGCGAGAACTACTCAACCGATTTCGCACGGCAAAATATATGTTATGCACCATCATGTAGCTATATTATAAAAAAAAGTGTTTGATTGTTTCATCCATAAATAAAGTAAAACAAGTTTGAATTTTTCAATAATTTTTATTTTGCATATTAAAAATAACACCCCGCCATTTTTTTTTATACAGATTCAAGCATGATTAAACTATGACATAATTTTTACAAGATTATTGGTGTGGTAGAACAAGTCGAAATAAATTAATGAAAATGAAACAACTTTGCATCCGCCGTTTTCCTAACTTAATATATAGCTGAAATCCAGCTATATCCTTCTTTCAAACAATCAAATCCAATTTTAATCGCCGTTCGAATAGCAATTTTTTTATCTGGAGAGCAAGCGTCGTCGACGTATTTCTCATCTAGGATTCGTTTCTTGCCATTCCCCAGGGCCGAAAATGTGGAGAGAGTTCAGCTCTCGGAACAAAATGTCAATCCAGGACAAGAAAAGACCGGTCCCCAAGACTTTGAACTTTGCAAAATTCTCGGAGAAGGGGGTTACGGCAAGGTCTTTCAAGTGCGCAAGGTTACGGGAAAGGATAGAGGTGGCATTTTTGCGATGAAGGTAAATCGATCCTGATACGTAGCCTCAGTCGATGCCCGTCGAAAGATCGACCCTCTTGTATCGTCGCGCGAACAGAGGCGATAGTTAGCTCAGTCCTGCAGTAACGTACGCTTGGTCGCAGGTCCTGCGCAAAGCGTCCATCATTCGAAATCAAAAGGACACGGCTCATACCAAAGCGGAGAGGAATATTTTAGAAGCCGTCAAGGTGAATCGATCTACCGATTTGTTTAGATATTGTCTCTCTATGATTTTACGCATCCATTTATTTATTTCTCGAAGCATCCTTTCATCGTCAATCTGATGTACGCCTTTCAAACCGGCGGTAAGCTTTATCTCATCCTGGAGTACCTATGCGGCGGTGAGCTCTTCACATATTTGGACCGTGAAGGAGTTTTCTTGGAAGATACAGCTTGGTACGCTACGTCCCATCGTGGTACATAGTATCGTCGCGCGCCGAATAACCATTCTTTGATCCGACGAATCCCTCTGATCGAATCGAGAGTCCCGATTGCGCGATTCGCGTAGATCGAACCATCGAACACTCGCTAAAAACGAATTATTTCTATTCTCGCAGTTTTTATTTGTCGGAGATTATTCTCGCGCTGCAGCACCTCCACAACCAAGGAATCATATACAGGTGAGACGGCTATTTCCGTGGAGTTATAATCGAAAATGATAATCTCGACGTTTAATTTCAGAGACTTGAAACCTGAGAATATCTTATTAGACGGCGAGGGGCATGTAAAATTGACGGATTTTGGTTTATGTAAGGAGCACATACAAGAAGGCACGGTAACGCATACGTTTTGCGGAACTATCGAATATATGTGAGTAACTTTTCATATCGACATTACCGTTGTATTCGAGGTTTCGCAACGCGATCGCAATCGCGGTATCCAGTCGTCGAAAAATTCCGGGAAGGCTGGATGTATCGGGGAAAGTTGACAAATTGCCATTACCGTAGCCTGCATCTCGTAACGGTGGAAAGGAGCGTCGTACCGGCGATGAAAAGTAGGCGCGGCAAACTTGAGAACGACGTCTTTGGAGTATGCGAAGCCGGCAAAGAGTTCTACAGTCTTTGATATGATTTAGAAATAGTTCTGTTGTGACGGTATGAGAAAGTCAAGTTTGAAAAAATAGGGGTGTTGATTTTTTTCTTGCATTATTGGCAGCTCTGCAATAGTCGTGCGATTCTCTGCAATGATTACAGACAGTTCTGCAAAAGAAACGAAATTCGTTTATACCTAATTGAAAAAATGCGCAAACACCACATTTTTGGTACAATCGAAATTGCTTGACAGTTCTTCTTACAGTAGTTCCACTGGACGAAAAATTGAAGAGATCTGATCAAATTAAGCAGAGTTCTACCGCGATCAGCCGGATAATCGAGTCTGGTTGTAAATAGCGACATTTTGCTAGATTTCATTTGACGTATGTTCTTTCTCGCGATTTGACACCCAGGGCACCGGAGATTTTGACGAGGAGCGGACACGGTAAAGCAGTAGATTGGTGGAGTCTCGGAGCTTTGACGTTCGACATGCTCACCGGTATGGTGAGTTATCAATTGCGCACGGAGACAGTCGAACGCGTTTCTCGTAATTTCGTACGTTAAAAAATATGTGTACCGCGCAGCCGCCGTTCACGGGAGACGACAGGAGAAAAACCATAGAGAAAATCTTGAGGGGTAAATTGATTCTGCCGCAGTATTTGTCGCCCGACGCGAGAGATCTCATCCGTAAATTACTGAAGGTTGGTAGTTGCTCGGGGCTTCCCCGAGGTTCGAATTCACCTTCCCGAGCTAGAGCGTGGGAATCGGAAGTAAAATTGCAGCATTTTTTCACGCGTTTCACGTACGTCTTTCCTCTCTCGACAGAGACAAGTCGTGCAAAGGTTAGGGTCTGGTTCGGGAGACGCGGAACAGATCATGAACCACAATTTCTTCAAGCACATCAATTGGCACGACGTCATTTCGCGCAAGTTGGAACCTCCCTTCAAACCATCGCTGGTAAGTTTCACGCGATAAACGTAATTGCCGGTGGAGGGAATTTGCAGTTTCGACTTTGCGTAAATTTCAGAAAAGCGACGACGATACGTCGCAATTCGATGAGCAATTCACGGCAACCGCGCCTGTCGATTCACCCGTCGAGAGCACACTCAGCGAATCCGCTAATATGATATTTCAAGTTGGTGATCAATTTCAATCGCATTCGCGTCTGCGTTCCGCGCCCGAACGCGTCGTGTGAGTTCTGCCTGTCGTTTTCAGGGATTCACGTACGTAGCACCCAGTGTTCTGGAAGAGATGTACACGCAACCACGAGTCGTGAACGCCAGGAGTCCTCGCAGAGGCCTCCTGGGTAGCAGCCACGCCAGTAGCATTCATAGCTTTTCATCGCGAATGCCCGACGTCAATTTACGTTCTTCGCATTTCCAGCAGCACAGGTATACGCCTAACGCGATGTACAGTCGTAAGCTCGTGTTGTGGTTTAGAATCGGCAATCGCGATAACGGATCTGGTATCGTCGCAGATATGCCGAGGTTACGATCGGGGTAATGGACACGGTTATCAGTAGTCCGAGTAAACGAAATTCTATAGTCATAGCGGTATCTCTGTCTCTTTCCATCCAACGCATTCGTCGTCGAAGAGTTACGATCGATGTTGGGGTGCTGATAACGGTATCCTTTACCCAACGGTATCCCCTACCTAATGGGGTGTCCGTCGAATTCCACGTACGCGAGCCCTCGACGATTGTAAGCCGCAGCTACAGCTATAACGTTCGCTGGTCTTCGCGAGCCCGAAGCACTTTTTTTTTTTTTCTGTACCGATTTACAGGCATCGTACACCTGGACAAAACACTGCGGAAGATACGGAAATGATGGACGTGGGCGTGGGCCCTTTATCGGGTCGCGTATAGTCGACGCGAGACCTCGTAACGATGAAAGTGCAGCGACATCGGCTCGCGCGCATCCACCAGGTTGATACAGCCGAGTCTAGGGCCTCGGAGAGAGAAGTGTCAAGACGCCTTGGATGACTCATCGGAGAGGTTGTCAAATCATGCCGTCTCAACGTCGAACGCCCAGCAATTATGTCTAGCTAATTCACCCCCTTAAATTAATTCTAATAACTAATAATTATGATTATTTGAGCTGAGAGATTGCGCTCAACGGGCGGGTGACACCCGTCGCGAGTAGTTTTTACGGTATAGGCGAGGCTCGTGGTGCGTTAAATGTGTTAATTTTTTTTTGTTAAGACTCGCAGAAATTACCCTTGGACTCGAGTGTGGAGCCAAGTAGTGTCTTCCGTACGTGGGCCTACGCCACTTTGGGCGTACAATTGTACCCCCAGGAGTACGCAATTTTTATTTGACGTTTCTTATCTCCCAAAAATCTTGGCACGGTATCCTTATAAAATACAGGTGCATTTCTACAAAACATGACAAAATGCCGGTTTGGCTCTCACCTGCGCGTGAAAACGAAACGATTTGCATTATCAAAGATCACGTCCGCGATATATTAAACGCGCTGATCAGTACATTCGGTTCTCCCGATATCGACTGTTCGTACAATTTTGACGAAATCGTTTCAATGATACGTTGTCACGCTGTAATCGTACGAATGTTGAGAGCGGTAGACGAGACTCGAGCCGTCACATTGCTCTTTCGTCGTTCACTCGCGTTCCAATTTGTTCTCACGAGCCATACGGTGCGTCCAAAGTTCGCAATATCGGGAAGATTTGATCGCATTGCAGTACGAATCGTTATACACGGAAATGGATGAACGTCCCTTTCTCTTTCATATTCGTGTGATAAGTCGAAAGTTTTCCACGAATAGAATAGACGAACAAGCAGCGAATATGCGCCACGGACGGTTCTATCGTGCCAATCCACCATACATCGTCCGTTTGGAGAGTTGTGTCGAGAGACGGAACTTTGTAAATTATTATCGAGATGAACGTTGCCTATAAATTTGAGCATAAGGGATTACTCTCTCCGTCGGTGCTAGGAAATATCTATTTCTTTCTGAGAATATTAGCGCCGCACCTAGATTTCTCCATTTTGGCGCTTCTTAAACTCTTGTACAGAATTTTAACGTATGTTACAAAATGCAATAAAAATGCATTACCGTTTATTCAATAATTCATCAATTCGTCGTACCATTCTTCCCAAACACGCAACGGAGTCTCGTTGTACCGTGACTTTGAAAACAAGTTTATGCAGTTTTTCCCGAAGAAAAAATGTCTCCGTTTCGCTGCGTGGTGCGGAACATTCATTGCAAGTGCACGTATACCCGTGCAAATCGAACAATCCAAGCGGTTTAAAGTCTCCTATGCGTAAAATCCGCGGACTGTTTCTCGACTATTCGTATCGGTAACCGTTATTTGCGATACGTCAGATTCGACGATTCGATAACGTCATTATTCTTGAATACGCGCGCAAACGTTACTTATAACTCGAATTATGAGCAACGTTTTCTCGTTTCTATTTTAATCGCGTAATAAAAGATTAGTCGCACGACGCGTACGTTGTCTAGAGATATTCATAGGGAATCTATGAAAAGAGACTACAGGGTGCGATTATATCTATAGATACGTAGGTCCACGTTGCGTGGGTGTAAAGTAATACTGCCAATTTTATTCAACAATTAACGTATCCGAGTACGTATATGCAACATTGTCATCGGAAGCGGCTTTTATATATATGCCAGCGTGTTAGTAGTTATCGAGGAGCGTTTGAAATATGTGGTTTGCATTTTGAAGAAATATTTTTCTCATCATAAGTTGGATTTATTCGTATTAGGTGTACACTATAACTTTAAGTCCTTTAGCTAGCGTGTCGTTAATCACTTTGTCGTACATTCTCGTTAAAGCGAAAGGATGAAAGTACGGCAAATATTGTCGATAATGTCGCATTACTTAGGAATCAACTCTTTTTGATGCAACCGATTATATTTTGTAAGCGATGTGTGCTTCCCTCGGGGTCCAGCATCAATGGCGGATTTGTAGGTGGGAGCTACGTTAGAGTCGCTATATACTACCTACAACATTGTGCAATAATCATTACGCGATTTCTTTTTTACGCATTGTCCGCCATATTTGTTTTTACCTAAATCGCGTAAACGTAGGCAACTTTTTACGCGACTTTGAGACTTGAGGTATCCGCGTACTTCGGCAACATTTGAGAAGGCACGTACGTGTGTACATACGTATGAATTTTCATCAGCGGCACTTTATTGTGGAAAAGTGTGTTATCGTTATGATCGAGAACATGGTTCGTACACATTTTACGCGGTAATAATCATTTACCATCGTCGTATAGATTCGCCAAACTTAATATCGCGATCTCAGTTACCGTTGACTGCACATTAAAGTGACTGCGATCAAATCAATTATGCGAGCGTTTTCTTCTTTTTTCATCTCGCGTTACATGTTTACGTTCGCTGTCCGTCGCGCTAAATTCTCGCTTCCTTTCATTTGCTCGATCCGTATGTCTATCGCTGCTCTTATACTTATGATTTTCCTTCTCTTCTCTAATCAATCGTTCGTTCCCGGTATATTTCTCATTCTCTCGCGTACTCTTACAACTTCTGCTCCTTTCCTTTTTATTGCCCTCGTACGGCTCGGAGTAGACGTTCGATTCCTTTCTCGATCTTATTTTGTGCTTACTTCTTCTCCTATCGGACTCTAAGCTCGAACTTTCGGATTCGCTAACACTGGTGTTGTTATTACCGCTGCTGCTGCTACTGCTATCGCTGCTGTTCGACTTACAGTCATGCTTTTTTGACTTCCTTTTCTTTGCCTTCTTACTTTTCTTCTCCAATTTTTGTAACTTTCTGCAAAATATAGTAAAATTCTCAGTCGCACAAATTTCATAAGCGAAACACGGTCGTATAACGTCCAAAATAAAGACGAAGGATGCTTACTTCAGCAACTTCTTTTTCTCTTTCTTCGAAAGAGACTTCAAGAAAGAGACCTCTGGCTGGTCTTCGTCTTCAGACACCATAAGATCTTCGTGTTCCGGAACTCGTAAATGTTGTTGGGCATTTAACGCAGACCTTTGAAATGGTGGGAGAAAAGTGATCTAAATTAAACTGTAAAGATTATGCGTAGTACGTACTTAAACTATGGTACCCTAGATTCGATTCAAATTCTGTCGAACGGAAGGAAACTCACTTTTTAAGGGCTAAACCGTCGTCCCTCATTTGTTGGACCAACGTCAACGCGTCCGATGCGGGTTGAGTTTGTGTATTCGCCATAACGACGCTCATGGCTTGACTGTACAACGGGCATTCCTTATCTGGAAGAACGAGTCGCACCGTTGTTCGCTTTTCAATGTATTTCTCGTAACGATGGTACGAATGCGCGGTGTAAGGGTACTACACTGAAACAAAATAGCGATGGTCGCTGTTTGGACTATCGTAGTTCGGACAATGACCATCGCTATATTTCTTTCTCTCTGCACACAGAGTCGTCAAAATTGTACCTTACCGGTATTAATGTGGCCCCACTTGTGACACTTGATACACCGTACATTACGCACTTGTATTCCGAAAGGTTGGTCCCGAATTTCGCTATCTCCTTTGCAGTAGCTCTCTCTCGGTGCGTTATATTTACGTTGCCACTCGAATTTGTATTCAGGCTCGTTATCCTCCTTCTCTCTCTCTTTTTTTGCCCCTGGCGGAGGCTCGTACATAAAATTTACGCTGAGTTTATCTTTGCTCTCCTTACTGAGCAAAGCTCTAAAAAAAAATACGATATGTTTTTGTAAACCCATAATTTTTGCGGAAACAGAATTCGGGTGCCAATCGGGTCATCTTACACCTGATAATGGAATAAACGTACTTGTTATTATGTAAATCCTGTTCCTTCTCGTATTGAACGCGTAGTTCTTCCTGTTTTTTCTTGTAAGCCTCAGCTTGCTGCTCCGCCATCCATACCTGGTGGTTAATAAACGTAGATACATTGTGAGTACGTACAAGTGTGCAGGTAATGATAATTTCTTTAACCCTTTGCGCTCGAAGTACTTGGAAGTAAAATGGAAGAAACAATTACTCACCCGCTTCAAATTGTCTCTGGACGCTGGATGGAAGAACTTCTTGCACATGTAATTATTGAATCCTTTACCCATTTTGACAAACGTCAAACGTGTCACTCTTTTAACGCGTAAATCGTAAATCGATTAACTTTTTTTTGATGGGCGAAAGACGCAAAAATGATGTGGCCAGCTGTGGCTATTATTCCGTCTGTCGACGAACGGCTAAACGGGCTAAACCGATGAACACACGCTACTCGTTCGGCTGCCGGAGGAAAACGTCATGCGGGTATTTCTTCATGACACTGCCGCAATAAAGCAGTCGCATGAAAAATCACCTAGAGGCTCCCAAACATTCGCCATAATGTTCTCACCGACAAAATGACAACGCCGAAGAGTGGGCCACTTTTCGTTCGTGGCGCCGTTGAAGTGAATTATTCGCGCTGAAACTCGCGAACGTGCCACCAAGTCGGTTCTGATATTCTCCTGATAACTTGTTCGAAATTCGACCACTTTTGGGCAGTGGCGCCATCTAATGGTAAACTCTGGAACTAGACCTCGAAAATCACATATTTTCTTAAAAAATTGCATCCATCTAGCGGATTTGGCATCAACTTTGTCGGGCTCCGCAAGACGGAGTTGCGAATAGAGAATATTTGCATAGATGGCTTTTTGACCCAAAAAAGTTAAGGTTTTCGAGACTCAAGGATGGTGTCAATACTAAAAAATGGTCGAAAATCGACGCTGGTATCAGGAAAACATGACGACTGAGGAGATATTCGCTCCTCCAAAGACCTACTCCACTTGAGTCGTGCAAACTCGTAGGCGGTCGCCCCCATATGTGAACGGTCCTTCTAGTACAGACGACGTTTCGAAAGAAAATTGGCTTTCTCTTATTTTGCATAGACGTTGTCTCTGATTAGAATGACGTTAGCCGACAACTGCTGAGTTATTGAGAAAACTAATTGTTGATAATTATCAGATGTACATAGCACTGTTCCCAGATATGTACATATTGTATGTAGCTATACATACAATGTAAATATTTATGTACATACATAGGTATACATGCGTGCCCAGTTTTAGTCGAATCCTACGATACAACTCGCCTACATACATACGTTCGTAGGTATAACGTCGATTAATATTTGAAAAATAGGTATATTATTGATACGCATCATAATTATGGCAGTAACGACGCAGGAACACCGACTAAAATTAACGTGCGAATTTTACAGATTCGCGAATATGGATATACCACTGGAAAAAGTCGAACTGCCAGCGGATATTTATATGGTTTGTTTACAACACGCTTTGTCCACCGAAAATTTCGAGGTTATGGGATTACTCATCGGTAACGTGCGTTATTTTTGTAATTGCAAAGAATACATCAGTTCTCTAAGCGCAAAGAACGTTATCGACGATGTCCGTTGTGTTTTACAGTTTGCGAACGGCGTAACGAAGATATCGGCGGTCATTATTCTTCGACGATCTGATAAAAAAAAGGACAGAGTGGAAATTTCACCGGAACAATTGTTAAAAGCAGCGGCGGAAGCCGAACGTTTGACGGTAGAATTGAAACGACCGATGCACGTTCTCGGTTGGTACCATTCTCATCCCCACATTACAGTGTGGCCTTCCCACGTAGGTAAGCACCTTATACATCAGACGTACTATGTAATTTTCTGCAAAATAATAATACAAATAATGTGTTCCCTTACAGACGTTAGAACGCAAGCTACATATCAGACAATGGACCACAATTTTGTAGGTTTGATATTTTCGGTGTTTTCCGAAGGTAAAGATTCCAAGGTAAATCGATCGTTTGGACTCCATTTCTTTTTCGCGTCAGAATTTCACGCATACAGTGTAACGGAAACATAGCCAATGATTCCAACATGTTTCCAGGCGCAAGAAGTTCTTGTAACGTGCTTCCAATCGTACAACGGCGACGCTACTGAAATTCCACTAGAAATAATGTACACGCCTAATATCTCGGGCGGATGTCTCAAAGTAAGTTTAGAATCGTATCGCCTGTCCGTCATTGCGACGCGATGTCACATTATGTACAATTATGTGATGCAGACATTAACGGACTTGTCAAAAATTTTGGTACAAGAGGAAGAGGATATGGCGGAGGCTTGCACGGACCATCCGGATATTCTTGCTTCCATTCACAATAACGCAGGTTCGTCCTGACGAAATGAAAATACTTACCTTTGCCCTGACATACTTCACCGGAACGAGCTCGGGTGCTATAAATGTACTTTTATCAATTTTCAGTGCACACCCGCGCTCTGGCGTACATAACTGACGTCGTGACAAAGCCTCTGCTGCTCACACTTGAAAAGAGGATAGCTTTGAACAGAATACGTGCCGAGTACCTCCAAAGGAAACTCGAAGAATTGCGAAAAATTAACGATAGTTAGGGCGAAGCGTCATTGCTCGGTATTGCTTTAACGGAAGAGTAAAACGATACAACGCACGCGAGACGCATACCGAATACATCTTTGCTGAGGGGAGTATTAACTTTGGTAGTATATCAAGTATAAACGAAAGCGTTTCGCATCCGTAATGTCGGAAATGCGTTCTTAACGCAACAAGGACCGATAACGACAATTCTTCGATTCGCAATGCTTTAACCATACGCTAAATATATCGAAGCGAACGAACGATTCTGCTATTTTTTATTTTACCTTACGAACAAAGATCAGGCAATAATCGCACGACAATACATATGTACAGTTCTAAACAGCGTGGTTTTGTTTTAAATAGACTCAAGTGTGTTTAAAACACAGATTCGGCGGAACGAGACAGATGAATAGGGTGAGAAGGACTACGGGCCAACCGTTTACGGGGCAGCTTTTCGAGAGTCGTTAGTAACTTTGCGAAATCCGGCCGACTTTCGGCACGATACGACCAACAAAGCATGAGAATGTCCTGAAATGCAAATATATACAGCGCTTAGAAGTATCATCGGCATTTCAGATGAGAAAAAACGTGATAATCTGGAGGGGGGTGGGAGAGAGACAGAGAGAGAGAGAGCGAGATCCGACGGTACCTTAACATCGCGCGAAGCCTGCAGATTGGCCAATGTTTGTTTCATTCCCTTTCCCACTTGCCAAATGATAGCTTCGGGAGGTTGACCTTTGAAGGGCCATTCGCCGCACAAGAGCTCGTACCACACGGTTCTGCGACGAGAAAAATTAAATATTTATCCGCGCGCGTACGCGTGTTATCGGTGCGTACTCGAATAATTCGAGTCGATATGGTGAACGTCTCACGAACCCAAAAGCGTAAACGTCCGAAGCATCCGTAAAAGGCAGTTCTTCCTGATCTCTATTCTGTTGCGGCCTCAATCGTCGCACGATTTCGGGAGCCAGATAGCAGAGCCAACCGGGTGGTATACTCAATCCGTTGCCCTTTCTGCGCATCACATTGACGATAGAATTCCGACTGCCGATCGTTCGACAACGCGCGAGAGTGGCACGACGCAAGACTCACCTGTTGCCGTAGCATAATTTGGTAACGCTAAACAACCCAAAATCCGTAATTACAACCTTCCCATTCTCTAAGAATATGTTTTTGCTCTTGAGATCCTTGTGAACTATTCCACGCGCGTGGAGATAGCCCATTCCCTGCGAAAGAAAATTCGTGCTTCGAAAGAGAGCGAGAGCGAAAGAGAAGGGCGAACTTGAAAGAGACGTCGCTCTGCGAGCTCGCGAGAGGCTCGTTCTTTACCAAATTCCTTGCGATAGGTACCTGAGAGATTTGTTGGGCGATGATCGTGGTCTTGTTCATGTTAAATTTGTCTTTGCGCAGGTGAATGTGCGTGTACAGAGTCATGCCCTTGCTCATACTGGTCACTATCGCCAACCGAGGCGGCTTCATGCAAGCTCCCATAAATAATACCAGATTTTCGTGTCTCGTTTTTCGGAATGTCGCCACCTATAAATTACGACGTCAACGGCGCTCACGATTGACGGGAGTCGACTCCGTCGAAAGGAGAGCGTGTAAGAGAGGTTGCATGAACGCGAGGGAATGGCGGGAGGAGGAAGAGGACGACGCGCGTACCTCCAACTTGAACGCTTCGAGTGTTTTGTCGTCGTCGAGATAGTAGTCCATATTTAAAACTTTGATCGCGACGTCCCCGTGCCAGTTTCCCCTGTACACCGTTCCGAATCTTCCAGTGCCGATCGGTTCTTCGATCTTCAGTTCGTCGTACGGAATGTCCCATTCGCGCATCGACAGCTGCACACGGAGGCTCGAGTTGAGAAGAGAAACACGGGGAATCGTCCCGGTGACACGCGGTGGCGAGTGAAAGGAACGAAAACGGTCTTACGCTGTTTTGCCGCGGCCAACGGCTGTCGCCGGGCTCGCCGTCGGACACTTGAGAGTCTTGCGAATCCACGCGGACGGGAGTCCTCTCCGAATTTGTGCTAACGCTGCCAGATCCCGAAACGCTCACGGTTCTCTCGCTGTCGCTCGACACGATCATTCCTTCGAGTCGATTCGTCTCCAGTGTTACACCTTTGTCATTGAGTGTGACATCTGCGAACGTGGCATGTCATTACGGATATCGATTTGAGACACCGAGGTGCGCTCGTTTGATAGCTGGTCGTGCGGTGTACCTGGAAAGTGGAACTGCTGTTTGGAAGGTGCCTGCGGAGTTTGAGTGGCATTGGCAGGAGGCAACGCTGGACTAGAAGGTGTCGAGCTGTTGCAGCTCGAAGTATTTGAACTAGAATCGGGACCCTGTGTCGGTGGAATATCGATTTATTACGTACGGCTCGACTGAAAATTCGCGTGCACCCGCCGATAACGATGACCCTTTGCTAACACGACGACGCTTGTAACGCGAGAGGAGCGTTGGAAAAAGACTGCCTTTTAATTTATCGTCAAATTGCAGATCCCGTGAGCGATTAACGAGTGAGCCAAGGAAATCGCGAGTGCACGCTGGGTTTTCGAGGGTGCGGTGGCTGTTACGAGAGGAACACTGCACCTGGGACGGTATATTCATCGAGGAGTGAACGTGCGATCTCTTGCGATCTTTTCGACTCAAGGAGATCAACGAATTGGAATTGTAATGATTCGGCGACGTCGCCCCGGGTCTGTTCATTATCGGAGACACGTTAACCATGCCTGAAACGTGAGATCTGTCAGATGCACCCGTGTACGAGAAGCCGGCGAATCCTCGACCGTGAACGCGGAAATTGAACCTCGTACCGTCCCCTTGCACGGTCCTCTTGAATTCGTCGAACAGTTTCGGAGGTAGGCCGCAAGAAGGCTGCACTTTAGAACCGCATTCCTTGTGGCACTTGTATTTGCATTCCTTGCACTTCAAAACCGTCTCCATGAATATCTGCTTTTCGCAGTAGTCGCACGTGGAAATCACTCGGTAGGTTTTGATGAAGCGGTGGGAAATGACGTGACCCATACTCCGGGTCACCGTGGGGGTTCGCGGGGATTTTGGCACCTGGAGACTCGCTACTGAAAAAGCGGAAACTGACGTGAAGCCGGCAACGTCGTACGAACGAACCGATCGACACGTGAATGAAATCGCATGACGCGCGCAACCCAACCTGTTCCCTTAAAGCTACTGTCGTCGCTATCCGCGCTGGAATAGGGCGGTGATTTAACGGGACTGTTACTATTTGGCAAGAGACTGTCTCCGGTTATATCCGCGCTACTGCTGCAGGGGCCTGGTTCGGTCGGCAGCCGACTCCTCCTTGCTCCCGTACCGGGTGGATGATCACCGCCGCTACGGGTGAAACGTCGTCAGAACGCGACCGCGAGATCGGAAGGTATACGTACGAACGAGCTCGGCGTCCGTTCCGTTGCTCGGTCGTGTTTGAGGAGTCGCGCGCGAATGGAGCTTGACGTTACCTGGACGTCGCCTCTCCGTTCTCGAGACGATTTCCCAATTGCGACTCGTGAGACTTGGACTTGGTCAGGGGAAAGACTTCCGGTTGCGACACGGTACCCGGTAGACCGATCTGATGCTTCTTGCAGGGAGGGGGCGTCGTTGGGAACTTCATTCCCGCTGCGAAAACGAAACGAAGTTACATCGTGATGAGGACGACGATCTCAGAGGGGTGCAACGACGGATCACTCACCGCGACCTTGCCTCGTCGACGGCGGAGTGGAAGGAGGACTGATGGACGACAGAGACCTCACGGACGAAGCCTGTACCAGCGTGTCGCTATTGAGATTGTTGTTGTTGCAGTTGTTGTTGTTGTGGTACGGAATGCTATCTTCGGAAGGTACGGAACATCTCGTGACGCGAGACCGAATCAGCCGCGGCGAAGGACCGCCGCGCAAATGATCCCTGTCCCACGAATCCCAGTACAGAGCCATGTCGCTGTCGTCAGTGGCTTCGCGCAAAAGCACATCTGCGCAGAGAACGCGTGATATGAGTCGCAACGATGACGCGGGACGCTTGAAAATGTCCGAGCGACGGACCACCCACCCGTATATCGTCGAAGATTATGCAGAGCCCTGGAAAGTCTACCCAGTTCCTCCTTGTGCCGCGCATTGTTTTCACCCAGCATACCACCCAATTCGCGCTCCGACTTTTCCTTCAGCGCTTTCAGAGAATTAGCTTTGGTGCAAACAGTCTGTAAGAATACATTCCTTCCTATCGATACCGCGCGTGCAAGACGTACGCTTCACGAGACAACGGATTTCAGAAATACCTCGATGGATTCTTGTGTCAGCCCCACAACGCGTAACCATTGCCGTAATGACGGATATTGTCGCATTTCCACGGGCAACGATTCCACGGTTACGAGTTGCTTGGAATACAATTTTATCAATTTCCCCTGTGCGCACGTGTGTGTGTGTGTGTGTGCGCGCGCGGGCGCGCACGCACGCGTTCGAGAAAAATAAACACGTTAAATATTGCTGAGTCGTTGGGTGAAAATACCGCGGGGGATCGACCGTTCGGCGATTATGATCGGGAAGTGAAGAAATCGGGCGTACGAATTGCCGGTGAAAATTTTCAAAATAGACGCTGGACAGAGTGCCAGGGCTACGGTAAAGGGCATCGGCGACCAATAATTTACCTCGAGTGTACGAATTTCTTGTTGCGTTAGTTCCGCGCTCGTGGAACATTGAGTTCTCAGACCTTCCAGCCGATCGGCCGAGATGTCAATCATGGATTGAACGACGTCCAAGCCTCGTCGAATGTCTCGTTCTGTTTCTTCCCCGGCCGCCATCCCTCGCAAGACGGCAAGCCCTTACCGCCGTCTCGTCTAACTGGCTTCTATTTCACGAACATGATGCTTTCCAAGCGAGACTGCTATCGGTCGCAACGCTATCACTGTCTCCGTGAGTAACCAAACCACTTACGAACATTGACAACCATCTTGGCGGCCTATGTAGTGACGCGCAATGACGTCAAACCAAGCGTGCGTCAAGCACACTACCCGCGACCACGTTGTACCTAGTCGGGAAACCCTATCGCGCGTCGATTTTTCACGGCGCTGCCAGCCGTCGCAGTTTAGAAACACGCCTTGGGGGTGACGTTTGTCCAAAAACTAAACACGAACGTTTGGCGCAACGGTTTCGTTTCCTCTCTTACGATCCATATAATTCGTGTCCGACGGATTCGTCTTGACCACACACACGTACACACACGCGCGCGCGCTCGCGGTATTACCTTTGACTGTCAAATTTCGTTGTACCGAGAGAATTTGGAGCAAACGTGAAAACAATCTCATCGTATGTCAACGTCAAGTGAGATTTGTCAGAATGGTGAATACGGATACTATACGAAAGATGTATCCGTTACATTGGTTGGTGTGGAACGATAATTACGAAGAACTCGACAGAGAGTTGTCTACAAATATGGTTGGTTTAAAGTCTAATTCGTATCGCACGCGTGTGCGTCGTACCGTTCGGAGATCTAGAATCGCGAGTGCGCGATGCGTCGCGAATTGACCGTTCGTAGCGTAGAAAGTTTCGTCGCGTCGAAAGCCCTTAGCACGCTTTTCGGCGGTAAACCTCGACTGACTGTGGGTACGACTCAGTCTCGCGGCCTGATCGCTTCGGCCGTCATCGCGCTAGAGCTCTGACTAATCGAACGGAATTGTACCGCTTACAATTCATTTTTTCGGAAAACCAAATTCCTCCGTACCGTTGCGACGTACGTTCAAATGTATTTCGAGGCTGGCTTTTCGAAGCCATACAGATGACGGAAGCCCCGGGGCTACCGACGAGAGACGTTATTCGCGATATCCGTGGCTGTACGAATCACTTTTCCCTCGGAAACGTTCCAATTCCAGCACGATAAGGAGAAATACGACAATCGAGGTAGATCGCCGTTGATGCTGGCTGTGACTTTGGATCGTGTGGAATGTGCGAGAATATTGATACGTCATCAGGCGAATGTCAATACGGAAAACACTCAAGGTTGGAGCGGTAAGCATACAGCTGCATTTGTGATATTCGGCCTGAGGTTTCTTTCGCGGATGTGGGACGTAGCCTGTTTTTTCATTTCCAGTGGTGCAAGAAGCTGTCGGATCTGGAAATCCGGAGCTGCTGCAAATGGTGCTCGCTCGCAGGGATCACCAGAGATACACTAACAGGGTAGCAGGCATCCCTGAGCTGCTTCGCAAATTGAAACAGGTTTGCTCTTCCCGAGAGACGATCGGCCGAGTAAATCGGCTGATATCAATTTCAGCGTGACAATTGACGTTTCAGGCACCCGACTTCTACGTCGAAATGAAGTGGGAATTTACCAGTTGGGGTAAGTGTCGGAGGGTGATAAGCGCGCGTCGTCGTTGCCGATATCGTACCGATACAGTCGGGATACCGATCTTTTCGCAGTTCCTCTCGTCTCGCGGATGTGTCCCAGCGACACCTACAAGGTTTACAAACAGGGCAGCAACGTGCGCATAGATACAACGCTACTCGGTTTCGATCACACCAATTGGCAGCGTGGAAACCGTAGTTACATCTTCAAAGGGCAAAGTAAGTTGCGCAACGACGTCGTTGCCGCTGCTTCAACGTAAGAAGCCGTGTATTCGCCCTTCCAGACGACGGCGCGACGATGATGGAGGTCGATCACGAGACGAGGAAAGTTTACGTCGAGCACATAAAGCTCGTCGGGGACGATGACGACACGACGATGCCACCCTCTGACGAAGGCATAGTCTCTCGCCTTACGAATCCTATCGTGACGACGTACATAGACACCGAAAAGATCAGTTTCGAACGGTAATGACCATAAGCGACATCGACGTCACCACGTCGTCGGCTTCGCGGTGCATTCACGATTTGTCGTGCGTTATTCGTTCCCCTCCAGCAATAAGGCAGGCCTCTGGGGTTGGCGCTCCGATAAAAGCGAAGCCGTCAATGGACACGATTGTAAAGTATTTAGCGCCAGTAACGTGGAGCTGGTGACAAAGACGCGAGTCGAACACTTGTCCGAATCGGACAAGGCCAGAGCGCGCGCACCGCGGACTCCGCTTCAGTCGTTCCTGGGAATTGCCGAGCAACAACAGGAGAACACGAATGTCGCGGCTAGCGTAAGTATCTCGAATTGCCGATTCGTCGGTGCGCACGCGTACCGGCTTGATCTCAGATCTTCGTGATCTGCCGCAGGAAGAATTTATTAATATCGGCAATCCTTGCAATATAACGCCCGAAGAATATTTCGACGCGGAGATTGATTTGAACGGAAAGGACATTGGCAGACCAAAGGAGATCAACACGAAGATACAAAAATTCAAGGTATCTTTCAACGCGCACCTCCGATATCACAAATCCATTTCCTCTTCCTCGCGGACCGTATCGATGCCGTAAAGTAAATTTTCACCGGAGTATCGGTCGTCCGAGTTTAGCGTATCATGTGACAATAACTCCGAGAACCTGAATACTTGATTGCGTATTAGGTCGGATTATTTAACCGCAGGCAACACTGTGGCTGAGCGAAGAGTATCCTCTCAGTCTTCAAGAACAAATTATGCCCATCGTAGACCTGATGGCCATATCGAGTTCGCATTTTGCCAAACTGAAAGACTTCATCCAGATGCAACTACCGGCAGGGTTTCCAGTCAAGATCGGTACTGATCCAAATACGATTTTGTCGGCCGTAACGGTAGTTACGTATAAAGACGATGTAAAATGGCACCGCGCTCCCGCACGGTACATCAGATTTTATGTGCGCGCTTTTCAGAAATTCCGTTGTTTCACGTGCTAAACGCAAGGATAACGTTCGGTAACATTTTTGGAATGGATCAGGAGGTACCTCACGTAGGACGGTTGCAAGAAACAAACCGAATATCGTGCCTGGTAGACGACGTTTGTTTCGAACCACCACCGGCATACGCGAAGCTCGGTAAGGAATATCTCCGATAAGGGTGCACGCTCGCGCTCGTTTCCTGCTTACGAATTGACTTAACGCGCGAACGTACAGGGGCGGAGGTGCGAAGGCAGTACAGTATCGAAGAAGAAGACGATTTGCTGCAATTCGCAATTCAGCAGAGCCTGCTCGAAGCTGGAAGCGAAAAAGACGAGGTGCGAAAGCAATAACGTTCGTTGTCATACCTCTAAGATCGCGTCCGATATTGATTACTAATTATCGTACCAAGGTTGACATATGGGAAGCTTTGAAGGCGCAAAGGCCGTCTCGTCCGACTACGCCGAATATGACCACGGATGAAGAGAGACAGCTGCAAAGGTACAATCGCGGATACGGTACGCGTCGGAACTCGACCGCGCGCGAGCGTCCTTTAAAATTGATTTCTTCAATTGTTCGTTTTGCACGTTTTCTTTCCCATCTATGTACGTAGGTACATACACGCAGACAGGTAGGTCAAAATAATTTTCGTCCAGAGTATCGCGCTGCTGCGACAACAATCGTGTAACGCGCCTGATCCCGTAGCTTCGTCGGATATCTAGAGCATGGCTCGAAGCGGAGGGAAGCGTGTCTTCGCGAGTTAAAAGAGATCGATAACGCACGAAAGCGACGTGAATATTGTTCTCTCTTCGAATACAGGGCAATTCAAGCGAGCTTGGAACTGTATCGAGAACCCGGTTTCGCTGAAAGTGTAGGAAATGCCAGTGGAATGGAGGAAGTGCAGATACTGGACGATGAATCGCTCGAGGGAACGACTGAACAGCTGAAACTGGCGTTGCGACTCTCGGAACAGCAGCAGCTGGAGGAGGAGCAACGTCGACTGCTGGAAGAGGAGACGTTTCGGCAAGTGCTGGAGCTTTCTCTCACCGACAAGTGAGTTTCGAAGACTCAACGACATAGTGAAAAATCAATCGCGAAGGAAGAATTCAAGTATTATCGAAAAACGAACGGGGAAATCGATATCGAATATTCCGAAAGACCTTCCGACCTTAGGTATACCGCTAGAAGAAAGAATCGTTTCTCGAAACCTACCGTAGAGATTACCGATTGCCGCAAGACTGTCGTGATGTATCGCTTATCGAGAACGTTTGTTATAAAAGTATACAAGTACGTCGCGCTGATCGAGGGGGCAAACTGATCCGAGTCGGATCATTTGTGAATAACTGCGTCATTTTACTTCTTTGCTACATTTTATATCAATAAGGATTCGGCACAAGTGTCCCGTGAAGCCTTGAAAATTACTGCAACCCTTTTTTACCGTTGGAAATGGGCGCGCGGTCGATCAATTCGGCATTGAACAAATTCGCGAGCTTTCAAAATACGACGGGTCAGAACCGGGCGATCTTTCTGTCAATCCTAACATTTGAAAGTCTAATATTCGTAAGTTTATCGCGACTGTGTTGATGTTTTAAATAAAATGCTTGTAATTCTCAAGTCTTCCGAAATCGTTTCTCTCTCTCTCTCTCTCTCTCTCTCTCTCTCTCTCTTTCATCAACAATTTAGCAGTGCGACAATCTACTATCGTCCGACTTGCCAACTCTTTGTTTAATCCAACCAAAATTAAATGTAGATACCTACTACTATAGCATTGATATGTGTAAACTAAATTTTCAATTTAACGTAATATATTTTTGTTACCGCGTCGTCAACGTGAATGCATTACATTTGCGCGCAAGCTATCGAATTATATGTAGTATCGCCGATGCTATCGATTATCCGTCCTAAATATCACACGACAGTATCTCCGTTGCGCCAGCAGAGGCTATAGACGTGAGTTTTAAAATGAAAGGTAGAATGTCGGAGGAAACGCCCGGCCACTAAGTTTTTACTAATCCTGACGTACGCTGACTCGTTCGTTCCTTTACATCAGATAGGTCTTAAATGACAGAAGAATACAAAATGAATAATCACAACTAAATCATGATTCGGTGAGACGTTTATACAGGCATTGTAAAAAGTGTCAAAAGTTCTAGCTATAAATGATTCTTAATTATATACAAATAATCTGGTAGCTCGTTGGATGGTAACTCTGCACCCACGTTTTTTTCAATACAATGTCATGGGTTTCGAGGAGTAATGCTGATGTCGCGTCCGGGTAACATTACTCGAACTCGGATTGGGCTCTGGAATGAGAAACAGAAAGAATGAAAAAAAATTGTGCAACGTCCAAAGCATTAAACAATTATTATCGAACTGTCGTACCTCTTATATATGGTACCCAGTATATTTGCACTCTGTGCAAAACGTTGTTCGTTCTTGTGAGATTGTTGATGCCACTTTTTACGAACAGCAGTCCAATGGGCGACGTGCTCTCGCATCAGCGTTTCTCGTGTTTTAAGAGTTTGTCCATCCTAAAGTATTAACGCATCGTTATAGAACGTCAGAGCTATGCGGACCTAAACGTAATACACGCTATACGTTTTCAAAAGAGTGTATAACATCTGTGATTGGATTCGGTCGACGCATTTTTGAAACTAAATTTGACGTGTCAACGAATCATTCATATATATATATAAACGTTGGAAGCGTTCTCACGTAGTCCAAGTTCAGCTCTTCCCTGACCGTCGTTATAGGGGATGGGATTCGATTCCGAGGCAGCGCCTCTTCGCAGGGAAGCGGTCTCGGTAATGAATATACATCGCGTATTTCTCCTTCGGAGTCGAACAGTGCGTTATTTGCAATAAATTCACTTATTATCTCTGGACTGGGACTTCTCATCCTAAAAATGACGAACGCACAATCGCCGTCATATTATTACGAGATACATGAAAAGTATAGACTTGAAAAAAATTGCGGTCAAAATATAGTCGCTCCACCTTTCCTCCTTTCAAAATCAAACGTACGAAACACTTACTTAGGGACGAGATTAGGATTCCTGGGTTGATTTGCCATCCACGCGCGGCATATGGGGTACAGAGGTGTGTCCTCTCGAAACTGAGCCAGATCTACGCTACGGTCGAATAGTTTCATCACGTAAGTGTGATGAAATGCGGCATCCAATTGGACTTGGCGACGTCGTCGTATTTTACGCGGGGGTGGGAACTTCATCGATTTCGACGAGTACGTCAATTCTCTGAAGAGAAAGAGAAAAAGGATAATAATTAATCAATTATTCAAACTCGACACTGTTGATTACAGGACTCAAAACTTGATGTGTCATAATTACACTTTCTTCAGATGTTGCTTATATTCTTGATTCGAACATTCTTCGCTAGATTCTTCAGACGAACCCGTGTCGCTATGATGCAGCAATTCCCTGAGTGCTCCTTTCAATCGATCTCGTGCTGCTAACACGTCGCTATCGCCTGCGCGTACAATTTATTTGATTTGAGGGTAAACGACTTGCACTGGGCTGCGTGAAATGACGATATCTCGACATTGGATATGCATTCGTTACGGCAATACCTACCTATTTCATCCTTTATTTCAATCTTAATTCGGCTCGGTGTTGTAGGTTGAGCGCTTCTCTTCTTTCCCATCTGCACATTATTTTTATTAATTATCGCCATATACACAATCCTTTCCGCGTACACCGGGAATTGACGATCGGACTATTTAACTACTATACGGTCTTGCATACCGGCAATGAGTAAACCATAAAAACGAATTATAGTAATAACTATAATTAAAGTTAATTAGCTGGTTTCGGTGATGGCTATTTATTCCGTCGCACATCATATATTAGGCGTACATACCTTGGATAAAATAATTCCTGATTCGTACGAGCGTTTGAAAAAGTTACAAAATAAAATATCAGCTGATCGAGAGATTAAAACCGCGGACGTTTTGATTTCGGTAGACCGACTACTCGACTATCATTTTTGCTATGTCCTGCTATGAACACGAGTCATTTTCTAGACTACCAATCACCACCAAACGACCGCCAAAGGATTGAAAAAGAAACGATTAAAAAGTCAATTTGAAGGGGATAATGTTCCAGAATGGAATTCGAGCGAATAACTCGGGCAATCAGCTCCTCGGATGCCCCCAGTCCAGATTTCGGATCTCGGATGCAAACGTGGTGCTGAAAATGGACCTACATACATGTACATACACACATGCATACCATCTCTGTTTTTGTTGTTTCTAGTTTCAGTTTGTTCCGCTGCGATGGCACCATTGTTCTCAACTCATATTTCGTTGCGAGGTTGACGCAGTTGATATTTTCGAGTCAGCGCGATAAATTGTGATTTTTATTGACGTCTGATGTTCATCATTCTTGCTCTCTACGAATTTAATCGTTGTGTTTAACACGGAAATAGCGTGGTTTACCCGATTAAACTCTCGTTATGGTGTTGAACGAAGTGGGTAAATTATTGGTCGACTTGGAAAAAGCAGAATTGGAAGTACGTACAAGTTGTCGCACGAATTGTAGGTTATATTGCTCGTAACGCGAAGCTCATCGATCGTATTTCCGTACTAAAATTGAAAAATCTCAGGCCCCCAGTGGTGTCGCATCGGCTCAGACCTACGTCCAGTTGCTCGCGGTATATCTTTACCAAAATGATTTGTAAGTTCCTTTGATCGTCGTAATACAATTTGAGAATAACGTCCGACCGATTTGTACGAAACTAACGTGTCTCCCCGCTCCAGGTGCAACGCGAAATATTTGTGGAAACGTATTCCATTGAATATAAAAAATAACAGTACGGAGCTACGACAAATATGGGCGGTGGGACAACGCATGTGGCAACGAGACTGGCCTGCGGTCCATGCCGCTCTCGACGCGGAATGGAGCGAAGACGTGGATAACATTATGACTGCTCTGAAAGGTACGCCTATAAGCGATTTTGAAACGAGGACGCGACTAGGCTAAACGGGTGAAGAGCCCGAGAACGTTGCAACGAATGGCGAGTTTCTTCACAGATAGCGTCAGGGAGCGAGCCGTGTTGCTGATATCGGAGGCGTACTCTTCTTTGAATTTGACGGCACTCGCGGCAATGACGGGATTGTCGCTGGAGCAAGCACGGCAGGCTGCCGCTGAAAAGGGATGGACGATGGACGCTACGACCGTACAGCCTCGCAAGCAAGACAGGGAGCAATCCTTTGGACAGGCCAGCCTCACCGAAGACCAGTTGTACAAACTCACCCAATTTGTATCCTTCCTGGAAAATTAATCTCGGAGACGGTCGCAAACGTCGTCAACGACGCGTTACCATTGCACCCGCGGAAATCGCGCTACAGTCGTAAGACGCCACGACGGGCATCGCGAAATCGATACTGAAATTGGATTTATTTATTAGACTCGAAGCCCATTCATCCGTTTCGTGACATTGGGAAAAGTCCGCAGACCCGGGACGTTCTACCGCTTCGGCCCGCTAAATACCGGGGCGAAGTGCGAAAGCGTCTCAAACGTAACTTTTCGTTTTGTACATTCGTCTGTACCTCGCAAGAATGCAATAAACCGTGTAGGTTTTTTCGTCTCGACACATTCGCATTTGCGTCGAAGCTGCGCGTTGTCACGAATCCGCCGTCTCCCGGGATGTCCGCGTGTGCGCGTAGCTCTCGGGCCGAAGAGAACGGTCGTCGATATTTTGCGCGAAACGCTGAGGTGATTCGGTGCGAGAGAGAGAGAGAGAGAGAGAGGCTTCGGCGTGGAAACGCGAGAGAGCCGGCGGCGGCGGCGTGAGAGATGAAAATTTAAGAGGAGAGCAACGCTCACGCGGTGCGCGCGATTGAGATCCCGAAGAAAAAATGTGGACGGCCAGGTATGCGCCGGTACCGCGGTAGCCGGTATTCACGGTAATTCTCTATGAAATCAATTCCAACTTGCCCCACATTATAACGTTATGCACAATCGCGTTGCGCAATAGGAAAGATCGAAACAAATTGCAGAGCTCCGCCGCCGTTACTACGAGCGCGATCGTTGGAGAGAATCGGCAAAGGATTCGTCCGTCATTGTCACGCTTTCGATTACGACGCACGGCCGCGATGCTCGGTCGTCGAGTTCTTCCGACTCTTCGTCTTCACCTCCGCCTCCTCCTCCTCCTCCTCCTCCCCCTCGTACTCTCGCTCTTCGACGTGAACACGAACACAACCGCGATCCTCCTCTCGTTTCCCCCAGTCTGCTCCGACTCGCGTCGATCTCGAAGGTGCGTTCCGAGTCTGTGTCGACGGAGCGAGCGAACAATAGCTATTACCGATAGCAGTCGGATGCGAAGATTAGAAAACTGTTGGGCGCCGCGAAGATGACTCACGATCGTACGTTCGATTTGTTCGTGCTTTTGAATAATGCAAATCATCGTTATTCCAACAGACAATGATTGCAACGCGATTGTCTTTTTATTGGCGAGGCACGATCAGGTCGACGGTCGGTGTGAGGGCGAGTGCTTTGAGAGCATGCGGAATAGAGCGAGGAAGAGCAAATTTGAGAAAGAGAGGGAGATGGGGAGGGAGAGAGAGTATGTAATCGTATACGTATGTACAGATACGCGGCTCGGGGGGGGGGGGATTCGAAGCCTCACACGGGGAAGCGAGCGCGTCCTCCCTTCGAGGTAACGATGCGCTCCGTCTCCGAGATACGAGGAGGAGGAGGAGGTCGAGTCGAGTCAAGTCGAGTCGAGCTTTCGAATCGCGATGGTGACCTTTGATCGTCGAGCGTACACGCGGAAAATGAAGCGCGTCGAGCGATCGGCGCGGCGATCGATTCGAGCTGCGGCGACGGTGGCGGCGGCTGAGAAACGGTAAGAATCGACGAGGGGCAGAGCGCGCAATGGACCTGCAACACCGACCACGTTCTGTCGGAGCCATCCAGGAAGAAGGTCGATTTCCCTCGGCTCGAATCGCACAGTCTCCGCGGTCGTCGGCGAACGATAATCGTTCCGATACGTCGTAAACCACAATGGAATTTAGAGACGAGTATCTCCCCCGTGCGGCCGCGCGCGCGCGCGTGATACTATTACGATTGGTATAAGAGAGACCCTCTTATCTGACGGGGACACAATTGAATGTTGGCGAGTCCCGTGGGCGGGAACGCCGTTCGATTGTTTCTTTATCGCGATCATCCTCACGCCGGTACGCGCGCGGTGGGTGCGCTCAGAATGTCCGGCACTGCCGCCGCCGCCGCATTCCACGCGCGAAAGAAACGGATCGCGCGGAGCTTCGTCGGACAGCACTGCGCGCACCATCCGTCGGACGCGTCGTCGCGCGACCTTCCCCGACTCGGATCGGTAGCCGAGCGAAGCGCGTCGCTCGTTAGCTTTGTCGCTTCGGCTAGACGCCACCTCCGCAGGCGCTACGAAACGACGGCTCCTTCGGAGTAATCGTGCCCCTGATAACCCCGGCTACGCGAGGTACACACGCCGTGTTTCGCGCTCGGTGCCGCAGCAGATTGTGGGATTTCGCAACGCACGGCACTCTCGGCGGAGATAAAGAAATACCTAGCTGGAAGGCGAGGCGAGGCGAGGCTCGATCCGACACGAGAGAAGAGAGCGTTGAGCGCGCGCGAGGGAGAGAGCGGAATATGGGATCACCTCGGGTTAGGGTTCGAGCGCGCGCGGCGCTGCGCCCACGCCACCATTGTCTTTCTACCTATGCGGAAAAGGGACGCGAATCGGGACCCGCGCGCCACCTCTCCTCGCTACGATTTCGACGCTCCGCTCTCCTTTCCCATCTTCTCTGGGACCCCGTCGCGAGCTACACGCGCTCCTCTCGAAGGATATCGCGGGGAATCCCGATTCAGACGCTCGACGACGACGCGGGGAGACGACGGTGCTCGTGGCTCGTCGCGCTCCGTGTCGTGGCTCGCTCGCGGGTCGCCGCGTCGCGGCCACCTACGTCGCGCACGATTCAGCTCGCTCCTCGTCCCCGTCGAATCGCGCGCCGGCTCTCCCGTCGTCACCTCACTCGAGAGGTCGCGTCCGCAGCTCGGCTGCCGTTACGGGGCAGAGGACGAGAGCGCGGTGTGCCGACGGCTTATACGAGCGGAGGGAGGTCGCACGCGTCGGGCACTCGAACCGATTGTCGATCGAATCCGGGAGATTCGACGCTGCGCTGCACGATGGATGGCCGTTCCTTTGGCGCGAGATCTACCTAGAGTGCCAACGTACCTACGCGAGTCGCGGTATATCTAGACCGAAAGAGAAAACGAGCCGTTATCCCGCGTCGCGAATCGAGCAGCGGGCACCCCGGGGGTCTCGGCTTTCTTTTCAAAAATAGTCGCGCACGCACTTGCGCGCTCGCGCTCGACGGATCGCGCGGATCCTTCGATCCGATCGGTTCGCGAGGCGAAAGACTTCGCCGCGCGCGTGATAGGTATCTACCGGTTACGTAGAGTCAGCGAGCGAAGCGCCCGGCGCGAAAACGCGCCCGAGTCCCGTTAGTCTCGGACCGCGTGGCGGGCGACGGAAACCGAGTTCAGCCCTCTCTCGATCTCCCGCGAATATCTGCCGGTCACTCGCGCGTCCTCTTCCCTCGCCGGCGAGGAATCGCGGCCGCGATTGACTCGCGGATCAGCGTCGTTACGAAATTCTCGGATCGATCGACCTTGGCGATCTCCCATTCCTTCTCGGCTCGTCCGAGCGCGATTCCCTCGGTCCTCGTTGCGTACACCTGTCGCGGGTATCGGCCCGACGGAGAGTACGAGGTTCCGTCCCTCGTTTCGCGCCGTGACGAGGCTCCGGGATCTCGTCTCACGCCAGCGGGGGACTTTCTCCATCGCCGAATGCGCGCGCGACGCACAGGTATGATGGGATTGCCCGTCAACAGGGACACCCGAACTTTGCCTAGACGCAATAGCGGTAATTCGCCTTCGCGCGCGCGTGCGCGGTTATATCGCCCGCGAATTTTCTTCGAGCGCAATTCTCCCCGGGATGAAGATAAATCGTTTGGAATATCCCTCGATTTCAGGTGCCACCGTATTCTCTCGCGAGGAATTGAAAACAAGGCGGGTGCCGTATTCGTGCAGGATAACGTCGGCTCTTCGTCGAGATGGGTACACACCGCCCGCGTACCGGTGTACGTACGCGCGTTCACGGAGAGCGGTCGGCCGGCGTTCAGCGATTGGTCTCGCGAGAAGGTACCCGGAGTTCACCTCTTTTCCACCGATAAAAAGCCCCGCTCGCGCGCGCCGGTAATCGGCGGTGTCCCACTCGAGCGGATAGCGTGGGATAGGCCCTTGGGAGCCGATAATTACACGTCGATCGACCTCTGCGGGCACACGGTGCTCGCCGCTTCGCGCCCGGCTTCGACGCGTCGGCCGATTCGTTCCGCGAGAGAGGAAGCCGCGCCGCGAAGGCGTCGTTCTCGTCGAGTCGACGGGAACAGGTGGAGGCGCGAATCGAGGTGTATCACGAACGCGTGCCTCGTTGCGCCAAATTGCACTCGGTCTTGGATCCTGAGAGAAAGAGAGAACGAGAGAAGATGCAACGATTCTCGTGCGCGCGCGCTATTAGCCGCGGTCGCGGCACACGGGAGAAAGAGGAACACGAAGACGAAGCACGGTAATAAAATTGTCCCCGCCGCGGGGAGATTTGCTATAATATGATAATAGCGCGAGAGGCACTCCCCACGGACCCCACTCGCGTCTTCGAAGTGAAAGGCGGGCGAGTCGAGCGTGCCGGTTTATGCCGCGCTACGCCGGCACAGCAAGGTCCCCGCGCCCCTCGGGTCAGAGGTCGGCTCACCCACTCCCCCTCCTGACCCTCCCGCACCTCTCTCGCGGCCTCTGCTCGCCTCCTCTCCGTGCGGCCGCGTATCAGCCCTCTCTCGCGATACGAGAGAGAGACGGAGCACAACAGGATCTAACGCTCGCGCTAGCGATGCGTGCGAGAGCCCGCGTCTGCCGACGAAGATGCAGGCCGGTTGCGAGCTGACGGCGCTCTGCGTCGGGCACTCCTCGAACGGACCGGAGCCGCTGCGGACCGTCGCGGCGGGAAGGGGACTCTCGACGCGCTACGAGAGATCCGCGTCGTTTTCTCCGTCCATCGCGAAATGCCGATGATTCGCGTAGACGCCTCGGCGTCGCGCCGCGGTCCCCCGGAATTCACGGGGGAAGATCCTTGGACACGGTCGATGATGGGATCCGTGCGACGCGCACTCGAAAAGCGATTTCGGACGATCGACGACGTCCCGCCGCGTCGCTGTCCCTTCTCGGCCCGATGCTGATCGGAGGAGGATTCGCGCGCGCGCGGGTGCGGGTGCGAGGGGTCGCGCGACCCGCGCGCCACCGAATTCGGGAGCTTCCGCCACGAGTTGTACGCGCCTGTACCTGGTATACGGTACGCGTATCGCGGCGACGTCGACGGCTGACACTTTGCGCCTCCGGGCTGGAACACGCTCGCCTCCCACTGGACGGATATTATCGGGCAATAGTGCAAGGTACGATGAATATTTAGAGTACGGCCGTATTACCATACAATACGCATACCACGTGGAGCGGATCCGCGAGCGAGCCCCGGCCCGCGCGAAGGTGTGACTATCCGTGTCGGACGGTCCCCGTCGGCGGTGTCGCCGGTGGGAGAGCCGGGACACGGGAGAAAGAGGCTGCTGCGCGTCCGCGGGATTTATTCCCCGGCGTGTAAGACGCATCGTCTGTCCGCGCGGCAGGGTGACGGGGAAAACCGTTACGTCGCTCTCGCGTTCATCGCGTTCTTCGACGCGGGAGTTACGCGCGCGCGAAACTCGAGATTCGCGCGTATATCCGTACGCGGGAACGCACCGCGCCGATTCGCCTTGGAGGATTCGCCTTCGTCCCCTCGACTGTTCGAAACGAGCGGCGATCCCCGCCGCCGCGGAGCGGACGAACGTCTCTCGAAGGCAATTCGCCGAGTATAATCCTATCGCGGCTCGATCGTACACGTAATACACGTCCGTTTCCAGGTACGGCCAATCGGCCGCGTCATCGTCGCAACATCCTCGAACGCGCGCGCGCGCGCACACTCGATCGTTCGCTCTCGATCTCCTCGTTCTCTCACCTCGAGCGATCGCGGCAACGACGACGATCCCGCGCGTTCGCAATTTCTCGCGGGGTGGAGTCGCGAAACTCGCCCGGTTGTGTTCGCGCTTCCCTCGACCAAGCGCGGGTTAACGAGCGAAAGAAGCGGAAGGTCACGAGTGTACGTACGACTAACCGCTAGCCGCGGTGTCGCAATCATAGAGATCCTTCTCTTTCTCGCTCCGTTGCTCCAGCCGTAGCGACGTTGCGGGTCATCGTCGTCGTTGTTATCTTTGGCAATCCTTTCGCTATCCTTGACCCACTCGGAACGCGGACACGGCGATTCGAATTCGATCGAGCGCCTTCTTCCCGCGCGTGTCTCTGTCTTTGCGCACGGCCCCTGCGGGATGGCAACTTTTTGAGGCGCCTGCGGAGATGCAACCAACGGTAGAGCCTGTGGGAATGCAACCGCCGGTTGGCGTGAACGGGCGCGCGTCGGGCCAGGCCGCGATCGATCCTCCTCCGTGTCCAGGAAACGCGCGAACGGCGACGCGCGCGAACGCCGCACCGCGAGTCTCGATCGAATCCATCTCCGTCTCCTTCTCGGCCTCCGCGCCATTCGTCTTTCTCGGTTGCGCACCGCGAGAGATCCACTTCGTTCGGCGATTCTGAAAAAAAAAACGACGACGATGAAAAGACGGATCTTCGACTCTCGCGGGAGTCGAGGAATTCGATATCGAAATTACAGACCTCTCGCTACGAGCATCCTTTCGCCCTCCTCTCCCGCGACGCGGATTGGAAATCCGAGCGAGCATCGCGCGGGGGCGTCGCCAGGAATCTCTCGAATCGACCCCGCGGTGCAACCTGGCCGCCCACGCGCGAGCGAGGAGCGCGACACTGCCTACCTGTCGTCGTACGCGCGAACCACGCGTTCCACCGTTGCAGCCGCCGCCGCCGCCGCCGCCGTCGAGAGGGTCGTCCGCGCTTCCCCGAGAGCGGACGCTCCTCGCATTAGCATAGCAACGCGGAAATGCCGCCGTGCGATGCGCGCGCGCGAAACCCGTGCGCTCATCCTTGCGGTCTCTTATGACTACCGGCGGCGCGTACATATATGTACCTACGACGAACGACAGCCGCGGGCTCTCATGCCTATGTATGCGAGCGCGCGTACGCATGCATATGTATGCGCCGCGCGGACATCTTCCGCGTCCACCTCCTCCTCCTCCTCCTCCTTTGAAGTATCCCGCGGATCGCGAGCGTTCGTACGCGCGATTCCCCGTAATCGCGGGATACGTATATCCGCGTTAAATCCGATTCCCGAGAGAAATACGCCGTGTCCGATTCGTAGCGCCGCACTCGATGCGAGGAGAACGCGCGCAGACGCCAACTCCGTGTACGCGGAGATGCCGGGTTTTGAGCGAGGCGATCGACGCGGCTGAATCTCGTCGCGATCGAGGCCGCGCGCCGATCAACGACGGTTTGTCGTCGGATGTGTTCGATGTATTCTCGCGCGAAGTACCCACGGACAGGCGATCGATCGTACCCCGCGTTCGCCGTCGCTCTCCGCACGCGGAGAGACGCGAGATGCGCTCGCGCGCTCTTGCTCCCCCGGCGCAACGCATCCTACGCGCCCAGCCGTATCAACGGGTCCTCGGAAGGTGTCACGTTCGCGAGCAGAAGAAGACGCGTCCCTCCTCGCGCACGTGTCGTCCATTCGCCGGAGGAAGACGCTGCCCGCGCGCGATCGAATCTCGCTCGAGACGAGAGGACGGGAGTGTAGGCGAAGACGACGAATATGTATACGATACGCAACGCACGGAGGAGAGAGCCGCCGCCGTGTCGCTCGTCCTCCGAGGAGCCGGGCGGGCAGGCAGGCAGACCGGCCGGCCGTTCGCTCGCTCGTTCGTTCGCTTTCCCTTTCACACGCGACGCTAATCGCCCGTCGTCGTCTCTCGATCTGTCGAGGGAGGGATATACAGCTGTGGGTGGAGGTGACGGGGAGGGGAAGCTTCACGAAACGAGGAGCGTCCTTCGGTCGGCCGTCGTCGAACTCCTCTCGGCCGCGACGTCCTGATCGCAAGCCCAGAATCGTATGCGAAGCCATAATATAATAACGGCATCGAGATTCGAAAGGTGACCCGCGGCCGCGTGTCATCGCGCACCCATTCGCATCGGCGGGACGGGATTCCGGCGCGGACTCGGTCTCGTCCCCTCGTGTCCGGCTGCGCGGCTCCTCGGCGGCAGTGTTTTCGAAATTCGTGCCGCGCGCGGCGACGGATCGTCGCCGGCGGGGATACGCGAGGATGAAACGCGAATCCCACGAGAGGCAACGCAATTGCATAATTCGGGGATAGCGCGCTCTCCGCGTCTCACCGAACCGGTCGCGCGCTACGGCCGTCCGACGGTACGTCGCTCTCGCGTCCGAAATCTCACAACGAGCCGTGTCACCCGACAAGCCTCTCCAGCCGTTCTTATTTTCAATCGAATCGATCGTACGCTACGCGCGAGGCGCGATAAAACTGGCCGTTTCGCGTCGCCTCGAGGCGTTGCGCGCGCGCGGTGTCCAGTTACACGCTTGTCTCGCGCGCTCTTGACGGTACGTCCGACACCCAGCGACGCGAGGATGGTGGAGAATCCGGAAAGCGTGGTCCGAAGTCGAAATAGTTTCGAAATCTCCACGAGAATCGGTATTACGCGGGGATTTTTGGGGTCGCTGGAAATTAATCTACGATCGAAATCGAAATGGACAAAATCAATACGGCCGACCTTTTTGGTCAAACGCTTGTCGAATTGTCGGAAACTTGTATCTTAAATCTTTTCCGACGTCACTGCTCGTGAAACGATAACTGAAAATCGAGATCGGTACTCGAAACTTGAATATTTCCCGTCGTTGAATACAGCTTTGATCGGAAACTCTGCACCGATTATAGGTGGTAGTTGTCGAACGTCTAATTCAATGAGTGTAACGGTTCGAGAGAAACAGTATTCCTGTAGAAAATGTGATGCCGGTTTGAATTCGGGCGAAAATTTCTCACGTCTGTACGCAGCGCTCGCTGCTTTTCTCGAGAGGTGATTTCAAAAATTGAAGTGAAAAGTCAGATATGGAAGATGGTTCCCTCTCCTTTTGGTAGGTACTACACACGGGCGTTTTACCCGATAAGATCCTAAGAATACGAAAGTCGAGACGAGTGACTTGATCTTTGGGACTTCGGGTCACGTTTTCCGGATTTTGAACTACTGTTCGACGGATCCGCGACCGTGACCATCCTCGCACGGGCCACTGAAAAAAGTATTTAGCTAATCCAGCTATATTTCTGGCTGCCTCAGACACAACTAGAAAAAATATTACTAGCGTAGCAAGAATTCTTGCTATTGCGAAGAAAATTATCACTGCAATTGCTGTAATTTTCTAGTTGTGGCCACATTGTTTTGAGTGCCGGATATACCACCCCGTAAATCCAGGGTACGCGTACAGTTCTCGGGGTCGATTACAGGCAAACACACCCGGCAACGACCCACGTTGATCTATCCTGATGTTGATCCCGTCGATCGCCTCTCGACGATACAGTCGGAGCGCAGCGCGGCGTAACGTATACATATGTATATCGACGCGTGTACGCGAGCCGCTCACCCTCAACCGTCGCCGCGCGCCTGCCTTCCTGGTTTGAGCAAAAACCGGTATTCGCGACGCCGCGGATCGTCTCGACGTTTTCCGGCGCACGCGAGCGAGCGAGCGATCATCGATCGGCTACACGCGACGTTCTCGCTTCTCGCGCGATACCTTTTCCTCGAGTTGAGGAAGATCGAGATCGAAGGGAGGAAGCAGTCCGAAACCGTCGCGGCGCCGTTGCTCGTTTCGTCCGCGTAACCGACTCTTTGTCCGATAATCGCGCCAAGCGTTGACGGACCCTCGACGAGTACGTTCAAATGTACGTTACGTCACGACGATTACGAGGAGACGACGCGAGCTCGGCGATCGATACAATTACGTATTTAGCCGCGAGGCGACGCGATAACGCGCCGCGACGCCGTAAACGGCGTCCAGGGCGGGTTTCGCTGATAGGTATCCGCGTGACGGTTTCGGCGAGTCGTCGAGGCCCCGCCGTTGCGCGCCGACAACGCGAGCCGGGTGACCAGCGCGGTCGGGGAATTCGGAGGACGCCGAAGAAGAAACGCGCCGCCGCCGCGTCGCGCGGAGGAATCGCGCGAGGTCGCCGTTCGTTGCGGGGCGAGCGATCGAGATTACGGCCGTTCGCTCGTACGGCTCCGCGCGAGGTATACACGCGGGAAGAGGGACGGAAAGAGAGAGGCGAAACGCGAGTAAGCGTAAGCACGTACGCGCAGATCCGTTCGCGCGAATATCTCGCTGGTTCTCGTCCGATCGCGGAACGTCAAATTCACGCGCGCGCGCGCGTCGTGTATCGAATTTGACGTGACACGTGGCGCGTGTACGCGTCTTCCGAGTCCGCGGCGAGCGGTCGACACTCCTCCGTCCCGGACCTAGGTATACCCACGGTGCGCGCACCTGTCGCCGATACCCGAGCGGAGAGATATACACGGGAGGGTCGCCACGCGACCCCTCCGACATCCACGCTCGCGCCTCTTCTCTTCTCTCTCTCGTCCCACGCTTCGCCACGTGTTGCCGCGCGCGGCAACGCCCGTGAGGGGGGAATGCATGAATGGAGCTTGCAACGGTATCGCATCGCCCAGACACAGCTTCGACGCGGAAGCACCGTCGGCCGCGACTTCCGAACGCGGGGTCCAGCGGGGAAGAGACAACGACGACGACGACGACGACGACGAGGGCCGTCGTCCTCCTCCGTTCCACGGGAGTCGCGCCTCGCTCCCTCTTCCTCCGGTGTGACGTGGGTTTCGCGCGCCGACACGAGAGGGTAGGGAGGGCCGAGAGAATCGCGAGAAAGGAGGGGATGACCGACGTCACCGAGGCAGCGGCGCATCATCCCGCTCGCAGTGGGCCAATGGGCCGGAGAGGGGTGCGCGCGGTCCATCGATCCGCCGTGCGTCCCGAGTATGACGTAGACGGTGACGTCACCGAAGCGCCGTTCGCCGCTACACACACGGTACGGTTTTAATATAGCGGAGAACCGCGCGCGATCCGGACTCAGTTACGCGGAGGCCGGCCCGTCGAGCGTGTCTCTCGTACCTACACTCTCGTTCCACTCGGTCGCGACCGAGACGATCGCTCGCTCGCTTTCGAATCGCGCGGACACCGCCGTGCGCGCGCGGCGCGGTCGTACGACGAATTCCGCGTTCCTTTCCGCTTCGCTGTAGACACACGCGCGCGCGCACACACACATACACACAGACACACACAGAGTGCAGTGCGTCGAGATCAGCCCCCCGCCGAAGGAGGGAATCCACGACAAGACGGCCGAGGAGCGCGATCGCGCGCGCCCGTGCGCGCCGTATCTCGCGCGGAGAGAACGCCGATGCGAGACGACCGGCCCTCGCTCCCGCTTCCGGTAAGGCCGCGGGACGTCGAGGGGACGTGAGCGCGAGCGCGCGATTATTCGACGAGCGACTGACTGCATGCGTGTGCCGAGAGGCGGTCAATCGGGGCTCCTCGACGGAGCGATCACCGGCGGCGCGTCGGCCGGAGGCACGGCGATTCTCGCACGGAAGGACGCGCAGGATCCCACGAACTCCGCAGGTCGGTTCTCGGTGATAGGGCGCACTCGCACTGGCACCTGCACCCGCACCCGCGCACGCCGCGTTGCACCCCCTCTCGCTCTCCCTCTTTCTCTCTCTCTCTCTCTCTCTCTCCCCCACGTACACCGGAGCCACACTCACCCCGCGTCACTCCACTCGCACCCCGACGAGCGATATACCGCGTTAAGCCGCGACGCGAGTTCGTCCGATTCGCGCGCCAAAACTCGGGCCGGTGGTGTCGAGCGTGATGAATCCGCGCGCCGGGGAAGCCTCGCGCGTGTCGTCCCCGACGCCCCCCCCGAGTCGGAGAGGATGGTCGCCGCGGAGCTCGAGTCGTGAGGGCGTGTAGAATTGCGCGCAGGGTGCTGCAGTCGCGATGCGTACCGTCGAGGACGCCACGTGCCCGGAAACAACGGTGCCCGCGGGAACGACGCACCGGACGTACAGTCGCGAACGCGAACACGATCGCGCCGCCGCCGCCGCCGTTCATCCCGCTCGGAGCGTCTACCATCCCGGGACGATAGCGGCGGACACGAACAACAATCACGATCATCATCAAAACCTCGAGTCCGCCGAACCCCTCGCTACTCAGCGTCATCACGATCACTGGAACAAGTGTAAGTCTGCAGTTCGTACCGTTGACCCTGAGCCTCCGAGTTGCGTTTCCTCGTTCTCTCTTTTTCCGTCGCGCGACGATCACGGTGACGGTGGTGGGTGGTTGCGGCGGCTGTGGTGGTGGTGGTGGTGGTGGTGGTGGTGGTGGTGGTGATGGTGGTGATGGTTGTGACGATACAGTGATCGTGGGACGGTCGTGTCGATGTTTGTCAATATCGAACTCGTTGAACCGATAGCCGTCGAGTACACATACATTGTATATACATATCTCGCGAGGGAAGCGTGTCGTCCCGAGCGTCCAACGTGGATTCCTCGATCTGCGAACGATCGGTGAAGCAAGCGTGAGTTACGGCTTCTCGATGCAAGGTTCGTTTCCCCGGCGTATACAAACGGTCATCGCGAGAACGCAATTCTCATAGCGGAAGTGCGCGTGACTTTTGCCCGGGAATCGGAACCGTCGTTCGGCGAGTGTCGGTCATTCCGGAGCATGATTAATTTGCGAGCCGAGCGAATCGCCTTCGCGACCGCGAGGCGACTATCGCGCGGAGAAAACGTCCGCGAGAGAGAGACGGAGGAAGTAACTTTTTTTCCTCATCCGCGGGGTCGAGCCGCGGGGTTCGAGTCACCCCCTCGCACGGCGCCCATCCATCCGTTCGTCCGCATTCCAGCCGGGGATAAAAATCGTCGAAGAAGTCGATGGGTGCGCTCCGCGCGCCGTCCAAAGGAAAAGAGGGGGCGCGCGCGACTGCAACGAAGTTCGAATGCAGCGAAGGGTCGCGCGCGGGAACTCTCCTCGCCTCCCCCTCCCTTTTCCCTCTGATCCAGCGACGGCCCGACCAATCGTCTCTCATTGCGAAAGGGACGCGGAGAATCCGTCGTCCGCATTGGCTCGTCTCTCTCTCTCATACCGTATAACGAGTACACGCGTGTACGAGGCGCGCGAATGTATCCCGGAGGGTTTGGCGAGCGGAGCTCGCGCGCGCGAGGTTGCGCGTTGAGCGTACATCTCGCGCGGGAATCGAGCCGCGACCCGGGGAGGAAGGCGCCGTTCCTGGTGTAGCCGCGCGCAGTACGCGATTCGGGAATACGTCCGCGATCGATTTCCTGATACGTCGAAAGTACGGCTCCGCGTATCGGCCGGAAGTACGACGCGCGACGAGACCGCGTTTCTCCCGATCGAATCGGGGCCGTCGATATCGTCGGTGCGACGAGGACTTTGGGAAGTATCGCCGCTGCCGTTCACCTTACAGGTGCGCGACTGCTTTCCTGGCGCGATAAATTTAGTCTGGCAGCTCGCCGAATGGAAGGCGATTCTTTTTCACCGCGGCATACCGGGCGGTGAACGCCGCGTCCGCGAGTGGTGAATGGTCCCCGAGCGAAGCCGACGAGCGTCGCGCATCACCCCGCACATCCGTACAGGTACGCCGCGAGGGTGGATGCGCGTCGGGTGCGTCCGAACGCGTCGCCGGTTCGATCTCTATTTTCGGCGAACGTCCGATTCCCCGCTCGAATCGCGCGCCGATGCACGTGAAAACGGACAAGTGGGTTAAACCTCTATTTCCGGCGATCGCACACACCCGCCTCCTATTCTCGTCCCACGCTATATTCTCACGCCGACGAGGCGACGCGGAGCATCGATGCGACCCCGTCGATGATCCGCCACTCTCCCGCACACAGCCGTCGTATAGGTAGACGCGACTACCGGGCAGGTTGAGGTAGAGCGAGAGAGGCGGATCGTCGATGGATAAACGTTATGAATAGATGCGGTGAGAGGGATCTCGACGGAGAAGTCTATATTTGTATCGCGGAAGCGCTATATATATATATATATAGGTACGAAATTGTCTTCGATCGGTGGGAGAGTACGTTCGAGTCTCGTGCGACTCTCTTATAGGTGCACGTATTTTTCGACGGTTCGACGTTGCGCGAGAAACGGGGAATGTACAACGCGAGTGACGGGGAGGATATTTGAGAAATCGATCGGCGAATCGGTCGGATCGATGCCGAGTGATACAAAAAAATTGCAAATTTAATTCCGAGCCGTGAATGATGAAAACCAGTCACGAGACTCGCGCGCGATTCCACGATTCTGGCGAAAAGTTGCACGTATACGCATTGTCTCCGGTCGTCGGACGAAATTCATTTCGTTTCGGGAGAAATATAGGTACAGCTCGGAGAACCGGAATATATACGTCGCGTATGTCGAAACTGGAATCGCGCGATCGCTCCTTTCGATTGCGGCTCGCAAAGAAGGAGAAAAAGCGGAGGAATCGCGAGAGATGTTTAATTAATATTCGCGGGGATGCACGCGCAACGGGTGTCGGAGAGAAATTGATATCCAGCCGATTTGCCAAAATTGCATTCGAATCGCGGATGACGCGCGGCTCTCCTTTCTTCTCTCCGAAATGTCCGCGAAATTCTCGCGCGCAGCGACGGCTGCGGGAAAACGAGGTGCGCTCGGATCGCGCACGCGCGGCACGCGACCGCTCGATTTTGCAAAACGCGCGCGCGCGCGCGATTGCGTAAGCGCGACCGAGCGCTCGGAAAGCTCGACGGCTCCGGGGTAGGGCGGGCGCGACTCATCGCCGAAGAGCTTCCTAGAGGCCAACTGCATTGTTTCGCGCGGCTCGACTATAAATATATACGTGCGGCGCGATCCACGACTGCTTGGCCGGGACGCAGAGATCGGATCACGCGCCGTTACGCTTTTCACCGCATTTTCCCTCCCACCCCGCTGCCGGCGAGATTGGGACGAGAGTTACGATCTCCTTCCGCGCGAGCACTTTTTGGCTAGCTGCTCGATCCTGCGAAAAAGAAACAAAACAAGCGTGAGATATCGAGTCGATTCCTCTTTCAGGACGTTTGCCCGATTACGAAATCCCGAATTTATAGGTGCGTGTTTTCGCGAACGCATGCATCGAGACGAGTCGTCTCGAAAATCGTGGTAATTAATTTCACTTTTTACATCCGGGATGCGGGACGAGACAAGACCCGCTCTCTAGTCCGAGGCACCTGTCCATTTTTACCTATGCCGCAAAAAAAAATCGACGAGGGTAGGCTGATTTTTTCAGAGCTCATGCTATTATCTACAGTTTGTGTTAAGGTCAATTTGTCGAAAAAAAATTAATAAATAAGAAAAAGGCCCCTAGGGCCGAACGCCAGATGATTTCGAGTGTGATCTTTTGGTTCGGTACTCCGGAGACTGTCCTTGAACAGCCCTGAAAAAATCAGCCTGCCCTCGTCGATCTTCTTGTAAAATGGATAAGTGCCTTGGACTGCTCGGTATACGATCAACGGCGGCGCAGAGGGAACGGTACCCATGCGAATCATCCGACCGCGCCGCGCCGAGAATGCAATCGCGCGTGCAGACGCGCCGATACGCCGAGGACTTTGGTTCCGGTGTGCGAAAATAAACGTTGCTCTTGCGTCCACTCTCGGTTGTACTCGTAATTTCAGTTTCCCTTCCGCTCGTCTCGGGACGCGCGAAATTTTCGATCGAAATACGATTCTCTCCCCCCCCCCCCGTCTCGTCCCGTCGTTTCACTCTCGAAATCGAGCCGCGGACTCCTTAATAGCTCCGCGGCTTCGAAAAGAGGTTTTCGTGTAAAAGCAATAAGAGAGAAAGAGAGAGAAGGAGAGGCGAGGGAGACGCCGAAGAGATTGGAACGTGGCGTACGGCGAAGCCGACGAATCTATAATGCATAAATGCCTAGGCCCAACCGGCCTCGCGCATCAAATATACACGAATCCCTCCCGTCCGCGTAATGAGAGTTGCATCGAATATTATGACGGGCGTTCAACCGCTTCCCATCTTCTTTCGATATCGTGACGGGGGAAATAATGGAGAAAAAATGAAAAACGGAGGAGCGAGCGTTCCCGCACATACAATGTACGTGGGGTATATACTGATCGTTACGGGGAGTCGGCGACAATGTATAACTCGATGACGCGTCGATCGCGGACGGCGATCATTTCACCTCGCGACGTCGAGTCGCTTTGAAGCGATCTTCGCAAAAAAAAAGAAACTGATTCACGGTTGCCCATCGTCGCGATTCTTTTCCTCCTTCGAGAAGATGCGTTTATTCGGTAGGCTCTAAGACAGATGTCAGAGAAAGAAATAGAGAGGAGGGGAACGTTTATTCATACCATGGACTCAGGGTCCTTTGCGGCACTCGACGAAGTTGCATGGATAACAACTAAGGGGCCATCCATATATATTACGTAAGACGTTTGAGGGGGGGGGGGGGGATATTTCTTATGTAAACTGTATGTACGAGTATCTTACACTAGGGGGAGGGGGGAGGGGGGGTCAAAAAGAGGCCAAAAACGTCTTACGTAATATATGAATGGCCCCTAATGAAAATAACACAAAATACTTGAACCGCTGTAAAAATAAAAAAAACAATGTAAAAGTAAAAGGAAATATCGAAATAACAAACAAAAATTAACCAGAATGAGAAGGAGAAGAAGAAGCATATTTTTTTATTTGCTCTAGAGCCGCAGAGGGCCTCTGAGAGCACGCAAAAGGTCAGAACAAATGAATAACAAAGAAAGCAACTAAGAGAGTAAACTGAGAGAGAGAGAGAGAGAGAGGGCGAGAGAGAGAGAAGGAATTCCATTCCATCCACACGCGTCGTTCCCGCGCGATTCACAATTTTGGCTCGCGCTCTCGGCCATCTCCGCGAGTACGTATCGCGGGAATTAACCCCCCCCCCCCCCCCCCCATTTCGCGACGTCGACGTCGCCGCTTTCGGACCAGTTGGGCGCGTGACGGTGGCGGTTATAGCGTCGTCGCTGACGTCACGACGCCGCCCCCGCCCGACATCGATCGCGACGCCCGAGACGTCATACCTCCAAGGACGACGCTATTTCAGGCGCCTTCGGACTCGGTCGTCACGCGCTTCCAGCTGCGCGCGCGCGCGCGTCAGTGCGACGGGAAGGCTCGTCCGCTCGAGATCTCTCGTGCGGGCGTCTTCTGCACGGCGGCAAAGTACATATATCTGTCGTTCGGACGTTGATTCGCGGACAGATCGATCGGATCCCGATACGAATACGATTCGATCGGCCGTGTCGAGTGCACCGAGCGTTCGCGTCGAAGCGATAAATCGCGCAACGATCGACGCCGCCTAAAGGGAAGCACGTGCGACGGATGCCGGCGGACCACGCGCGCGCGCGCGCCTAACGCGATCGTCGACGTCCGTCCGATCTCTCGAAATCGACCGATCGTTGTGTCCGTACGCGCGAAAGTGTCGTCGATAATCGATCCGCGCGCGTCTCGTCCCGATTTCTAATCAAATCGAGGCCACTCCTCCGAGTGATACGAGGAGAGAACCACGCGCCGAGAAAAAAAAAAGAAGATCTTTCTCTTTCTCTCTCGCGGGAGATGGAAAAAGAGCGATAAAACGTGCGCGCGCGCGAGCGTATACGTCTACACGAATCGGCCCGCCCCCCCGCGCGCGGCTCTCGAAGGGAAATCGAGAAGTCTTATCTCCGCGTCATCGGTTGCGCACCGCTTCGACAAATGGTCCGGCGCGGGACCTGTCCGGTGCGATAAAGAGATCGACGACGACGACGACTCGATCGAACGGACGAGATATCGGCCCGAAAACGAGACACGCAACAACGCCAAGGGCACGCGCGTTTCCTCGACTCTCCAAGGAGGAATCGGACCGGGGAGAGGAGCGTCGTTCAACGGTTCCGCGTGCAGCCGTGCGCCCCCTCCTTCCCGACTGGACGGTAGGACGGACCGGATCGCCGCGCGCGACGACTCCCACGGAAATATTCTTCGCGTTTGTGTACACTCGAGGTGGGTTGCGCCTCGGTTCGACTCGCGGTGTGACGATCGTCTTTTCTCTTCCTTCGATTGTTTCTTCGCGAGGCTGGCCTACGGCCGGGTATTTTTTGTTTCACGTATATATTCGCCACAAGGATCATCGGTACGCAGATCGTCAGCCGATATTCACGAGAACGCTACGCTTTCCATCGCACCGCCACGCTCTCCCCCGGACAGGTGTACGAGAGCCGGGCGCCTCGACGCGAAAGCGTGATCTCGCTCCGCGAACAAAGTCGGGCCGCGGGGATGAGCGAGGTCATGGTCGTCGCGAGCGTTACGAATATCGATCGCTCCGTGTCGTCCGAGAGTAGCCGCGCTGCGTCGCGCGCGCGCATCGAGAGAGGGTTAATCGAACGGAGCGGAATCGAGAGAGGAAACGCGTGAACCGCGTTCGATGTCTTACGCAATGTCGCGCGTCATCGACTCTCGCATCGATCCGGAAGCTCGAAATTCCGCCGGCTTTCGAAAAGGCTCGTATAGGTATACAGGGGAGAGCGGCGGTACCATCCGAGATATTTGAGGCATGCGTGAATAGAAAAGGCTGAAGGTGCCATACCTTGGAGACGTAAGATTTTTCATAAAAATCAGGATTCACATCCGGAGGCACTTACATCCGTTACTAGGTTATTGACGATGGCATTTACGCCTATTTTTATAAAAAATCTTACGTTTCCAAGGTGTGGCACTTTCAGCCTTTTCCATTTACATGCCACATTTCTTTTCTCCTCCGCGCTGTAGCTCTGTGTCCGACCGTGGTACATTTTTGTACCATCGTTTTTTTTAATCCTTTAAGCGAGGTTGATACATTTTCTGCAATCGAGCACCCTCGACGCACGAAACTCATTGCGCGGTTTCATTTGTTCGCGCTTTTCGATTCTACGCTTCAAACTTGGATCAGTTTTACGCGAGGATGCGGCTTCGGTTCTTCCGGTACCGCTGATCGTCTTTCCGGTGTGTAAGAACGTCTGTCGCCGAGTACCGCTCTCTCTCTCTCTCCCCTACACCCCGAGCATCTCGCTACCCTCTCGACGCGGTGCTTTTCCGGCTGTGCAATATACACGAATAGTCTCGCGCGCTGTGCCGCTGGATTAAAAATACGAAGGCGGCGTCGGCGGTGACGGCGTCAGCTGCGGCGGTGGGCGTCGCACGTGCCGCGCTACGCGAACGTCGACGTCATCGCGGGAATCCCTCGCTTCTCTTCCTGACGCCACGTGCTTTCGCCGACAGGGGCGGACGAGTCTCGCGCGCGCGATAACCAGGTCCCGAAATCGGTATCGGCCGACAGCGACGAAGGAACGACGACTCTGTCGTCGCTATCCATACGACTTCCGATCGGAGAAAATTGATTACAACTGGTCCCACGTAGATCGAAGCGGAATATATACACCCCGAGACAAAAATGTACTCGATCGAAATAAACGTGCGTTTGGATAGTCCCAAGAGCGTATTTATTCGATTTAAATGAATATCGATTTGATTCAAATAACATCGAATTAATTCAATAATCGAATATTTGCGTCCAACCAATATTCATTTAAATCGAATAAATATGCTCTAGGAACTATCCAAATACTCAAAAAAAATTTGGCCACAACTAGAAAATTATAGTAATTGCAGTGATAATTTTCTTCGCAACAGCAAGAATTCTTGCTACGCTAGCAACATTTCTCTAGTTGTCACCAAATAATGTCTGAGGCAGCCAGAAGTATGGTTGGATTAGCTAAATATTTTTTTCATGTAAACATTAGCTAACGTTTATTTCGATCAAGTAAATTTTCTTCTCAGTGTACGAAAACGCGACGATCGGTTGTTCGCCATCAGTCATCGCGTCCAATCGGTATAACCGACGCGGTTCAAGAGAGAGGGAGCGAGACGACGCGATGATCAACGGAAAGACATTTCTCAGCGGCCTTCGACGAGCGAAAGCGCATCTTCCGCGCGACGCGATAATCACCCCGAGTCGATTCGCGTCGAAACGCTAACGCGTACCGCCGTTGATTTATACCCGCGATATCGCGACATTTAAACAGGCGATCTCCTCGATTCAAGAGTCCACCACAACCGCCACGCGAGACCTGCAGCCGAATTGAGATTTATCACCGAATGTCGTCATTCCGACGCGCGCCGCTGCGGTTTCGCGCGAACGAGGGAAGCCGGAGAGAAAACGAGAAAAGACGAAAACCGCAACCGCGCTAACCGGAGCTAACCGCACCGCCCTCTCTCGCCTCGTGGTCCGTCCGTCGTCACGCATCTGCCTTCCGCGATCGATGAACGGAACTGCGGCACAACCGTGACGTCACTCGGGACGTCAGCGCTACGTCATAGCTCGCGCCGAGGGGGGAGAGGGGTTGAGACCGCGATCGCTCGGGTCGCGAACGAGAGTGGGCGCGTGGAGGGAGGGAGAGCCACCACGGGTGCCGCGCGTACTTCCGCCCCGTGTGTGTGCGCGCGCGGGCAAGGCCGCTCGCGTTTTAAAGGGGATCGCGCGCGATCCCCGCGCGTCCCGGCCCTAACAGGTGGTGGAGGGTCCGGCGCGCTCCCGCTTCAGAACCGAGTTCGCTCGCTAGCGACGAAAACGCGAGGATTTCTCTCGCGGCGCGCGATTACCTCACGCGCGGCGGCCGAGAGGCGAAGAAGCGACCGCGAGGGCCGCGCCGCGAAGCCGTTCCATAAATCTCGCGATTATCATTCTGGATGCGATTGCGCAAGGAGCTTCGAGAAGCGGCGGAGAGAACCGGCGCTGCGCGCGAGTGATGAATCGATTAAATTATGCGCCGCGCGCGCGGCGTAGGCGGCACGGAGATTCCTCGCGGAGCCCGCGGCGCTTTTCCTCGCGCGGAACGCTTCGTCGTACGGCGGGGCGCGAAGCGCGTTTCCGAACGTTGAAAAGTCGCTATCCACGGTCCTCTCGTCTCTCGTTCGAATTCGAGGTTTCTTTTCTTGTTTTTTTCGGATTATCCGAATTTTACTCCACATCGGCTCTACAACGGATGGCAGCGATTAAATGATAAATCGGCTCTCCGACGTTTCTCTGAAATTTAGGGCTGCCGATTAAGCGGAAATGAAAAATTGTCGACATCGCGGACGAGAGACAGAGGCTGCGGCGGCGGCTCTTGAATATCAATAGCGATGCGTGCGCCTGGCGTGCTTCGCGCGAGAAAGAGGCGAGCGCGCGCATAAGTACCCATAGGCCGCGACGCGTCGCATTTATCGCGCGCGCACGGAAAGGAAGGTGCTGCGGCTCCCGCGCGCGCGTATCACCCACGCGTTTCTCCCTCTCGGCGGACCACCGCGGCGATAAATCACGAATTCCGAAACGACGTTCGGTGTAACGCCTCGACGAAACGCGGGGAGGAACCGATATCGGAAGAAATCTCCTTCCGCGGTCTGCGCGCGCGGCCGCATATCGATGGACGCGCCGCGAACCCGGCGCGAAGCGATAAATTGCGAATTTAGCGTCGATCGGTGCGAAAGCGCGTGATCCTGACTTTTGGGGGAAAAAAAGACGCTCATCCCCGCCGCTACCTCTTTCTCGGTGCCGTCGCATCGCGCCCGTCGAATTTTGGTAGCGCGCCGACGAACGCGATGCCGGAGGGGAGTCGCGTTGCTCTGTCCGCGTTTGCCGTCCGATAACGCGGCGTACGCGCGCGGGGTGCTCGCTGCACCCACGCGCGCACAGGCGTCGCGCGACTCGTTCCGCGTTCCATTCGTTTCGCGGTATCTTCCGTCCGCGGCGTCTCTCTCCGTGGGTGTGCGTGCGCGCGAAACGCGTGGGCGATGATTTTTCGAAAATTCCTCCTCGGTGTTCGGCATCGATGCTGAAAAATCGTAACTTCCGTCCGACGGACTTGATTCTATCTTCAAGGTTTCTCGAGCGTTATACTGAAAATAGTGAGAAATGCTTGAAAATGATTGCATTCGGTAGATTGAAGTAAAAAAAAAATTCAGTTAAATTTTCAAGTCTCTTAAGAAGCTCGTTGCAAAGACTTTTGAATAACAAAATAACACACGTTCTTATTGGTTATAATCGAGAAACCGCGATATTTGCTAAGAAAAATAGTGAACAAATTCTGAAATTTTTTGAACAGCAAGTTTAATCAACTAAAATCATCTATACCAATTTTCACGTTCATTGAGAAGCCGGTTATTTTTTTTATTAATTGTTCTTTATAAATGTAACCGTTGATAAGTCAATGTGGCAACGTAGCACGACGTACAGATGCATGACCAGATGTTTTGTGCTCCACTTTTGAACTCACAGATGCACACATACTACTGCACGTCAAACGTCGTTGCCACGTCGCACGAAGAACGTACTTCAGAGTGTTACTGTACTTCAGTGGACTGACTTTTAGCAGGGAAAAAGCCCCTGTACCGCTCGACAAAACCTTAAACGACCGACGGTAACTCGTGAACTCCAAAACGACGCGTCCGCGGTTCCATCGCGGACGCGCGCGAGATAGATCCCGGATCGCGGACGAATCTCTAACGATGACCGCGTTTCTTCGTCCTCGCCGATTTATTCCGCCTCTCCCTCCTTCCACCGTTCCGCGTTCCGCGCGTAGTTTCGGCGCGGCTGGAATCCGCACGCCCACCTCGCCCGATCGTCCAGACGTCCTCTTCTCTCTCTCTCTCTCTCTCTCTCTCTCCGCGCGCAAACGGCTAATCCATACGAGGGGATAACACACCCGAGCGAAAGTGAACGCGCGCGTATCCGCGTGCACGCGAGCAATAGATATGCGACGCGGACGCCGCTTGCGATTCGCGCCAAACTTACGGCCGATTTATGGAAATTCGCGACGTCCCTCGGCGGCGAAATCGTCGACGACACTTCCGCTTCTCGTTGTTTCGGACGCGCGCGGTTATCGGCCGCCTCTTCCAGTTCGAGCGCCGCCTTAAAACATAATATATCCAGTTCTCTCTCGGCGCGATCGGGAATAATATACGCGCGCGCGCGATGGCAAATCGAGTTTCACCGTATAATCGCCTATGCTTATACATCTTTCGGAAGAGAGAGCGTCGAGAGTTTCGTCTTCCCTCGATCGGGGATCTGTATCGCTCAATTTTTCGAAATCTCGACGAACGCGCCTCTTCCTTCGCGATCGCGGGTCGTTATACTCGACTCGGAAAAGTTGGTTCGCGCGTGTCCCCCCTCCTGCGTCTCAACGTCGGGACAGTGAAATTGGTCGAATCGGAGGCGACCGCCGCCAAATTGGCCGTACGCCAGCCTGCAGCCCCGACCGCTAATCGAGTATTCTTCCCATGGCGCACGCTAGCACGCTGACACGCACGCACGCACGCACGCACTCGCCGACTGACGAATTTCGAGCAGCGCGCGATAGATACCCACCGTCGACGCGCTGGCGATTCGCCCTCTCGCACGGAACTCTCTTTGGAAGTGATTCTTTTTCTATTATTGATGCGAATACGACTCGATTCGATCGCGGGCAGGCCACGCGCGCGTGGGACATTCGAAATCGAACCGCGACAGTGGCGCTCATTCGCGCGTTTCAATATGCTCAATCGTCCGACGGGAGATTGCGCGGTGTAACGACGATACGCATATACGAACGCGCGCGATTCATTCCGGCTGCGGCGAAGACGCGAAGAATTATCGCTTCGCTATGCGCTCCTCGTTCCACGTAGACACCATCCCTGTCGCCGTTTCCTCTTTCGACTTTTGTCAACGAGATCTCGTCTCTCTCTCTCTCTCTCTCTTTCTGCACGCCTCGACCGCCGAGAAACGAATTGGATTCGACGCGATAGGCGTGCACACGCACACGTATGCTCCTTACGAGCGCGATGGCCTTGAGACGCGAAGGGGTAACCCGCGCTGCAGTCGGTCGCGGGGTTCTTCGGTATGCGGAGCTCGCGCGATCGCGACTAAATTACCCGCCCGCCACGTAGCGCGTCGTTCGCCTACAAACGAGCTCCGTACTCGCGATCCCTGGAAGCGCGACGACGCGACGGCGGGATTCATCTTCACCTTACTTACCGCGCGCCGCCGTCGTCGTCGTCGAGATCCACGGAAGCGGCGTCGCGTTTTTCCGCGGCTTCTTCCGGTACCTATTCCCGCTTCTTCGATTTTGGCGACTCGCCGATTACTCGGCGAGCGAGAAACGCGGAATACCGCATCGCGCCTACGGCAATAAGAATCGAAACAAGGACTCGCGCGGTCGATTTCGAGCGGACGAAAGCTCTTTGGTATTCGCGCGACGACGCGCGGTAGACTCGCATTCAAAATTGGTAATCGACTTGCAATTTGGCGATATACGTTATTCAGAGCATCGGCCGTACCCGTTCCCACCGGTGTGATGGCCTTCCTCGCTTCGACGACGAGATCCCAGAGGGTTCAGGTGGTTCCGTCACCGCGTACGAAAGCCTGCGGGAACATTTTATCCTCTGATAGAGTGATGTCTGCCGAACTGATGTTGATTTGTTGGAAAAATTCGAAGGCGGGTTCACCGAAGATGATCACCGGCGCGTATATGTATCTATGCGGACACGGGAAGGAAGGGGCTCCATTTCCGTAACTCATACACTGAGAAAAAAATGTACTTGATCGAAATAAACGTGCCTTTGGACAGTCCCAAGAGCGTATTTATTTGATTTAAATGAATATCGGTTGGACGCAAATATTAGATTATTGAATTAATTAGGTGTTATTTGAATCAAATCGATATTCATTTAAATCGAATGAATACCTACGGCTCTTGGGACTATCCAAAGGCACGTTTATTTCGATCAAGTACATTTATTTCTCAGTGTACTTGTACACCGCGATTCTATGTACGACGAAAATTATTTGACGCGCACCCGTGCTCACGGATTCTGTCGCTGGTGACTTTTGAAAATGTCACATTTAAACGTACCAAAAGATGAATAATTAATTATCATGCTTTCGTTAACCAGGGCAAGCGTCACTGTAGCTAACGAAAGTATGACACTTAATCGTTCATATATTAGCTGGTAGATACGTTTAAAAATTGCACTTTAAAAAATCACCAGCGACAGAATCCGCGAGCACGGGTCTATATCCGAAACGGCCTAAAAATCAAACGCTAAAAAACGAGAGGTCCTTACCGGCCAGTCGGATGGAATGACGCAGCTCAAAGTTGTCGATCTTGAGAATATTCTCGCCGATAAAGCACGACCGTCATGCATCGTCTGAACTGAAAAAAGGAGAATAATGCTAAAAATGCGTTATTTTCTTAGATGGATCGGTATGCCATTGGTTATCGGTAAACAAAATATCTGATTTTTAATCAGTTCAATCGCGAGGCTCACATCTCGTACACCCACTAAATACGATTAACACGACGGAACTACGCCGGTAATCATCGTCGCGTAGCTATACACATACGCGTTGGTTGGTCGCGGGGGAGGGATAACGATTTCCAAGCGCGAGAACTTTCCGCACAGTGCGCGGGCGTCTCGCGTAAAAATCGCCGTATAGTAGTCGCGCACGCGTCGTTGCGGAGCGTCTCGACGGGCCGACGCGCGAATATAGCGCGGGTTAACGACACCTGTACCTGATCGACAATGCGCGCACTCTTCGTTTCGTCTGACGATTCTCTCTCTCTCTCTCCATCTCGACTCTTCCGCGCGTCGGCCGTGGACGCGGCGCGAGAAAAGGGCGCGCGCGGAGAGCGCCCGCGGCTCAGGGTATCGTTCAACGCTCGCCCCGACGCATCGATGACGCTGACCCGGAAACCCGGAAGCGATCGGTACGTGAGTACCGTCGATCGCGAGGCATTCGCGAGCGAGCGGGTTCCGCGGATCGGGAATACCCGCGTCCGATGTATTTCGGGGTCATCGCGAAAACCGTTCCCCGCCCGCTACGCCATACATATGGGCGTCGCGTATGGCGCGGCTCCGGCGCATACCAACCAGAGATCCTTAGCCGCGGGAGCCGCCGCAGCGCGGCGACGTTTCGCGCGACTGCCTGCCGCGCGGCGCGTAGAGAAATTTCAAGGAGAAATCGAAATCACGGTGTCGAGAGCGCGCGCGATATACAAAACGCGGAGCGACTTCGCGCGCGCGCGCGCGCGCTTCCGAAGCTCCCGCGAGGAAGTATACCGCTTCTCTCGCTCGAAATTCATTCCCCGGAAGTTGCGTCTCTAAGCGCGCGCGCGCGTCCGAGGCCGCGTTTTAAAAGTGGCCACCACGGCTCGACTCGGCCGCTCGCTCGCGCTCTCGGAGGCTGTCTAAATTTATACACGCGCGCGGTAATTATACGAATCGTAACCGGTTCTGACTTTGCTCACTCCATTGAATCCGAGCACGGAACCAGCTGCCGCGCGCGCCGAACGTTGTACGGCCATTTCACGGTGGTACTGCGGCGGGCGAAGGATTCGCGCGTTCGGGGCTGGAAGATCGAGAGCACGCCGTTCTCCCTTAGCTACGAGTAGAGGGCGGTGGTTGAAAATCGCACCACGGCCGACTCTTTGTCCCATCGAACGCGCGCGGCAGTTCGCCGGATATCGTCCTGACTCTCGCTCCTGCGCTCGTTGATATGCGAACGCGTTCATCGACGGGGATGTCCGCGAGCGTCTCGAACCTGCGATTCTACGCGCGAGGCTTTCTCGACCTCGGGTCGCGTACCGTGTAACCGCGACGAATCGATCCCCTCCTCCTCTTCGCGCGGTTGTATCAACGCGCCCACGCGTCTTCGGCGGGACGCCGAGCTCGGCGTTCGCTCCGTCTCGTCGTACTTTCCACACTTTCCCTCCGCCTCCTCCTCATCCTTTTCTCTCACTCTCTCTCTCTCTATCTCTC